>CM051822.1:83299567-83685787 GCA_028451465.1 Erethizon dorsatum
GGAGCCATGATACGCTTTGCCAGGGAAGCCAAACAAGCCACAGTGGAATTTGAATGCAGCCAGGAAGCTTAGGGTAGAGTAAGGCAGAGGTCTCCACGCCAGCGCGGAGGAAGGGAACCAACCCAGCCTGTGTTGGTGAATGCCAAGCTGGGATTAAGGGAGTCTTCCTGAAACGCGTGGTATCTCAACGGAATCACAGAGGATTTTTAAAAGTAAAGAGATGTAGTGGGGAAGTTGAAGTCACGAAATTACGGTATGATCTATGTGGAGTGCTAAAAGGTGTTCAGTTCTGGTAAAGCATAAATGCCAAATTGTTGCATATGAGGAGGTTTAGAAATAAAGGCTGGCAGCAAGTCTTTCTTGAATTTTACATGTTCATCTCTCTTCTTAATGTGTTATCCCAAATGAAAATAAAGTAAAATTCATGCATACGCACACACGGTACACATTTTTTCAAATATTAGGAGAAATGAAAACAGTAGTGTTTGAAAAAGTTTTAGCTGAGGTCAAAAT
This sequence comes from Erethizon dorsatum, assembly GCA_028451465.1. Taxonomy (NCBI): domain Eukaryota; kingdom Metazoa; phylum Chordata; class Mammalia; order Rodentia; family Erethizontidae; genus Erethizon; species Erethizon dorsatum. The sequence goes on from CM051822.1 coordinate 83,300,081, forward strand.
TAAAGCCATCAGCCAATAAGACAGAGCTTTGTCAGAGCCAAAGAGAGCAAAGAAAAGTTTAGTGTTCTGATCAAATCTTGAAAATCACCCCCTCCCCAAATGGCCTAACAAGCGTTTCAGGGCTTTCTGATTACTTAGTTTGATGGTCTTGATGCAGAAACAAGTGAGGACCCAGCAGAAAGAACGGTCGTTCCCTCACTTCAAAGGGGCAGCTGGGTTTTGATGATGGGCCTCGGTAGTGGACAGCTAGCCACAGCCATGCTCAGCCTCATGTGTGGCTTGCTGGCTCCATCTCCAACAGTCTTGGCCTGGAACACCGCTGGGGTGGGGGTCGGGTTGAATCTCTGTGTAAATGAAACCCCATCCTGTTACTTCAAGGGCTTGGGCATTTCAGTCCTTCATTAGCAAACTCACTGAAGTGTGTGTCCCAGTGTGTCTGTGCATGGCCTCTGTCTTTTGTAGGGCTATTTTTGGGTTTTGAACAAGTGTAATAATTTCTACAGCATGAATGTGTCATTGTTTCCTTAAAACCATAGGATTAGAAAGACATATCACTTTAATTTTCCTCTGTTTCAGTCAGAGACTGAGATTTTCCATATTGGTCAGAAAAGGACATTTCCCAAAAGCAACAGATTTTTACTAAGCCATGGATAATTTTTATTTTCTTTCTTTGTGCAGCATGAGGAGACTTGGAAAACTCTTATGAGAACTGATAAAGGGTGCAGAATGTGTTCTTTGTTTCTGGACAAAAGAAGCTCCTGTGTCCCAAGTGCTGTGGTTAAGGGAAACATAAATCCATGCTCAAAGAGCCCAAATCATATTTGGATTCGAGTGGGAAACCACTTTTCTGGTTATGCTTGAGTGGTATTCTTTGGCTGGTTTGGGTAACACTTTTCCCACTGTGGAAGGCTTAGGAGTTCCTCTAAGTGGGTTGAATATGCTATGCCTTTTCATTCAAAGAAACGCAATCCACATATTTCACAGAAGCAGGAGGTTGTCTTTTGAGGCTGCTTGGGAAAAATGTCTTTTGGTGAGTGTCAAACCACCTGAAAAAACAAGAGCACGATCTGGGCCTCCAGAGAAGGCTTTCCCAGGATGGATGGTGGAGGAGCTGCAGTCTTCATTTCTAGAAGAACCGAGAGGAGTACACTTCTTAAGAGGGAAATGACTCCCTCTGGGCCTGACTAAATCTTTGGTGAGAAAGGGATGGCTGGCATGAGCATAAAATCTGCTGAGAATCCAAGGCTGACTTTAGGAGCAGTGACAATGCCTGGTTTGGGAATGAACCATTAGATTATTAATTTCTTACCAGCTCCAGTTTGGATACCAGAGTAGAAAAAGGGAATGGGAGAAGAACACAGACTGCTATTGGTTTAAGCCTCTGTGAAAAGCCAGTCGGAGAAGAAATTAGCATTAAATAAGATAGACTTTTATAACTAGGAAACTCAGATTAGTTACTGTCCTTTCTCATCCAAGGTAACTGTGGCATTTAGCTATTGGTATTCAAACAGAACCACACTCTGACTCTCTGGGGAGCAGTCTTCCTGACGGGGGTGGCCCCTCAGCACTACATTGTGTGAGAAAGCCCATCTAGTAGTGGACTATAAAGTGCTCCCCACAAAAGGTATCCATCTCTGGACTGTGGAAATTACACATGTTGGGTTATTTGGAAACCAGTCTTGGCAGGTGTGATGAAAGATCTTCAAATAGTAGATGACCCTGGGTAATCTGTGTGGATGTCAGATGCCGTCCAAGTGGCTTTATCAGGCAGAGGAAGATTACAGAGCTGGAAGAGGAGGCAGCGTGGCCACCAAGGGAGAGGTGGAGCAGTGCAGTTGCAAGTCAACAACTCCAGCAGCCACCAGAGGCTGGAAGAAGCAAGGAAGCGACTCTGTCCTGGACAAGGCCTTGGGAGGAGCGCATTGCCACCAATGTCTTTGTTTTGGCCCTTTGGCCTCCTGGCCTCCGGAACCATGAGAGAACATATTTCCAGGATTTTAGGCCATGATTAGTGGTAACATTTCTATTCTATTCTTTTCTTTTCTTTTCTTTTCTTTTCTTTTCTTTTCTTTTCTTTTCTTTTCTTTTCTCTCCTCTCCTCTCCTCTTCTCTTCTCTTCTTCTCTTCTCTTTTCTTTTCCTTTCCTTTCCTTTTTTTCTTTTTTTGTTTCTTCCCTTCCCTCTCTCCCACCCTTCCCCTTTCTTCCCACCTTACCTCTTTTCTCCTTTCTTTCTTTTTAAAATAGCAATCGCAGGAAACAAATACAATTCTGAAGTCAGAACACTGGCAAGTTCCTGAGAGCTCAGTGCCACCAACATGGAAATGTACAGTAAGTCAGGGGGAAGGCAGGAGTCCAGGAGCTGGTCATACTGTTCTCCCAGAGCCCAGAATCCAGAAGTAGCAGAGAAGACTGGCAGAACAGTCAGAGTGAAGTACATTTGAGGGATAGGATCGGTTCCTGAGAACACTGGAGTCTGGCAGCTTTCATGCATGTTGACTTGTTCCTGTAGGACTGAGAAAAGGCCCCAAGATCAGTCACACACCATCATCTTGAGACACTGAATCCATGGGGTCTTGTGTTTTGTTTTCAGTTCTGGTGATTAAACCCAGAGCCCTCACCCTGAGCTACATCCCCAGCCCCCTGCCCCCCCATTTTTTTTGGAGAAGGGGTCTCACTATGTAGTTCAGGCTGGCCTTGAACTCACTATGTAGCCCCGGCTGTCCTCAAACTCCTAGCAATCCTCCTGCCTCAGCCTCCTGAGTGCTGGGATTACAGGCGTGGGCCACCATGCCCAGCCCATAGGTTTTGTGGAATGCATAATAAAGTCGCTTTCCTGACTGCCACTAGAAGGAGCAGTACAGCAGCAGAGCAAGGAGGAGCCCGCTGGGCCAGGAGTGCCCTTTTATCCTTAATGGCCCAGCCTTGTCCTCACACTGCCTCCCTACAACCCTGCTGCCAAAGAATGACACTAGCAACTTTCATGCCTGAAGACAACTTGGACAGAAATGACTGTCCATAAAGTAAACCTATGAGGCTAAGTTGCTTATATATTTTCCTCTCTTAATTTTTTGCTGTGTTTCTAAATGTCACTTTCCCTTTTCCTCACTTTGGTTTCTTGTTATGTTAGGAGAGCTGGTACGGATTTTTAAAATGAACTGTACCATACTGAGCTGTTTTAAAGGAAGGGCTAGTGTTGGTATCTATCATCTATCCGTTGATGCCCTGTGCGTCTGTATCTGTGTATAATGGAGTCTTAAGTAAAATCTTTTAGGCAAACAGTTTCAACGGCTGTAAATTTAAAAGGTCTCAGAAATTGTTTGGGGGTACAAAAAAAGCTCAAATGAGTTTTAGCATCTCCCATGTTGTAAAGGTATACTTAACTGACTGTTTCAGCCCTTCCACTTGGTTTGTTCATTCGCTCACTTCTTTGTTATTTCATCCGCCCATCAATTCAAGCACCTACTACGTGTAGGTACTGGGCCACGTACAGTAGCTACAGAGCCTGAGAAACCTCCACCCTTTCCTTGAAGAGCTGCAGAGGCTGTGACTTGGTGGCCTGCCCAATTCCTCTTTGTAAGCTAGAATTTGCATGCGTTTTCTTTTTAGCCACAGACTTCATTTCTTCCACTGTGTTATCGACAAATGGCTTTAGAGATTTATATTATCTGCCTGTTCCCTGAAGACAATGGGTTTTAAATTCTCTTTGGGAAGAGCACTCTCTGGGGCTGTCCTCATTTCAAACTTTAATTCTTGAATCCTTCTCAACCTCCCATAGCAACTGGAGACGTGTAGTCTGGGAACCAAGACTAGAAGGAGTGAGTTGATGTGAAATGCCTGTACACCTACTGAATGAGGATACAGCCACAGAACTCAGTGTCCTGCTTGGAGGCTGGAGCCTAGTAACAAAACCTTAGAGAGCTGGGAAGTCTCATTCTGGGGCTTGGGAGAAAAACATTATTCCTCAGGGGAGATTTGGGAGTAAAATTCACTCTTAGAAATATAAGAATTTCACAGGCAAGAAAACCAAGTGAAATCTCAGATGGATGGCACTAGTCTGTTCCTCTAGTCAATATAGGATCAGTTGAGAGCTGGTTCCTGAAGGTTATTTGTGACCTGAGGCAAGCTGGTAAAGACGGAGTAATGTCAGATGCCAAACCCCAGGATACAAAGCAAGTGAGGGAAGATTGGTAGGCATAGGACTCAGGTTCCTTTCAGCGCCTGTACTTTTTCTGTTCAGTGCCTGGCATCTAGTAGGTACTGAAAACGGAATTTGTTGATCTGAATCCTGCCCTTGAGGTAAGAGAATTGGAAGTGGGGTTGGGCAAGGCTGTGGCGAAGCACGTAGAGTTCTTTCCTCCTTTTCTACAGTGGTTTGTTTCTAAAAGTCAGAGGGTCACAGAGCATAGCATAGTCTTGTTTCATGGCTTGTGAGTATACTGAGCAGTAAGCAGCTTCATGTTTTCCACCGCTAGTTCCTTTATGTATTATGAAGCAGAAGAGGAAGTCATTTAAGAAGAATACTGCAAATTGTGAGTTGTAAAGAAAGACAGTTAAGTTATGTGTGTATAAGGACAACAAAAAAATTGCTCTGTCAGTTGGAAACCTAAGAAAGAGCCAGGGTTTTAAAAACTGTCTACTTAATTGTCGTCTACAGGTTTTAATAGATCAGGCCTATTAAGAAATAGCCACGGTTTCATAACAACAATGATGATATAGTGATATATAGAGCCTGCTCTAAGCCAATCACTCTGCCGATGTCTTTGCCCACATCATTGTTACATTTCAATCTGAAGGCAACCTTGAGAGGTCAGAGTAGTTGCTGAACTTCAGTAAGCATGGAAACTGGGGCTCAGTGTAATTAAAGACCATGTCAAAGGCTGCAAAACTAGTAAAATATAATAAGGTCGTTAGTGCAGGTCAATTTTGTTCCAAATATGTGGCCTTTACCCTTCATAACTCTCTTTTCCTATTCCATACTCATAAGCAGGGCAAGAGAAGAATCATGTCATTTTTGTGTCACACAACTGACACCTTGCACAGTGGGTAGCATGGAAGCAACAGCTATTGTCCCCATGCAACAAGGAAGGAAATAATGGCCCTTAGAGTCACACTAGGTTGTGAACAAGAGTTCACTGTCACCTTGACTCCAAAGTCACCTCCTTTCTATATACTCATATAGAGCTTCTCCCCTGTATAGCACATAGCAAAATAATATATGTTTTTTTTGGGAGGGGATTATCACTACTTCTCAAAAATATACCTCAGTTAGATTTTTTTTTTGGTGGGTACCGGGGGGTCGACCTCAGGACCTCGCGCGCCAACAGGCACCCGTGCCGCTGAGCGATATCACCGGCCCCTTTTTCGTATGTGGGTTCCGGGAGTCGAACTCGGGCCCTCGCGCTTGCAAGGCAGGCGCTTATGCCGCTGAGCCATCTCACCGGCCCTCAGTTAGATATTTTGAGCCCCATTTTATTGATGAAAAAATGGGTCTTCTGAGAGCTTTAAGTTTAAGAAAGTCCATTAAAAGTTCATAAATCTGGATCTGTTACAACCCCAAACACTCCCAATTATGCAATTATTTATTTATATGACATGATTTGAAATCTCTTCCACAGTTTTCTCCTTCCACATAAGCTTACTGTAGGAATTATAATTCCATCATCAGATATTTATTTTGGGGGGCTAAATAATTCCTGCCTGGTCAGAAAAGCTTACACTGGAGATGTAGATTTTGATAAAGAAATAGATATATGGAACACAGAGAAAGATAATTTTGGAATATGAGGTGCGCTTTTTGGAGGCATGTGGGGATCCCCACACATCCCCGCAGGGGGCTCTAGGAAGGCAGAGGCCTACAGAAGGCATGGTAGTGGTGTCTGAACTTAGGAAAGTGCCCAGCCCTGCCAGTGGGGCATGTGGGTGAGAGCAGCGATTCTCATGGAGAGGGATTCTTCAAATAGATTTCCAAGTCCCATGCCCAGAGTTTCAGATTTAGCAAATCCAGCTTAGAGTCTGAGAATCTGCATTTCTAACAAGCTTGCCGGTGATACTGAGGTTGCTCGGTTGGCCCTGGTTTTGTAGCCAGGGACTGAGACTCATGAGGTACAATACAGTGTGTCTGAAAGGGGAGAAATGCCTAGAACCTTGGTTTCCTGTTGTTTTCTGCTAGGGAAAATGAAGTCCCTTGTGTACAAGATGTGATGGGGACAACGCAGAGATGGTGAGGGCAAGACCATAGGAATTTAAGACTTTCTTTACTAAAGCACCAGATATTTTACATTAGCTTTCATTTTTTTTTCATTCATAAACTGCAGGCTAAAAAATCTGCAAGGAAAACAGTTAATAAACATTGTCCTCTGTGATTATAAATTTAGATAACACAAGAATATGTAGAACTGGCATTTAATACATGTAAAACAAATAACTCGGCAACATACATATACTTGAGTTGAACTGAAACAATCATTTATTAATTGGAAAATCCCAATTACTTCCTTTTTGTAGATGGCTTGCATGGTTGCTTAGAAAGTCAGAAAATGGACCCTAATTACAGTGCATTTGTGTAAAACATAGGTGAGTTTTGTCTTTAACTATGTCACTTATACTTGGCAGACTTTTATTTGGTTTCAATTTTCAGGCATTTTTCCTGACCATGGGAATGTAGGGCACACATGGATGGCTCTGAGTTCTTGGCTGTTTATTTCCTGAATCTGAAGAACTGTGCACTTAATAACTGATGATGTGTGATGAATTTTCAGTGAATGCCTCTGGGTGTACTATTCTGAATTGGAGTTCAGAGAGAAGCTGGAATAGAAAGCATAGAAAAAGGTTGTAAATCCCTTAATGAAATTTTTAATAAAAGCAGCTTTGAATGCATGCTTTTTTTCAAATCATAGCATCCGACTGTTTTTGAGAGTCGACCTAACTGACGAAGAGACTGGGTATTAAGAATGCAAAAAGGTGGCACAATTAAAAAGATATGCAAATGTGGGAGCAAGTGCAGGCCAGAGCCCTATCTTTGAACCTGGGTAGGAAGTCTTCATGGTGGCCAGTTCTCAGTGAGATTTGGGGATTCCTATCCTTTTGTTTCTTAATCTTGAAGAGGAAAACTTTGCAGTAGAAATTTGTGCTCCCCATCACCACCACCACCACCACGCTATTCCCAGAGTTTTCTCAGTAAGGGGAGAAAACTGTGCAGAAGTATTACCAGGTCAACCTTTGTGGAGACAGCGAGGGCACCGGGCCTCCGTGAGGAAGGGAGATGTGCGGGTGCCTCTCAAGAACTCCCCTCCCTCTCGGGCGTTGTACATCCTTCATGTTTCCTTCCACGAGACCCTCTTTTCCAGATGGTGGGAGGTCACCTGAATTCAGTATCGCTAGGCAGATGTTAGGCTCTCCTCGTCAATAGACGCCATGAGAAGATCGCCCGTCATGCCCGGATCCTCGAAGCTCTTACCTCGCTGTTAAAAAGGTGGCAGTCTTGTCTGAAAGAAGGCTTAGCGACCACTTCTCCCCTTTCTTTTCTTTAAAAATGACGAGGATTTGTGTCCTCAGAGTCAGGACACAGGTATGAGTTGAGTAAAGTCCTCCTCCTCCTCCCTAGCAAGTGTAATTAAATAAAAGAGAAGCCCTGGCAAGCCTGCTGAATGAGAGACAATGAGGGCAGGCACAGTTGTCTTCTCAACAATTATTTGCAGACATCATTAATAAATTCCCCTCTGAGCCGGCAATCAACCACATTCTTCCCCTTGGCAAAATGTTTAACTGCTGCACAGAAATAGCTGTAATCAGACCAAGATTAGAACCGAGGGGGACTTGCATTTTGTATTTCCTCCTGTAGTTTTGGAGCAAGCCTGCCAGGTCCTAGGCAAGTAGGTGTCCCCACTGTCCCGTGTGGACGCCCTCAGGAGCCCTTCGTCACCAACGTGCTTATTATATGTGCACTTGAAAGCTTCCTTTTGCCCCAGTTTTAATCTTTTGTGCTTTATCAAAAACAGAACGAAATACCCTCTCTGTATGGTTACATGGAGGGGGGGAATCTCAAAAGGCCCCACTGAGGTGTAATTCATTGTAGGTTGTTTTATAGGAGAGGGAAAATAAAGGGGGGATCAGGAGGGAAAAAAAGCTTTCTTTCCTTCAAAAAGAGATATTTGTGGCTTTTGGCACTGTTAATAATTTGTGTGGAAAAATAATGTTTTCCTGTGTGTTTAATCCTGTGCCAAGGCAGCTGCTGGTGCAGTAGCATTCTGCAACAAATTAGAGGGCAGTTAAAGTGAGATTTTCCACCGTCGAGAACAAAGCAAGGCCAGTTAGCATGAGGACAGCTTGTTCTAGTTGCTAATGTGCTTAAAAACTTGCTGCACATAATTTAAAACAGCTTTGTGTGAGGACACCGCAGCTCCAGCTCCTGAGGTCCGGTGCTAACTCCAAACCTAATGGAGGCAGTTGAATTAGAAAATGACAGGTTATGCACTGACACTATCTGCCCTGGCCACGAAGATAATTTTTTTCCTCATTGCTATTGATATGAAAGTTAGTTCCCCTCAATATTAAAATATTAATGGATGACAGCCATCTGCAATATGAAGCCTGCAGCCCCTGTTTACTGACAGCAAGCTCTCCGTGAGTGTGCGGCAGCTCTAGCACACTTACAAATTATTTAAAGATGTATTACCTTTGCTCTGGAGGAAGCAGATGTTAAAAAGATTCAGTGCCTCCTAAAAAGTTGATCTGAATCTCAAGAGTTTAAATCAGTGTAGCTTTTTATTTAACTGGCTTGAAATTAAATGGGATTCCTTGGTTCAAATGCACGGGAAAAGAGAGAGTTGGAGTCCAAATACCCTTCAGTGCCTAGAATTTAAAACTTGCGTTTGTAACTGGGAGGGGCTGAAGAGAATTAAATCTAGGTGGGAAAGAAATGGGAGAAGGCAGATTTTCAGTTGGAATTTTTGCTGAAACACAAGTGAGACACAGCTGTAGGTGCGAGAGGGTTGAGACCCTGTGTGAGCTGGACCTGAGGATTCAGTTCCTAAACTCACGTTTCACCAGGCTGAATATTAAACGCTTCATAAAGGCCAAGTGCACCGCTGACACCCTCGCTAATAGGATTTCAAATGCTAGGGTTGTAAGTATCCCACAAAATACTAATGAAAGGCATTTAGAAAAAAGCCTCGAAAAAAATCCCAGAGATGAGAATTTCTTGGGAGACTTTTTATGTGTGAAGAAAAATGAGAAGATTTTGGCTAAAATAAAATGAAGATAAATAGAATTTTTTTGAAGGGAGTTTCAGAAAACCTATCTTCCCTTCCTATCTTCCCTTCCCTTCCATTAGCACCTGGGGTTAGAAAATTATACCCCCCCCCTTTCGTTTTGGTTCACATAATATCAAATCCGAGCTTCCTCTGATACATTTTTCTTTAGAAAATATGTAAGTTGGTCAACTATTTAGTATTTATAGGCATTTACTTATTTCTAGGTGAACTGAAGTGAAATGGTTTAGGGATTACAGTAGAAAAAGCACACAGGAAAGCTCAGCCACAGCCCGTTGGGGTGTACAGGCTGCACACTGCACAACCCAGCGGGCACTGTTCCAGCTTGTGGTACGTGTGGCATGGGAGTGTTAGACGAGTGCAATTCATGTGGCCACTCGCAGTCATACAGTGCCTTAAAAGGAGCATGGGCAAATCATTGTTCCAAACTTTCTCCTGTGTATAACTGCAGATTATCCTGTCCAACTACCTTTGTAAGGAGTAAGCTTTATTTTTGTATTTTTGATTTTCTGAGACAGGGTCTTGCTATTCTAGTCAGGCCTTGAACTCAATACATAGCCCAAGCTGGCCTTGAACTTGCAGCAATCCTCATGCCTCAGCCTCCCAAGTGCTAGGATTACAAGTGTGTGCCACCATACCTGGCTCAGAGTGAGCTTTAAATAGGTTATGTAAGGGACATTATCAGTGATGAACCATACTTTAGTTTGCTAACACATTAACCTCCCCACCTTTTTTTTGTGAAAGAGAAATTGTCTCTCAGGGTAAAGAAATGTGGAATATATTACACAATGGAGTACGACTCTGCCATCAAGGATAAATTTGAACTATTTTTAGGAAAATTGACACACTTTGAGACAATAAATGGAATAAATCAATATTACAAGCTTTAATATTACATGGTTTCTTTTGTATGAGAAACCCAAAGTATAAGTAATTTAAACAGCAAAATAAAAGATAATAGGGAATAGGGAAATAGATCTTTTGCAAATATGAAGGTTACCAAGAGATGGAGAGAGGATGGAGGGAAAAAAGGGGAAGGGGATGTGAAAAAAATAAGATGTGTTACGTACACGTATCAATTCCCCATAATGAACGTAATCATTGTGTACTGCAAACATGTACTAATAAAAATTAAAAAATAAAAAATAAAGGAGGATAGGGCAGATTAGTTTTAATGGTGAAATAAGAAAATGCTAAAGCTTACGAGGCTGTCTAGCCTAGGAAGAAACATAATATCATGTTTTAGGCAGCAAAGAAATTTTAAGGACTTTGAGGACTTCAGTTGAAAAGATAGAGAAAGGAGGAAGAAAAGTGTGGCATACTTCAGAATTTTTCCTATGAGTATCCCAATTGCAGGAACAAATATTTATTTAAAATTTCCAATGATGTGCTCGCTTCGGCAGCACATATACTAAAATTTCCATTGAGTCTCACCTTCATTTTATTGGGAAAGGCCTGCAGCAACATTGTAAACAATTTTCTATCTCATCCAGCTTCTACAAAGACCAATCATCTTCCTGACATTTAGCATTTAGCGTTGGGCATCTCTTATCTAAGAGATGTGACAGAACAGACGAAATGGCACATATCATAGTTCTTTAGCTTAATTTTCTGGCATTGAAGTACGAGATAAAAAGTGTACTAAGCATGTTCTAAGGATTAAAGAAGGTAGAGATTATCTACAGCTGCGGTGGAGAGGAAGCTCAAAGAAGGTTTCTGGTGATGGTGCATCAGATGAGTCTCAGGATAACGCAACCACCGACTGGGACTTCTGTGACAGGGCTGCAGAAGTCTTGAAAACTGTAAGAATTTAGGTGGGTTGAAATATTTTTAAAGGTCTTAATAACATTAAAGCTGGTTAGAATTCCATTCGATTTGCTTATGTTCTTTTTTTTTTTTTTTTGGTACCGAGAATTGAACTCACGACCTTGTGCTTGGCAGGCAGGTGCTGTGCCACTGAGCTATATCCCAGTCTTGCTCATGTTCTTATGCTAGTTATTGTTACCTTTAAGAAAGAAGTAGATTAAAAATGAGGCTCATAATGACTAGGAGTAGAGGTAATATTTGGATAAATATTGGCATAAGAACTATTTTTGTGATATAACTTGAAATATTCATTTATCCTAAGGAGAATATAGTTATGTCATTTCCAACTGCACTCACATTCAGTTGTTAGGCACCTACCCTTTATCAGTTGAAGCATGCTGAACAATGACACACAAGCTGTCTTTTTCCTCATTTGCTATATTTTTTGCTCAGGCCTGTTGAGATCATTTGGGATACTCTGTAGAACATAACAGAACTGTCCTGAAGGGTGAGGCCCCTGGAGTAGCTATTCACCAACTCCTGTCTTTCATGAGTTACTCCAAAGAACAATTTCCTAGGACTTTCCTGTGAGCTGGTGGGACACATTCCAGGGGCCAGATAATACTATCAGGCAGAGGGGTACAGAAAGCCATTGGTTTGTAAGGGAAGTATCCACAGGTGGACTTCAAGAGGGCTGAGAGACTATGTCAAGAACCAACAGTTTGCTATGGTGTAACTCTTCCTAAAAAGACAAGAGCCAGGCATGTTATTCCAGCATGCCTGTAATGCCACCACATGTGTAATTCTAGCACTGGTAGGCTGAAGCAGGAGGATAATAAATTCAAGTCCAGCATGGACAACTTTGTGACTTAGTGAAACTCTGTCTCAAAATAAAAAATAAAAGAAAGACATGAGATGTTGCTTCATTTGAAGGCCCTGGATTCGATTCTCAGTACAGACATTCTTCATTTAATGACCTGTTTAACAGCTCTTTGGAGGCTGTGACCTGCTGCTCGGGCTTATGACCCATCTTTTCTTTCTTTTTTTTTTTCTTTTTCTGGATGGTTCTGTACATTTTACTGACAGAGCCTCAGTGTCTTTTTTCTCAGTACGCCTTGTTTATATAGTACTGTAACTTCTGCCGATTGTATCGTACAGTACTGCAGTTTTATATTCTGTTATACGTCACAGTACTGTGTAAGAGTTATGCAAATAAAAGCAAAGTCATCAAGTTGGCATTTCCTTTGACTGTTTCTTTGTTTTTTTTTTTTTTTTTTTGGTGGGCACCGGGGGTCGACCTCAGGACCTTGCACACCAGCAGGCGCCCGTGCCGCTGAGCGATATCACCGGCCCTTTTTTCATATGTGGGTTCCGGGAGTCGAACTCAAGACCTCGCGCTTGCCAGGCTGAGCCATCTCACCGGCCCTGTTTCTTTGTTTTGAATATAATAATGTGCATACTATATACAATTCCTTATTTAGCGACCAATTCATTTAATGACCTACTCAATCTACTGCAGGAATGGAAGTTGGTGTTAAACGAGGAATGTCTGTAGTGCAAACATAAAACACACAACTAAATAAAAAATAAACAAACAAAAAATGAAAGAAAGGAACTAAGAGGATTCTGTAGTCATTGCAGAGTTGAACTGACTTCTTAGTAATTTTAATATCTCTATGAAGAGCTTACATAGATTTTATCAAACTTACTTGAACATGGAATACATCTGTTGAGGAGCATCTTACATGGCTAATAGTTCTGGGAACATACTTTGTTACTATCTCATTCGTGGCCTGTGGTGGTTAGGGTGGAGTGTCAGCCTGATTAGCTTTGGGGTCCGATGGGGGTTATTGGAGCACACTCCTCATGGGTATGGGTGGGACATGGAGGTGTGACTTGGGGTGTAGATCCAGTCTCTTCCCCTCATCCTCTCTGGCTCTGTTCCCCTGCTCTTCTTCCTGGCTGCCATGAACTAAGCAGCTCTGCTCTGCCATTCCCTTCCGGCATGATGTTTCTGCATTGGAGCCAGTGACCATGGACGAGATCCTCTTAAGGCGTGAGCCAGTTAAGCCTCTCCTCTGTTAGTTGTGCAGTTGGGTATTGTGTCCAGCAACAGGAAAACTGACATACAGAGAATTGGTACTGGAGAAGTAGGATTGTTGCTATGACTACCTGACCATCTCATTTAGAAGCCTTTGGGGCTGGTTTGCAGGAAGGTCTTGTAGCTGTCAGCTAGAGAAACCCTAGAATGCTGGAAGCAAAGCTAGCTGGGTGGTTCTGGTTGGAGCACGTAAGACCAGAATACTGTTAAGAATGCAGACACTTTCAGTTGGGAACAAAGACTGTCAGCTGGACTAGTTGTCCTGTGAATTTCAGTGTGGCAGAAAATTTGTGTGCTTTCCTGAGGTTTGCTGGAGACTGAGATTAAGGGTGGTAAACTAATTAACCTGGCAGAAGAAATTTCAAGACAGCTCAATGTTTGAGTGATGGCACGAGTACTGCTCTCCGCTTTCAGCCAGATTTATAGTGAGAATCTGGGGCAAAGGGCAGAGCAGAAAAAATTTGAAAAACTTAAATTTTGGGCTAGAAGGCCCAGAAGGCCTAGAAGATGTGGTTGCTAAAAAGATTAACACCATTAAAAAACCCAAATACTTCATGCAGGGACAGGAAGAAAGATGTCTTGAGGGCATCTGAGAAATCAGCAGGAAAACACACACACACACACACACACACACACACACACACACACACCCCAATTACCTTGAATTCCTTCAACCTGAAGGAGCTTTTGCAAATGCTTAGGTGACCCATAAGGAAAGGCTGAGACAGTATGTTCAGTTCTTAGGTCAGAGATAGTATGAATGATTGATTGCAGTGAAGCAGTGCTTCGGATAAAACAGTTCAAAACACTCACAGATTGTATTGGTGAAAATATAGCAAGAGCTTGAAGGAAGTACTTTAGTAATACTACATTTTTAAAATGTGTTCTAATTCTTATCTAGAGGCATACATATTTTTTCACCATACAGTGATTATAATTTTGTATTTTTATTTATTAATATACTTTATATTTTATTTCTCTGTATTTCTTTTTCGTTTTTATTGAAACATTTATTTTTAAAGAATAATTTCATTGTTTTTAACAAGATGCTTATTATGAAAATGTCAAAACTCCAAACTACAAAAAGAAAGTAAAAAAATGTTCAAAATTCCAGGTTCAAAAATAACCACCATTGATATTTATTGCACATAATTCTAGACATACTGGCATTGTGTTTTAGGGAGAAAGGCAGATAAAATGAAAGTGAACTTTAAACCACTCTTTAACAAAAGTCAGGGCTTCCCACAATGTCACTTTAAAGTTTCTCACAGCTTTTATTATAGATAGCTAAGTTAGGGAGAAATATTGCAGGCAGGCAGACAGGGCTGGACCCTCAAAGGAGTCAGTGCAGAAGATGAGAACACATCACAACTGTGGGCGGAGGCGCATTCGTAGAGGGCCAGACCTTAAGACAAAGATAGAATGTTTATACCTACATACTTCCCCTAGGCATAAACAATAATGATCAATATTCTAAATAGGCATCAACCACCTGGGTGGGGACCATGACCTTGACCCAACCCTTCCAGGAAAGTTCCTTGTTCTTCCAGGTACACTTGCTACGTGACTTGCTTCCCCATTGGGTCAATATTACCTAAACGACTATACTTGTAATCTTTTTGGTTGATCATAGTTTTGTCCCACCTTATACCCACCTCATGATTTTGTACCCATCTTGTGATTTTGCTCTATAAAACTTCCTTTGAGAAGTGGGCTTATGGCCAACCCACTTTCCAGAGCCCCTCTTCTGTCTCTCTTAGACAGAAGCCATCTTTCCCTCAGTAAATATTTCCTACTCTTAACCTCCATTGTTCCTTAGAATTCATTCTTTGATTTTGGGGAACATGAACTTGGCATATGAGACACCCAGCAGGTTGGGAGTTACAATGTTTTTCTTATATTATTGGGATTATTTGGAGGTCCTATATCATCCCTATATTACTTTTACTCTGCCTTCAAAGACAAGAAAATTAGCCATTCTTCTTTTTTTTTTTTTTTTGTGGGTACTGGAGATCGAACTCAGGACCTCATGCTTGCCAGGCAGGCACTTATACTGCTGAGCTATCTCACCTGCCCTAGCCTTTCTTCTGTTTCCCTCATTCGTTTTTATCTTTGTGTTATTATATTATTATTTTAATATCATCAAGTTATATTTGCATTCTGTTCTTTAATTGTAATTTCCATTAACTTTTTTTTGAGTATTTTCTGTGGATTCATATCTTGGTTAATTGGATAAAGGCTCTTGAATCTTGCATACCTGAGCTTTTTCATGTTTTAATGCAGCAATGTCCAGTAGATCTTTCTGCAGTAACAGCATCTGTGCTGTCTAATACAGTAATTACTAGTCATTAGTGACTTGTTGAACCCTTGAAATGTGGCTAGTGTGACAAAGACACTGAATTTTAAAATTCCAGTTAATTACTAATTAAAATTTCAAAAGCCACATGCAGCTAATGGCTACCATACTGGCCAACAGCCCTATCTCTAATATTCTTTAGTGTATCTTTATACCTTTTATATCTTTATAATCTTGTCTTGGGTCACAGTTTTTACTAGAAATTTGAAAGTGTTAAATGCTGCTGTGAAAAATTCTAAGGCTGCTGTGAAAAATTCTAAGATTGCTATGAAAAATTCTGAAACTTTCTTCTGTATTTTACATGTTGAAGCTCCCGGGGTTGGCAGGGAGAGGAGGCTACCTGGAGCTGTTGTAACAAGTGGGATAGATGATGCTTTGCTCTGTTTTTCATACTTATAATACTTCAGCCAGTCCTAGTAACAGGGCTGCATGTCCACTTGGAGTGCCCACAGATAGAGGTTAGTGTATCTGCAAAGTGGTTGGTTATTGCAATTTCACAAGAGAAATTTAGAAGATCAAATAACTTATCTGTTACGTAAGCAGTAAATGGAAGACAGGATTTGGTTCAAGTTTATTACTTTTTTCTACCACCCCATATTGTTAATATTTTTAACAGCAACCTATTTTCCTAAAAAATAAAATCTTATTTAGAATTCTAAAATGTAACTCTTAAAACTTGTTGTTAATTCTATGAATATATTTTAAATGTCAAATATAAGGCATTAGCTATTAATAACCCAATCCATGAGAATAATGAGGCAGTTTTAATGAACACCAAAATTTGAAACTAGATGTCGTGACTCACAGTTATTGCTTGATGTTAGTCAGCGCACAACTCAATTTCTATCTGGTTTGGTTTGCTGTGTCGTGGAACTCATGACTCATGCAGATAAATAGTTGTAACGGTCACTTCTTTTATTAATAGCATGAATTTAGTGCAGGACATTCCTCAATAAAGCTGATCCAGAAACTTAAAGGAGGAGTAATAGAAATAGTTTATTTTAAATATGACTCATAACTACCTGTAATAAGTGCTCACCTTTCTTAACTTCAGTAGAACCCCTCCCAATAACTCTTAAATCTGTGTAAAGTGTGATGTATGTCAGTGCTTCAGTTATAATTCAGTAAGTGCATACTGACCTACGCCAAATACTTGGGACAAACAGACACATGCGAGTCTTTCTTACTGCAGGATTGAGCAGAATATCCTGTGATGCCTTAGGCATTTACCTGAAAGCTTTTACATTTAAAAGATGAATGTAGATGTATAATGTTTCCAATTAATGAAACATTTGTGAGAAATTCATAAATGTATAAATCAAGTACAGGAGGCTTTCTTCTGATGTGTAAAAAATTAAAATGGATAAATCTGGTAATATGAGTGAAATTTTGATGATCTTCAGTGTCATATACTCTGGTATTAACATGTTAAAACCTGTATTTTTTTTTTTTTTTGTGGGTACCAGGGGTCAACCTCAGGACCTCACGTGCCAGCAGGCGCCCGTGCCGCTGAGCGATATCACTGGCCCCTTTTTCGTATGTGGGTTCCGGGAGTCGAACTCAGGACCTCGCATTTGCCAGGCAGGCACTTATGCCGCTGAGCCATATCACCGGCCCAAAACCTGTATTTTGTTTTCCTAAACATAGTTTAAAATATTAAAATATGCTTGAAAATCTATTTGAACCAAGTAACCCATAAAACTCTATTGAATACAGCTTGACTTTGTAGCTTATTAAGCCTCATAGACCTTGGTAGGTAGTTGCAAATATTTAGGTTTGTGTAGCTTCTATAAAAAAACATTGCCTCAAGCTTTCAAGATTTTGCTTCTAAACTCATTATTTCATGTTCTTTTGTGGCTCAGAAAAAAAGGGAGCTCACTCAGACCTATTTGTTCTGCCATGTCAGATTTAGAGAGAATCACTGTTTGTGATATACATCTTGTAGACCCTGAAGCAATCCCAATCTCTCTCTCTCTCTCTCTGTCCTCTCCTGTCCTCTCCTCTTCTCTCTTCTCACCCTCACTCTCTCTTCCCTCTGTGTGTGTACATGTGTGAGTCAATGTGCTGTGAATTACTGGAGTCAGTGACCCAGGAAATGGTGTGGGCTGATCATGTTGCATGTTCACTCAAATCCTGCGTAAAGATTCTTTGCCTGTCAGATTTATTGGGATAGGTGCCCAAATTTTTTTCACAAGTATGAATCAACTTTTAGCAGCTCTGGATAGGGATCCCAGAAGTGGACATTGCTCTTCTTGGGCTTTCTCTTCAGCAGAAATTCTAAGCTTCTGGGATTTCTCACTCTATTTCTAGTCTGTAACCACTTTATATCTCCTTAATAAAACAGGCAGAGGTCATGCAAGCAGAGGGAACAGGGATCAGTGTGGGTGTACGGTAAACCCTGCAGTATCCAGAACACAAATCACACACTCTGACTTCGTATGTGTGTGGAGACAGGCTTGCTCTGCTAAGTTAGGAACAGGCCAGAGGTTGGTCTAGGTCTTTGTCAAAATACTATACAGGAAGAGCAACTTAAAAGTTGGGGCACCAAAGAAGTTAGCATGCTTAAAGGCACAATTTGGGGTGGAGGATAGATTTATTCACTTGAGTGAATGAAGATTGAGATCTTGGAAAACCTCTAGTCCCCAGCCATTATCTGCTGTATGAGGAAACTGAGACCCAGGGAAGTGCAGTGGATTCTCCGAACCCACAGGTCGAGTGAGTGCCAGCTCACCTCTCAGTGGTTAAGCGCTAACTGTTCATCGGGTGGTACTCGATGCCAGCAAGTCAGAGCTTACGAGATACGGGCCCTGCCCCTACAGAGCTTACTGAATTGTGTAGGAGCAAAGCACTTGCAATTTTAGCGCAGAGTGCTAGGAGTGGGATAAGTTTTCCTAAAGTGATTTTATTTCACTTCTTTTAAACTTCTAAGGACCTACTGCACAATTACTCTTCTGTAATCATCAGCAAACATTTATGAACAGATTATTTTATTCCTCATAAACCTCATTAAGATAATTACTATTGTTGGACCCACTTTATGGCTAAGTAAATGAAGCTAAGAAGAATATAGCTTATCTGTAGCTGTTTTTATTGTATCACATGGTAATATACAAGGATCTTAATGCTTCAAACCCCCAAAAAATACTCTCAAGAGAACAAGAAGATAAGCCACACACCAGGGGAAAATATTTGCAGAAGGTATCTCTGGTAAAAGATGGTTCCTCAAAATATACAAAGAACTCTTAAAACTCAACAATAAGAAAAGAAACGACCTGATTAAAAATGAGCAAAAGAGAAAAAAAAATGAACAAAAGATCTGAACTGACACTTCAGCAAAAAAGATATACAGATGGCAAAGAAGCATATAAAAGGATGACCCACATCAGATGTCATTAGGGAATTGTAAATTAAAACAACAACAAGTAACTACAATTTACCTATTGAAATGTTAAAACCAAAGGCTGGCAAGGATATGTAGAACAACAGGAATTCTCAATCATGGCTTATGGGAATACAAAATAGTCCAGCAACTTTGAAAGACAAACTGGCAGTTCCCTTTTGAATTCTATTTTTTTTAATATTTTCTATTTTATTTTTCCCCTTTTTTATTAGTATATATATGCAATGCATAATAAATACATTTACCATGGGGAATTGGCCCATATACATACTATGTCTTTTTATGCCCCTTCCCTCCCTCCCTCCAGACCCCTCCCTATCTCCACAGACTCTGTCTCTCTGCTTCCCATCATCGATTTTTATTTTGCTCTTTAAATTATTTAGACTTTGGGTTTCTCATAAAGGAGAAACCATGTGATATTTAACCAACCTTCTATGTGTAATTTATTTCACTTAGCAATGTGGTATCAGGTGCATCCATTTTTCTAAAAATGACTCACAGTTATCCTTCTTTATAGCTGAGTGGTAATCCATTGTGTATGTGTACCACTTTTCATTATCCATTTATCTATTAATAGGCATATAGCTTCCTTCTAAGACTTAGTTGTTATGAATTGAGCTGCTAGAAGCATGGGTATGCATATATCACTGTAATATGATGTCTACCTTTTTCAGGAAAATTCCCAGAGGAGGTATAGCTGGGTCAAATGGTATCTCTATTCTTAGTTTTCCGAAGAATCTCCTTACTGATTTCTATAGTGGTTGTACCAGTTTATGTTCCCACCAACAATGTAGATGGGTTCCTTCTACCTGCACAGCCTTGCCATCATTTGGCATTATTTGACTTCTTAATGATAGCCAGGCCTTCTGGAGTAAGAGGGAATCTGAGTTTTGCTTTAATTTGCTTTTCTTTAAAGGCCAGGTATGTTGAACATTTTTTTATGTATTTATTCATCATTTGTGTTTCTTCTGACAAGTCTTTTTATTCTAGTTGCCTGTGTTTTGATTGGGTCATTTATCTTGGGGGGGTCTAATTTTTTTTGAGTTTTTTATGTATTCTTGATATTATCCCTCTGTCTGAGGGATAGCGGGCAAAATGTTTCTTCCATTCTGAAAGTTGTCTCTTCACGCTGCTGGTTGTTATCTTTGCTATGCTAAGGCTTTCAAATTTGATATGGTCACGTGCTGATTCTTGATATTATTTCTTATGCCATTGGGGTCTGATCAAAAAGTCCTTTCCTACACATGTCTTCAAGAGTTTTAACTATTTTATCTCTTAGTGGTTTAAGTATTTCTGTTTTGACATTTAGATCTTTGATCCATTTTGATTTTAGTTTAGTACATGATGAGAGATATTTAGGAGTCAATCTACTTTATGTGGATTCCCAAGCACCATTTGTTAAAGAGCTTTCTTTTCTAGGACATGTGTTTCTGGTCCCTTTGTTGAAGATTGATGGCTGAAGGTACCTGAGGTTGTTTCTACATCATCAGTTCTATTCTACTGATCAACATGTCTATTTTTCACAAACTTAAATATTACATGGTTTTTCTTATAAGAGAAAGCTAAAGTATAAATAAATTAAAGAGCAAAGTAAAAGATAGATAATAGGAGTCAAGGAGATAGATTTTTTGCAAATGAGAAGGGAATCTAGAGATGGGGGGAAGAAGAGGAGAGGAAGTAAAAAGGATTAAGATGTGTTATGTGCATGTACAACTTCCCATGATGATTATAATCATTATATACTACAAATATGTACTAATAAAAATAGACAGACATTTTAAAAAGAAAAAGAAAAAAATTATAGACATCTAAAACTTGTCTGTTTTTTGTGCAAGTATCATGATTTTTATTAGTCATTGTAGCTTTATAATCAATTTGAAATCTGGGATTGTGATACTTCATGTTTTGCTGTTCTAGCCCAGGATTGCTTTTGCTATTCTGGGTTTTTTCTGGTTCCATATAAATTTTGGCATTGTTTTTTCTAGTTCTGTGAAGACTGATGTTGGTATTTTGACTGGGATTGTGTTAAATCTTTGGGATTGTTTTTTTTTTTTTTTATTTTAAAGAGAAGAAAAAACAAAACAAATCAAAAGAAGAACAAATGTTCAAAGCAACATAATAGGAGGGTAACAATGGTTAATACATTACGTATTACTATCTTTAAGTTAGTTATTCAGGATACCAGACATTAGCATTCAATTGTCCAAACATTATTGACACAAACCTTACTCTTCAATGAACTAAGTAAAATTGGTAGTGTATCTATCTTAACCGTCTTATATATATATACAATTTTTTTTCCCTTTCCCTTCTTTCTTTTCCCTATTCCAGTCTCTCTTTCCTTTTGACCAGTTTCTTTTTGATTCATCATGTCTATTGTACATTTTGGATCTTATTTACTCTTTCAGTTTCTCATACTAGAGAGACAATACGATGCTTACACATGTGCTTCTGGTTTATTTCACTTATGAGTATTTTCTCGAGTTGCATCCATTTACCTATAAAAGTCTCCAGTTTATCCTTCTTTATGGCTGAATAGTGGATTGTGTTAAATCTATGTATCATTTTTGGTAATGTGGCTATTTTCATAATATTGGTTGTACCTATCCACAATCAGGGATGTCTGTCCATTTTCTGATACCCTCTTCAGTGTCTTTTTTCAGAGTGCTGTAGTTTTCATTGTGGACATCTTTTACTTCCTTGGTAGGTTAAATCCTATGTATGTAATTTTTTTTTGAGCTGCTGGGAATGTTTTCCTGGTTTCTTCTTTGTGGGTTCATTGTCGATATACAGGAACACTATTATTTTTGTGTATTGATTTTGTGAATTTGTTTATTAATTCTAGGAAACTTGGTGGAGTTACTAGGGTCTTCTATGTAGAGGATCATGTCATCTGTGAATAAGCATAATTTGACTTCCTCCTTTCCTTTTGTATCCCTTTCATGTCATTCTCTCACTGGAGTGCTCTGGCTAAACTTGTGAGTGGTACATGGAACAGGAATGGTGAGTGTGGACACCTTTGTCTTTTTCCTGATTTTAAGGTATATGCTTTCAGTTTCCCCCATTTACTGTGATATTGGGAGTGGGTTTGTCATAAATGGCTTTTATCAGTTTGAAATGAGGTCTTCTATACCTATTTTCTTCAGGGTTTTTATCATGCATGGATGTTGGATTTTGTCAAAGGGTCTTTCTATGTCTATTGAGATGATGATGTCATTTCGTCTTTACTTCTATTTATGTGATGTATTCCATTTATTATGTATGCTAAGTGATCCTCGCATCCCTGGGATGAAGCCAGCTTAGCATAATGCATGAACTTTTTAATAGCTTGCCGCATTCTGTTTGCCAGCACGTTGTTGAGGATTTTTGCGTCTGTGGTCATCAGAGAGATTGGCCTGCGGCTTTGTTGTTGTTGTTGCTGCTGCTGTTGTTAAGTCCTTGTCTGGTTTTGGTGTCGGGGTAATGCCAGCTTCCATGTGTGCGTTTGGCAGCGCTCCTTTCCTCTCAGTGTCATGAAAGAGTCTGAGGAGTGCTGAGTTAGACCTTCTCTTAGGTTCCAGTAGAATTCTATAGTAAATCCATTACATCCTAGCTTCTTTGTTTCATTGTTAATTTTTTTTTATTAGTTTATTCATGAACTGTTTTTTGTCTTTTCAGAGTTTATCTTCTTGGTTCAATTTTGGTAATGTGTATGTGTCTAGAAATTTCTACATTTGTTTTAGGTTCTCCAATTTATTAGTATATAAATTTTTAAAATATTTTCTTATAGTTTTATAGTTTGGGGCAGTGTCCACTGTGATTTCACCTTTTTAATTTCTAATTGCATCTGTATGAGTTTTTGCTCTTCTTCTTTTGATAATTTGGCCAAGGGGTTATCTATCTTGTTTATTCTTTCAAATAACCAAATCTTTGATTCATTGATCATTTGTAATGAATTTTTATAGTTTCAATTTAATTAATTTCTGCTCTGAATTTCATAATATCTTTTCTTCTATTAGTTTTGGATTTGCATTTTTCGTGTTTTTCTAGGATCTTGCGTTGCATCATTAGGCCACTCATTTGGGATTACTCATTTCTTTTCATATGTACATTCACAGCTATAAACTTTCCTCTTAGGACTGCTTTCATTGTTTCGCATCAGTTTGGTATGTTGTACTTCCATTGTGATTTGATTATAGGAACTTTTAAATTTCTTCTCTGATTTCTTCTGTGATTTCTTACGAAGCTGAACATGCCATTGCAATACAATTCAGCAATTGCACTCCTCAGTATTTAAAGCAAATGAGTTGAAAACTATGGCCATACGAAACCTTCACATAGAGGCTTACAGCTGCTTTTTTCATAATTCCTAAAGCTTTGACGCAAACTAGATGTCCTTCGTTAGGTGAATGGATAACTGGCACATTCAGCGGCTGGAATATTATTTAGCGCTAAAATGAAATGAGCTATCACACCATGAAAAGAAATGGGCAAACCAAATATTGCTAAATGAAAGAAGTCAGTATGAAATGGCTAAATATTGTCTGATTTCAACTGTAAGATATTCTGGAAAAGACAAAGTATGGAGGCAGTGAACAGATCAGTGATTGCCAGCGGTTAGAGAGAGGGAGGGATAACTATGAGAAGCACAGAGGAATTTTAAATTTCATTGTCTATTGTATGTGATTCTATAATGGCGGGTATATGTTATTATGTGTTTTCCACAACCTACACCATGTGGAACACAAAAAATGACATCTGGTATAAACTACAGACTTTGAATGACGGTGTTGTGTCCGTGCAGGTTCATCAGTTACAACAAGTCTCACCTCTGTGGTGCTGGATGTTCATTATGGGGAAGGTGGTGCTCATGTAGGAGAAGGTATGGGAACTTGCTAAGTTTCCAGTCGGCTTTTACCATGAAGCCAAAATTGCTGTAAAAAATAGTCCACTACAAAAATACTGTTTGCCCTTCTGCCAAAATTTGAGAAGATTAGTGCCTTAAGCGACTTGCCCCAGGAGTAGAGTAGGTTTTCTTTTAATCTATGCGCGTGCGTGTGTGTGTGTAATGTTGTATTTAGTAGAGCTCTAGGCATACTTGAATCTACTAATGATTCCATTATTAATACCTATCCAATTTTGGATGACTATCAGAAGAAACTGGGAAGAAACCTTCATCCAAGAGAAAAAGGTTACATACTTTAAAAAGTTTTGAAAAATTATTTTTTAGTTTAGAAACCCTCACTATATAAACTTCTTCATTTGAAATTATTGTTTATGACCTCTTTCCTCCTGCAGCTGAGGGTGGGCAGATTATTATGAGGTCATGCTGACTTTGAACAGAGCATGTGTTATAGGAAGGCCCCACTGAGTTTATTATTAATCCCGTATATAATAGGAAAAACCCTTCAACCTCTACACACCCATGATCCTTTGTTTCCTGTTTGCATTATTGTTTATTGTGGTGTGTTGTTACCTGACCCACTGTAAATGCCAAGGGCACAGCCCCTTCTTTGAATTTAACAATACAGCCATAAATTGCATGCCCATTTATAAATAAAATAAAACGTGGGATATGATGGTGCTCAAGAGAGCATATTGTCTGACACTCTTGGATTTCATTCTCACACAGACGTGCCAAAGCTGTTTGGCAAAGCCCAAACTGAACTGGATGGAGGGCCGTTCACAGCCCTCTGGGGCGGGGGGCTGGGTACTTGGCTGAGATCGCTGCTGAGCATTAGGAAATGGCAGTTGCCTGAGCCTTCCTGTGTTTCTCAATGCGCTGTACTCGTGTTTTGCAGTAGAACTGTGAGGGTGGGTTTGAGATAGCCAGAGGTATTACTGATTCAGAGAAAAGAGTTAAAAAGAACCATATGCAGAAGTAGCATAGGAAGCAGACTCAGCCTTCTCACAGAGACCACCTGAAGAGAAAGCAAACTTCATTTCTCACTGTATCCTTCCAGGTGTATTCAGTTTGGAAATGTGTGCAGGTTCTGGAGGATTGAACTCTGCATTGGACTCAGCGTTTCTTTCTCTGCCAGTGGTTTTTTCTTAGAGCAGTGTGGACACTATACTGTAAATTAGGGCCGAGCTGTCATTGCTCTAGAAGGGCGTGGGCCTGGGCCAAGAGGCAGGGAAGGCAGGAGCAGTGGAGGCCTGGGAGACGCCTCCAGTCTGCCTTTAATGCATGTTTTGAACCAATGAGAAGCACTTAAGTTACAAAGCCTGCGAGGCTCCCTGTGTGCAGTCTGGAAAGGAAGAAGGTGGAGTTAGCCCATGGCCACCATCACCCCTGGTTCCCTCACCCCCTGTTCCAGGTTCTAGCTTTTTCAGAGTTCTGTGGAAACAGACTGGGATGCCAGGCTCCAGCTTTGGATGGCCTCCTTGGAACAGCCTTCCCAGCTTTGTCTGTCAGCCTCCTGAGGGATCACGAGGCAAGTAACCCTCTCCCCCTGCACTGCACACAGGACAAGCAGACCACACAGGAATCCTGACTCCCCACCTCTCCACGGGCTAGTGTTTCGTAGTTTAAAAACACATCTGCTTATGTGACCCTGCCACAGATCCTCTGAGGTGGCAGACTTCATCAGAGCCTTGAAGTCTGTGTCGGAAAGAGTCCCTGCCCAGGTTATGCAGTCACGACTGGGCGTCGGAGTAGCTTTAGGGGTAGAAGAGACCTCGCTTTGAATCCTTTGCCATTTATTCTTTGTGATCTTGAGCCTTATTTTATCTCAGTTTCTGCATTTATACAAAGGAGATCATAATACTCAAAGGAATGTTTTAATATTCAGTAGGTCCCCAACTTACAAATGAGTTCGTTCCAGGAGAACGTTTCTAAGTCAGATTCATTTGCAATCCGACAAAGTGAGTCTCATGCAGTACACCTGTGAAAGTTCACACCTTGAACGTTTATAAGTTGGGGACTTACTGTAATGTGCATGAGGAGGCAAAAGAATGTTTTTGTGTAATGTATGAAAAGCGATTTGCACAATACCAACCATGGAGTAAATTCTCAAAAATGATAGCTGAAATTATTACCGTGTCATCAGGCCATCTGATTCTGTATCTATCCTCTATTATATCTTGCATCTATTGGTAGCAGGGATGTTTTTATGATCTCAATTACATTAATGTTTGGAGATTAATTAATGTTACTAAAATGTATCAATTGACAGCCAAATAAGTCCTGTGTGTTTCAGGATCTCCTGGGAGGCCTGCATTAACCTCCTGTAAGGAGTGAAAACGGGATGGTCAGCCTAGAACAGCTCCCCAAGAAAGCAAAAACAAAAACCAGCCAACCTTCTGATTTTTAAAGAAGTTATTCTGATAAAAATAAAATAATTTATTTTAGATGTTTTTGGAAAAGTTGTATAAATAAGGAAGAAATTAACAAAATATACTGCATATGGTTCAGTTCCTTGTAAACAAGATTCACCTAGTATAATCTGTTTCCTTTGTGTGGAATCATGGTTCTTGTTGGTCACAGTTATTAACAGTCATAGGTACAGTTCAATATCTTAAAAATACTCTATGTGCTTCGACCCTTAATATTAGGCTTGAGGGAATGAAGGAAAGTGGGAAAACACTGGGTGGCTGAGTTGGCAGTTGTTTTTAAATGCTTAAATTTTCTTCCAGACTGCAAAGGAAAAGCCACAAAGTGTGTATGTGGACCTCAGGCCTGGAACGTGGACACCTGGCTCCAGCTTCTCGCTGGTACTGTTACTGCAGATAGGCCGCTCATTTCCCTCTGGCCAGTTTTACAACCTGGCCCACAGAAGGGACTACCCTGAGGTGGATTTTCATTTCCTGGAGTCTGTGACTACAGAAGATGTGCTTATCAACTTCACAAAGTCTCCTCAGAGATGTTACATCAGTTTGTTCTTGTCACAAAATGTGCTGCACAAAAACCATGTCACACTGGGTGGGTCAAACTACAAGTACTTTTTCCTGAGATCCACAGGTCAGTTGCAGGTTTTCCCTGAGAAGCTCACTTTGGCTGGGTGGCTCTGTTGATCCTGGCCACACTCATATCTAGCGGTCTGTTGGAGACGGCCTGATGTAAGCTGGACTCAGCGTGCACAGTTAGATCTGGCTCCTCAATCTTTCATCCTCTTGCTGCAGCCAGTGGGTCAGCAAGGGTGTGAAACAGCAGAGGCACAAGGGAAAAGGCCAGTCACACAAGGGCTTTGTAAGACTTTGGTCACAGTGCAATCACTAACATTCCTTTGGCTAGCAAGTCACACGCTCAAAACCAAAGCCAAAAGGTAGGGAAGTGCCACACTTTTTAGTAGGAGGACTTGCAAAGTTATGTGGTAAAGCAGGTAGATCCAGAAAGGGCTGAAGATTTGGGCCACCGATGCAATCTGCTAGGTACCATCCTCCCTTTGGAAATGTAAAACTGCATTTTGCCTCTCACCCACATTTGCATTGGTTGATCTCAGGAAGAGATTTCTTCACCTGATACTTGCCTCTTAGGGAATGGACATATCCAGGGCTCCATAGATCAGATGTTCGTGGGAGGGTCGGCAGAATCAGCAGTACCTGAGAGCTTGTTGGAGCAAATACTTGGGTCCTGTCTCAGACCTATTAAATTAGAAACTCCAGGAATAGGGCCCAGGAATCTGTATTCTGAATAGTTTTTCAGGTGATTAATGTTTACTAAAGTTCGGAAAACACTGGTTTGGAGAAAGTCTTTGCCATGGTGTTCCTGATAGCCTCGTCCCTATGTTACCGTCTCTTCTTTCCCCAAACTGTCATCATTCATTACCTGAACCTGCTGTGGGGGCTTCAGGAGGATGCTAATACCTCCGAGTAACAACCTTCTTAGACCAGTATGTGTGGAAAGCAACAGAATAGACTACTATCCCAGCTGGTGCACGGAAGCCTCATGTTAAGGATGCAAAACAGGAATAGGAGGTCACAGGTGTATGCAAATCTTAACTCTTTAGCTCTGCTGAGCAGATATGTGTTAGTAGATGACACATTTGCATTATCTCATTAATAACATGAATCACTTGACTTCATTGCTAGAGGTAAAGAGCATAAAAGAGTGCTTCCCGATATGTCTAGGAGAGTGGAAGTCGTATTTATGTGGTTGCAAATTTTTGGAAAAATAGAATAGTGTTGTTACCCTTTGTCAGGGAAGTATCTATCTTAGTGTATGTCAGTCTTTTTAGTTTCATGCATAAGATAAGAGATAGCATATTTTTCCACTTAGGAATTAATATAATTATGTTTTTTATTGAAAATATAAAACACAAAGTGGTGCAACCTGATATAATTTCATACAACAACACCTAAAAGGAGATATTGCTTCCTCATTTTCATTTCATTTTGAGATAGCAAAACTGGGTTTGTAAGGTTTAGTCAGCACTTAATATCCCTAAGATGAAAACATCTAGAGTGTCATAACTCAGCACAACTATTGTTAACTATGCATATTGTGTGTCACAAGCAGATAAACAAAAGAAAATAAAGGGAAAGGAGGTAATTGTGTCCAGGATAGAGGAGGATATTATCCTGCCAATTTCTTCCTAGAACTGTATGTATCATGTCCTGTGTTTGTGATATAGCACAGGGAGTCATTGCTAACAATGAATAGCATTATTGGGATGACAGCAGGTTAAGTGCTAAAGAAATTTGAGTTCTGACACACCAGGCACACACATAACACGAAAAACGTATAATGCATCACTGCGGCTGATTGTGCCCGTGGCAGTTAAGATACCAATCCTGACTGAGAGGCTCATCTGTTCATTTGATTGTGTCTCACGATTTAAATCTTTCTAACAGGTAGAGAGGGTAATGATGGAAAAAGCTAGTTCACTCTGATTGATGGTACGAAGAAAGGGTTTTGGTCTGCTTCTAATGTAAATGTGAGGAATAAGCTTCTCTGAGTTTGCATTTACTTTATTATCAGAGATAATAAATAGGTGAATTCTAAAAAAGGAGAGGCAATGTAAAAGCCTTGAAAGCTTTGAAGGTTGCTGTGTGAACGCGTAGCTCAGTCGGTTACAGACATCGTTGCCAGTGTGGCTGCCACTGTTTATTTGATAACTTGATTCTTTATGGAAGAAAACTTGTGTCACACTTGATTCTTCCCTTTTCTCATACGCATTCCATGTCTACCTACCACTTCTTTTCTCAGTGTTTCTAGAATGCATCTTTTTTTTATTCTTACTATTTTATTCATCAGTGGTCTTATCCTGTCTTTTGATCTTTGCCAAGACTACCTAGCTGGGCCCCGTGCCTCCGTTGTTGGAGGTCCTCCTTCGCAGTTGCCATCTATGACCTTTTTACCTTTGAATCATAAAGTCTTCCATGGCACACCATCCATTATCCATGATGGCATCTGGCAAACAGAGTGTACAAGGTGACCCGATGAGTTACAGAGGACACATGCACATGTGCACTCACACGAATCTACAAAGTAAGAAATTATTATTATTATTATTTTTTGTGCATGTGGGTACCAGGGGTCGACCTCAGGACCTCACGCACCAGTAGGCACCCGTGCCGCTGAGCGATATCATCGGCCCCTTTTTCATATGTGTGTTCCGGGAGTCGAACTCGGGCCCTTGCGCTTGCCAGGCAGGCGCTTACGCCACTGAGCGCTCTCACCAGCCCAGAAATTATTGATATAGGAGTGATAATGGCACCTTGCTTTGTCCAGGTGTCATGCTGGGATTTGAGGTAGTGAAGGAAAGGGGTGAGTTCCATAGCATAGAGCAGTGGACAGCAATGCCCTTGTGTACCTGCTCAGCTGGATTTATGGATGACACTGTCTGATTTTCTACCAAACAAGCTTTAACAAGTAAGTAACTTACAAAGAAGTAATAAGACAATGGCAGAGCTGGAATTTTTGTCTTCTTTTGGTACAGGCACTTTATCAGGCATGTTATGGGCCAGAAATAATCGTGATCTAATTAGATCTGACAGTCATCAAAACAAACAAATGACCAAAAAAGATCGTTAACAATGAATCTCTTCTACACTGTAACAGTGAAATCCGTCTTGAGGTAGTAGCTAGTGATAGCAGTAGATGTATGTAAGACATGCATACATATTTGTTTAAAAAAAATTGACAATCTCTGCATTCTCTAGATCAGGAATTCAGTCCTGGCTCAGTGGGTGGTTTTATCCCAAGGCCTATTTTGAGGCCGTAGTTACATATTGACTGAGGGTGCCGTTATTAGAAAATTGGAATGAGGCTGGAAGATCCACATCCAATGGGATTTATTCAAGTTTCTGCCAAATCCGTGCTGTCAGATGGGCAGGAAACCACTGTCCCTCTTCACACAGATCTCTCTCCACAGGGCAACTTGAATATTCTCATGGTCCAGTGAGTGGCTTCTCTGAGAACCAGTGCTCCAAAAGACCAAGTCAGAAAGTGGAATCCTTCAGAGACCTAGCTCTCTGTATGTGTAATTTTGTACGTGTAATTTTTTCTCAGCTTCCTTTATTGTTTGAGTATAACTGATAAATAGAATCATATCTATTTCAGGGATACACTATTATGTTTTGATATACATTATGTTATGAAATGATTACTACAGTTAAGCTAATTAACATGTCCGTCACCTCACATACTTATAGCAATTTTTAATTTCTTCTACTTGGGAACATTTTATAATGATCTGTCGAAACACACTCTTAAACAGTATTGATATCTCCCAGTCATTCCGGATGACTTCTTGATGTCTCTATAAATTACTGCATTTTTAAAAGTGAAAAAATTGTCAGTGCCATATATACTGCTCTGTTTCACTTGATGGAGTGTAGTAGACACTGTTTCACCTGAATAAAATAATGTTTACTGTGTATGTGATTTTTTAAGCTGATGAGATATACAGTGAGAACCCAGCTCACACAATGCCTTTCAGCCTCCTCGTCACGGCTTGCTGATGCCTTGCTCCCAGCCTCAGCGCCAGCCTTGCGTCCAGCCTTCTCGATTGACAATCCTTTCCCTCCTCTCCCAGACTCTCCAGACTAATGCCAACGATGTGTGTGACTCGGGCCAGTCACCTCACCTTTCTGGGTGTCTCTCAGTCTCTCTTGGGCTATCTCTCAATCCCCCCGCCCATGGCTGATTTCAAACTGCTGGAGTCAAGCAATCCTCCTGCCTCAGCCCTGCAAATGCCGGCACTACAGGCAGGCAACACTATGCCCAGCTTCTCTCACTTCTTAAACAGAAACTTGAACATAATTTAACTTTTCCTCTTATAAGTTGAAGTGTTGACTTTAAGTCCCATAGGATTAGGCAGTTTATTCACCCTAGTTAATGCTTCCAGAATGCTGTAATTTCAAGTTCCATGCCTGAATTCATTTGTGTCTTTAGAACCAAGTTGTGAACTAGTACTGCATGCTACTTCTTTGCACGTGTCACCCTCTTCTAGTCCCTGAACTTTAACTTGCTGACTGTAAGATGCAGTTGGCTGGGAAGAGGTACCTAGAGCACACAGTTGCCCCAGATTACATACCTTGGTTTTAGAAGGTTATACACTTGGTTGGCATCACATACGGAAGAGGGAGTGCCTTGCCCACCATTCTACATCTTTGGCCAGTCTACAGCAGGGACAGCGACCCTCCTTGATCTTGGATTTTCTTCAGGGCTGGTTGCTCTCTTCTTCCTGGCCTCCGCTTCTATATGGTTGTCTTCTAAAAGATCAGACTTTTAATTTGGCGGTGAGACCCCAACGCAGTGTCCGTTTAGCCATGTCTCCCATCTCAGAATCTGTCAACTGTCCAGTTCAGGCCAAAAGTTCTGAGTGGGATGAAACTTTTAGCTAAATATCAGTTTTCCTATTTTCTTTTTCCTTTTGTGCTCCTCCAAGTCTCTTCATTTCTTGGCATTTCAAGAAGCTGAGAGAAACTGGGATCCTGGAAAAAAAAAATCATTATCAGGAAGCAGTGTCACTCATATTTTCCACTGTAGGATTTCACTTGCTGTCCTTATACGTGACAGTTATCAATCTTAGAGTAGAGGAATGTCCTAAAAGGGTGTTTTTAAGACTTTAGCCTTAACCTTTGGCCAGAGAAGGAAATGGGAGGGAAAATCAAGGATACAACTTACAAAACCACCATTCCAAAATGTATCACATTTTAGGATTGCTTTCCAAACAACTGCTTCAGATGGGAACTTCTTCTGCAGTAGACATGCTCAGTTTGGAGCTGGGTTTCAGATGCATGATGTCGAATAGTTTATGGCTATACCTGACCAACACAGGGTGCAGCTGGCTATTTTGGGGGTGAAATGTACTCTTGATATACAAATTCAGAGCCTGGAATACCTTAACATTCTCTACTTGTGTCTCAGCTGGAGAGCTAGAGAAGCAGAAAGGAGGCTGGTCTTACCTGCTTTCTTCCCTTAGGGAGGAGGGAATGAAGCAGGCCACACCAGCTGTAAGGAAGTTAGCTTTGAGAAGGGATGTGCTCGTTTATTCTCCTCTGTCCTTCCATCTCTCTTTTACTCTCTCCCCCAAAATAATTAAAAGCCAAAGCTACTTGAGTGCAATGGTAGGTTAGGAACTTAAACCCACAAGCCTCAGGAACTATAGAACTGAAAGTCCTTAGGGGAACGTTAACTTGCCACTTTTACATCATTGTAGTGAGCTATTCATTTAATAGCCTAATTTGTAATCACAAATACCATGAGAAATTTTGCTATGCTAACCTCTAGCTTCAGTTTTTTTTCTGACTTTGTTGGTGGTTTTGAATGTTGTAACCATTCAGAAATTTGTTTTTAGCTTTTAGCAGTTCAGATTACTGACGGATTAAGTTACTTATTAGCCACATTCTTCTCAACTCTCCATCCTTCCCCATATAATAAACTTGGCAAAGTCTAATGAGAGCACATCTATAAAGATAAGATTAAATAACCCCAATCGTGCTGTTCTCATTTACTTAGCTGATTTATATGGTCCAATGAAGACTTATTTTTACCTAGAGAGTAGTAACAGGGAGACATGAGTTAACCAGTAGTAAAGATTTTATTTAGAATTTGTCTCTAAAGGACCACTCTGGTTGACTGGGTGCACTAAGGACCCCAATTAATGTGTGCATTAATTCTTAATTAGTTCTGTCCTGTGAGTTTGTAGGTCCTTGTCACTTGGCTACAGGCTTAAACATGTGATTTACTTTATTTAGTCATATGCTTTAGCAAATGTGACAGGCAGAAGCTTGGAAACCACTTGAAATTTTCTACTTGTTCTCTTGAGAACATGCTTGGCCTAGCCTTCTGGATTTGTAAGGGAGCCATTGCATCCCAGCAAGGCCAACCGAGACCAGCCAGCCTCCAGCCCACACTCTAGCTAACTGTGACTGCGTAAACATGGGCACTCCTGACCCAGATCAACAGACCCAGTCAACTTGTGGACTTAACACAGATAATTAGGTAGTGCTGTTTTAAGCCAGACAGCTTTGGCATGTTTGGAAGACAGCATTGTTGTGACAATAGAATGGATACCTCTTCCCATCCACTTTCTAGCAGCTTATGTCATTAAGTCCTTCTCCTGCTGTTCTGTAGCCCCTGCTTATAAAAGTTGCAGCACCCCTTTGTACTTCCATTCTTATTTTATGCTCCAGGGAGCTATTTTGATTTAAAAATGCCTAGTACTAGGTCTGGTTCTCACAGTTCACTTCCCTGCCCCTACTTCTGTCCCCATCCCCTTTACCATTTGAGACTTGGCTAAGGAAAGCAGCAGCTCTGCAAGCCTTAGATGATGTCGTGAATAAGGTCTTCATTTCCCCATCTAAAAATGTGCTGAAGGCAGAAGAGTTTCCTGACATACACCAGCAGGGGAGAAAGCCTCTGTAAGGAGCAGCCTTCCACTTGAAGGTGCATCTTGAAAGGCTTTGTCAACTACACTCATTACTGCCAAGAAATACCCTGTCTCCTCAGAACAAGGACAGATCATCTCCTCTCAGCCTGACTCAGAGGTCCCAGAGTACCAGATTCACACACCAAAGATTTCATTTCTGACTACAGAGGGTTTTAATGATGTTATCGTATGCCTCACAATCTGTTCCTAAGTCTGTTCGTATGTAGTTTCCACTTACCAATGAATAGTCAGAGTTAAGGACCTTTGTTAAAGAGCATTAATGACAGTAATGAGGGAATAAGCTGCATTCCAACAGCCAACTCTGATGTCAATTGAAACTGTATGATCAAGTATATTAGATTTATTTTTCTGAACTAAATTTTGATATTATCCGAGTCAAGGGGAAAACCCAGCTCGAACAAAATAAATGTCACTATAATAACCAATAGCATGTATTTAGCCACTGGAACTCTAGGGTGGATAACTATTTACATGGAAGGCATAGATTCTTCTGTTAGATGGCTGAGCATTCAAATGCTGGAATTTAGACATTTTTATTAAAAAAGCAGAAGTGCTCTCTAAATGACTAGTATGAAAAGTGCTTGGGCCTTTGGCTGACAGGTGTTTTCAAAATGCCAGTTATGAGTTAGCAAAGCAAAGAGGAAAGAATGGCCCACAGACCTGTCTCAGAACGCATTCCTACAGAATATGGGGTCTTATGTTGCCTGACTGGGCTTTCCATACATACGTATTTTTATGCCAGGTTGCTAACTGGTGCTTCATGCTGCTTCATTGTGCGTATGTCATCCTTAACAGTTGTTCAACTTGCCAAGGCGGCATGAGCTCGGTAGAGAGACCCATGTGATTGTGCTCACAGAGGAGGGGGCAGGTTGAGCTAGCCAGACCTGTGTCCAAATCCATACTCATCGTTTATTAGCTGTGTGGCCTTCGATAGCTCTTAGTTTCAAGCATCTCCTTTGTAAAGCCGGGAGTGGGAAGGTGATTGCTAGCATGGCTTATTAGGAGGACTAAGTGAACGGTGTCTGTGTGTGGGGAGGGTTCTGGAGCAGTGTCGGCACTTGATAAATATTCAAACTCTATTTTGACCCTGCCTTCCCCCCTGTTTTATCATTTAGAGAAGCTCCTGGGTGCCTTGGTGGAGAGGACTGGAAATATGCAATATTTTTAAATATTCAGAATCCTTGGGGTAGCTCTCCATGAAGCCAGCAGCTAGCTAATGAAGCCTGATTTCTTGGGCATTTGCCTCTTATGGCTGACTGACTCGTTAACTGAATTATTCAAAGATTTTCATAATATGTTTGAATTTCTTGTATTCATTCAGTGGCTAATGATTCCTAGCCAGGCCCAGAGCCTCAGTTGAGTGAAAAAAACAGATCTGTTCCAAAGATGAGAATTTTTTTAATTTAAGAAAATGAGTATTATATCCTGATGGAGACCTATAATTATTGGTTTGGGACTCATTTGAAATTGGATTATAGGGTACTGACAGTAAATCTAGACAGACAGCTGAGGAGAGGAGTTGTTTATTGCTATATTTTTTTGAGAATGCCGGGAGCCAATGATCACAAAAATGGAGGAAGTTGCATACCTGAGCATTACAGTCTACAGGGGAAAAGTTATGTTGGTCATTTTAAAGCCAGAAAGCAAAATCTGACACTGTTTCATTTGTCTAATCTTCTACTAATGCCATTATTTTATATTATCATTAAGGTTAAAAATATGATCGATAAAGATGTCGTATCAATGCAAGGTGTTGCTGTCATGAGCTCACAGCCCTTGTGCTGGGCTCTGGACTAACCATCCATCACAGAGAGGAGCTCCTTAGAGTCTCCTAAAGTGTTAGGTGCCTGTTTTTAAACACAAATGTGAATAAAATATTCCTGGGGCTATCTCCAGAGAGACACCTGTGCTTCTGGAAAATGACTCTATTTGAAGTAATTGCTGGATTCACATTAAAAATACAGTGAGGAGAAATTTTTCCTGACTTTATCTGAGTAACATTTTTCTATTTTAATAAGAAGGAATAGTGGATTAGATGTGATATCAAGAAGAGATCTGTTCCCCTCTGGATCCTAATTATTTTCTTTCCCTGATCAGTAGTGTTTAAGGGATCAAAACAAAGCCCCTGAATTAAGAGTAGTTCACCTCTTAAATTTTGACCTACTCTCAAACCAAGAAGAATTTTTTCTATTGGCAGCTACTTTAGCAGGAGGAAAAGGTCTGTCTGTAGATGCCTTCCTACTTAGAGGCGGAATGTGGGGAAGGGGAGAACCCAGACTGAGGAGTGTACAATTCATTCTATCGTCCAGGCACCTTGTTGGCAAGAGTTTCATATGTGTGGGCTGCTCCTCTCCAAAATGATGATCACCCTTCCCCCTCCCATAGCCTTTGAAGATGGTTCATTTCTCAGAGTGTTTTTTTAAACTTAAATATTTATTCTGTTTTCTCTGAGTGAAATATTCTGTCCAGAGCGGCTCTGTCTTTGAGATTGTTTTTCTTTCCCAAGAAATAGGGTACTTTGGGAACCATTTCATCTCAAGGGAGTGTCAGAGGAGGAACATGTGTGTCAGATTAGTAGCTCCCACCCACTGGGACATGGACTTTGAGATGAGGGAGCTACGGCAAAAGCCAAATGTTCATTAACTTCCTAAATACTGAATGTATAATATGCCTCTCACACAGCTGTTTATTTGTTCTTTGTTTCAAATGTGTATACGTGGTTATTCTGAAGAAAATACAAATTCACTTAAGGGTATTGCTGAATTCCTAAGCTTTTACTAAAAGTACACCTATTACTTGCTGTTTTTCCCATAAAAATAGAGCCCTTGTGTTTAAAATGTGTGGGGGGAACCTTTGCCCTAAAGTGGAAAAAGTAGAGATAACTTTGTTAGAAAAGTAATCTGTGAATCAGGAGGAAAAAGAGATCTGTATGAAGACTAATGTACTGAAACGGGAGCATTAGAGAACCAGATACATAAAATGGGAATAATCAAAATAAGCTGGTAAACAATTTTGGTTACCAGTCAGGATATATCTATTCACCCTGACACTTAGGGGATTTAGCAACACTGTCTTGTCCTCTTTGGGTTGCCTGGCCTTGGAGGGACTGTTCTGCTCCAGGCGGGGTTGCCTGGGGCCACGCTCACCCAGCTTCAGTGCCTCGAGGCTGCCACATATTTTAGTCTGTCGGGTACGGCTGCACTCTAGGCTGCTCTCTCTGTGTTGTCAGAGTCTGTCCCCTTCCGTGTGCCATCACTCGTCGGGCTAACAGACATCTAAAACGGTAGGTTAGGGCTCCCCGAAACACAAAGGCTAGGTCTTCTCAAGGTTTAGGTCTAGCACAGACACAGCACCATTCCCTCCACATTCTGTTGATTAAAAGCAAATCACAGGTCAACCCCCATTCACCGCGCATCAGCATCATTCACTACACAGGGGAGTAAATACCTAAGGGCAAGGTTCCCTGAGAACCATCACTGGAAAGCAGCTATCAGACCCAGTTATGGTTATGTCCAAAGAACAGTGTGCTAGCGTGGCCACTCGACACATAAAGGCCTCTACCAGACTCTAGCTCACTTGCTCCTGTTCCTCCCACTTTTCAACAGTGGCTACAGTGTTTCACCATTCCTTCAAGATGCGGAGCCAGTACATATGTCGGTACTCCAGCTGTCAAGGAGCAGGGAAAGTGACTGTTTCCCTCTTGATGGCTTCTGTTTAGAAGTCAAGGACTTCCTTTTTGAAGATTCAGTTGACTGCATGACCTGTTTGCCTGGGATGGTCCTAGTTTGTGCTTATTATTCTGGGAAGATTATTGACCATGCCTCCTTTATCTCTTAAGAGCTTTCCAGTGTGGATGATAAATTATGTTGTTATCCTATGACCAAGACGCACACAATGGAGGATTCTCCAAGAGTAAACACAGGGTTCACACGAGCTGTCCAAAGATGAAAAATCCCCACTTCCACCTCTGTTGGCTGCCAGCATCTGCAGACACTCTTATAGCTGGAGCTAAGAAAAGAAAACCTCACCTGATGGGGACAGTTCTGTTAAGTGCCTTGTTTAAAGAAGGATGTGGGCCAGGGAAGTGCCCAGCATGTATTTAACCATGAATAGAATTCATGAAAAGCTTTACTTCTAGCATTCGTTTTCCCTTGTTAGCAAAAGTTTTGTTCATATCTGTGAGCCTTTCTCCCCAAAATGATGATTTGTTCCCACCCTCATGCTTCTTTTGAAGAGCATTTTTTTTTTTTTTTTCTAAATCCTATAATGGGATTGAAAACAGCCTATAATTCCTATTATGGGATGAAAAATAGCCTTAGTATTTAGTAGAAATCCCTTGTGTTGAGCACCAAAACCTTAGGCCTAGTCTAAACCTGTGTCAAATTAGATACATTATCACAGGCGGTGCTTATTTCTCCATTCATCAACTGAGAGATTGAGGTGAGATCAGTGAGCCTCCAAATTTCAAGAGACCCTCAATAAAGAGGAGGGTGTATTTAGGCAGAAGTCAGTTCTTTATGCACAACCTGGACTTACAGGCTTACTAGGAAGTGAATTCCTACAGATAGACATTAAACTTTAAATGTGATGAATAATGGTGTGGGGAGGTATAGGGTATCATAGAAATACACTTGGGAGACCTGCTCTATTCAGGGTTCCGAGGAGGTCTCTTCTTTCACCTTAGGTGAAAGGTGAAAACCAAACCTGGGTGTGTTTTTTATGTTTAGGAACAAATTAAGTTTTGGGGCATAAGAAAGAGCAAGACAATATCGTTGATACTTCTCTCTTCGTGTCCTAGTTCTACCTCAGGAAATAAGGTTGTTTGGAGGAGTTCATTGCTAGTAAAGGAATGCTGTACACATGTTGCAGGAACCTGGCTATCACATCTGACCTGGTAATTTTCTTTAGCTTCTATTTCATTTAATGGACCACAGTGCTGGCTCATGATCATAGCATTTCAGCCCTGAAAGGGTCTTAGAGCTCCACATGGAAATATGTCCTGAGTCTAGACTTTGAAACTATTACAAAATAAATGTTGAGAAGCTTTAAATAGCTCTCATTAAGGGTGGAATATGGCCCTGTGCCCTTCTGTTGTGTCTGTGGCTGTGAAGAATGGGGTTAGATGCATAATTAAAGTTCTTCTAGAAAACTTGATGAATTAGTTGCCAGTTTTCTGAGAATTTCAAGAACTTGGGCATAGACCTTTTTGGTTTTATCCTGCTGCAATTCCAGTGAAATTTATTTTTTCTTGAATATTTTGCTGGTGAATCTTGAAGATTCTAAATATCATTTATTTGAGGTTCTATTGTTGCCACATTGCCATGGCAAAATGCCCCTCCCTCTCTATAGAATGATGGTTGTTTAGCTTCTACCATGGACTTAGGGAAAGCTTATTCAATAATTGTTAATGCTAGTCTTTCAAACTGATATCTTTCCTGTGAATCTAGATATACCTGTATAAAAACCTGTGACTGTTGCAAGGAGGCCTTTTCTGTGTCTTTCCTACAAATATTAAAAAGTATTTCATGGTTTTTATGAAATGCTTTCCCCACCCTATCTGTGCATTTGGCACTCTGGATCAGCTGCGATGAGCATTTTTCATCTCGTGTGTCAGGACGGTAGTAAGTGCCTGCATCATTCTCCACTGCCCGTACGTGGACTTCCTGTTCGGGAGGAGAGAAGTCATAATGAAATCCATCTGGGAGGGAGCTTAAAATAGTGCCCATATGTCATTTTGCAGTTAGGAATCTGGACTTGGCTAATGGGGCATTATCAATCAGGAGATACAATTAAAATCCTACATCAGGAACTGCTCCTGCGAGAAAGAGTGGATTTTATAACAGCTGTTTTCTATCAGGCCCCACTGTGTTCTTCAGCAGAAAATTACATCGTTCAGAAATGTACGGTGAACAGTTTCCCCAAACAAGGTTGTACAGGAGACTGTTGTCCTCTGAACACATTCCGTGTTACAAGGGAAGGAGAGGAAGCTCTGAGCGTAGACAAAGCACACTTTTGGGGGCAGTTTTCTGCTCCCCCTTGAGGCTCAAGTTCTCCTTCAGAAAGAATAAATGTATTTTTGTGGTTTACCAGTCTAGTGTCTCCTAACAGCCTGCTTTTGATTGGTTCCAGAAATCATTAAATCTTCAGAGGGAATAAATTAGCTGGAGGTGGGATAGAGGGAGGAGAGAGGAGGAGTGTGATGCTCAGCTAGCACCAAGTCTGAGCCCAGTGAAGATGAGTTACTTAGCTAAGAGGCCGTGCGTCCTCCTGCAACTGCAGCTCAGGAAATTAAACTTGGTGCACTCAAAGACCGCTCTACACTGATGTTCCTGCCTTATGGAAAAGAATGAGCTCACACCCCTCCCTTTTTTCCTTTCTCTAACAGATGACAGTAATAGTGAGAACTAGAATCACTCAAGTCTGCATATGAAAGGGAACTGTCTAATTAAAAAAAAAAAAAAAAGACATCGCTCAGTGCCATCTGCCGAGGTACAGTAATGTTTTGTAACAGGTTTTGGAAAGCACGTTAAAAGCCTTCATCTGTGCTTGTCCTTTCTAGTTAGTCAAGATATAGTTGTGTCTCTCCTGTCTGATGTGGATTCTTGGATCATGTAATTATTTCTAATTTATCTCTAAAGTTAAGCATCTCAAATGCAATTTTAATTGGGATTTCATTAGGTACTTATTATACCATGTGTCAAATGATAGTTGATTATTCTGAACAAGGATAGAGAATTTGAAAAAGATAGTGGGAAAATGATGGGTACTTCTGAAAGCTGATGGTGCTCAATAAATATGTCTTAAAATAATCAGTTGATATATAATTAATGTAAGTAATTACTGCAGTTAAACTCTATTTATGGAAGCCTGCTGTGTTGTTTCCCATCCTAAGCTTAAACATGGTTGTTGTTCTTTTGCTCAAATAAAATTAATGTAATGAGAGAAAAACAAAATAAATATAGGCTGGGAAAACAGAGAGGAAAATATTTTCCTTTTAATACAGTAAAATGGCATGGAAAGAGAAATTTACTTTCATAAGGAAAAGGGATATGAGACTTTAAAAATATCTTCTGCACCTAAGCTAATTAGGTATTTTCATCTGGATTAGGGAAAAACAGGTTGGTGCTCTGAACAACTCAACACTGAGAGACCAAGATGGGGGTTCTTGCGCAGAGCCCTCACCATATGTTGCTGTTTTAATTTGTCTCCATAACCTCAGCATGTAGGGAAGTGGCTGGCTATGGTAAATATTCAAAAAATGACACATTGCATGGTTAAGACTGGGTCAGGTCCGTCTTGAGTGATGGTGAACATGGATGATTTTACAGGGGATGGTGGCAAAACAAATATAAAGGGGGAAAAAAACAACAGATTCAATTAAATGTATTTCCTTCATCAAAATAAGCATTTTTGACTTTGCTTTTGGGAAAGATGGATAAAAGGCATCAGATTTACTCTTTCACCTGACTCAATTTGAAAGCATGCCAGACAAAATATATGGACCAATATTTTTGGTATTTTGGGCATCAGGCAAAAGGGGCAGTTTCCTGAGAGATGGGAAGCAGATGAAACAAGACATGGCTGCCCTAGCCTACTTTGCCTGGAGAGTTTTCAGGCTGTGGTGTGTGACAGGGGACACAGGTGGAGCTGGGCAGTTTCCCTGCAATAAGGACAGAGCTAAGAATCTGAACAGAACGATATCCAGAGTTTACAGGGCAAGAGACCAGAGAAGAGAGATGTGCACAAAGGAGGAACTTCAGGATCTGTGGAGATGTCTCGTGAAGCTTCTGCTGAATAATGGTCAGTGCGAGCTAATAGAGAGGCTTCTGAGGGCCATGGAAAGAACCATCTGA
The DNA here is from genome assembly GCA_028451465.1 of Erethizon dorsatum. Lineage (NCBI taxonomy): Eukaryota > Metazoa > Chordata > Mammalia > Rodentia > Erethizontidae > Erethizon > Erethizon dorsatum. The sequence continues at coordinate 83,341,686 of CM051822.1, forward strand.
AAGAATTAGAAGGAATAAGCACCAGGACACACAGAGGGCTGGGAATGGTTCTTATTCTTACCAGCAACAGTAGAAAAGCTAATAACGTAAGGTAGCTGGGTAGAGTATTCAGAAGAGTTTTAACCAATAAGTGACGAAATTAATTGCCAGCTAAGCACTGCTTTGTTTAGCTTAAAAGAAAGACCTAAAATGATCAATTTATTTCTATTTGGCTATGTCTTAGAACAAAGTTCAAAATATTTATAGGTATACAACAATATCTAGCACCTAACAAGGTAAATGTACATTAAAAATTACTAAAAGTGCAAAAAATAGGAAAATATGATCTATGAATAGAAAACTCAGTCGAATGAGAAGACTAACTTCTCTTACTGAAAAATGAGCAGCAAGACATATCCTCTTTCCCCAGAATGACTATGAGTCTAGACAATATTGGGGAAGAAAGAACAGATATTTATGGCTCTTGAAATCTCCCACAGCAAAAAACAGATTGACAAGCATGATAACATTGGGAATCTGGCTGGATTCCTGCCTGGAGGTCTTCCCTTTCAGCCAGCTTGGTTGGTGGAAGAATCCTACTGTGTGAGGCAGGCTTTGAATCCAGTGGCTTCGTGAGAAGGTTGTCACCAGAATTTTCTTAATGAAAGATGAAAAACCCACTCCCAACAGTATTCTCAGTGAAAGTTCTGATCTTAGAAGCAAGCCAGTGAGGAAGATCAGTAACTTCTCATCTGAGTTACAGTCCCATTTGGGACGAGTAACAGACTAATGGACGAAACAGAAGTTAGAGACCCTGTGAGACAGCCATAAAGGGAATCGGTAATAATTTCTACGTCCTTGCTGACTTCATTGTATGGGAAACCCAGGGCAGTCGTCTGTCCACCTGCCTATCCCTGGCTAAATGGGAAGTTATGCACCTGTTCGGAGCAGATGCGAGAGAACCCAGCAGAAAATGAAAGCTGGAGCGTCTTGGTTCCTTTTCTCGTTGCTGAGACAAAGTACCCAACACCCAAAGTTAAAGGAGGAGAGGTTTATTTGGCTCACATGTTTCAGTCCATCAGTGGCTGGCTCCAAGGCAGGGCGGCACGGCAGACAGGCATCACAGCGCAGAAGCAGTTCGTGGTGGGCAGAAGGCAGCAAAAGCAAGCTGAAATTGCCAAGCCTCTTTCTGTCCAGGCTACCCGCCCTTAGGGCAGATAGCACTCACTCCCTGGATCCTAGCATCGCCCTGTGCATCGATCCCAGCATCACACACTCTAGATCTGGCCACCTCTGAAAAAGCCCCACCTGTGACCGGATGAGGCTTTAGAGGGACATCTAGACATAAGCCATAGCATGGAGTAAGGCTGAAAGTCCTTTCAGAGTTTCAAAATTTTGAAGAAAACTACATGCAAATCCAGTGCTGAGCAGTAGAAGGCTTCTTGGCTCAAAGAGTTTGAGTAAAAGCTCTGATGAGTCATTGGCTTACTGTCACAAGGAAGTGTGACCACAAAGAAGCCAAGCTTAAAAAGAAAGACATAAAATTCCTGAGCAGAGACATCAGGGGCAGCATATGGCAGGGGAAACTGATTCCACAGACTTAGTGTTAAGTTTCTAAAACAAAACAGAAGACTAGCAACTGTTGGAGAAAATATCAAAATCCGTAATCCCTATATTATCTCACATGTTCAGTTTTTAACAAAATAATGAAACATAAAGAAACAGGAAGGGTTGACACATACTTGGAAAAAAATCAGTCAACAAACCATCTGTGTGGGTCCAGCTATTTGATTTAGTAAAGAAAGGTTTCAAAACAGTGGTAAATATGTTCAAAGAACTAAAGGAAGCCAAGTTCAAAAGACTAAAGGAAAGCATGATGACAATGACTCAGTAATGTCACCAGATGGGATCTGAGGAAGTCCCCTGAAGAGGAGATGAGGACCCAAACTCACCCTGCCAAGTAGGTTCTTGACTCTCATCACAGAAAAAGAATTGCTTGATGAATCCACGAGAGGCCTAAGCAGATTTATTAGGCAGAGTTAGGAAGTAAGAAAGAATAGGAAAAGGATTCCGGCATGCGGAAACAGGGGGACTCACTCTGATAAAGAGGTTCGGAGTGGCCAGTTCACAGAGTGTGAGGGCAGCTTTTGTGCATTAGTGGAGGTGGGCCAAGGTCAGATGGAGTATGACCTCAGTCCTGAGTTCCTAGCTCTGGAAGGATCCTTATGGCTTGAGGGACAATTCAGTTCCATGAGGTAATTGTGCACCTTGGAGAGAGTGGGCTCCTCTGGTGGGGCAATTGCTCCCCTTGGGGAGATGACCTCATTATGGAGTGGTCTGTGGGGCTCTGCTTTTCCAGAATCAGACATGATTGTGAGTTTCTAGGCATCATTCCAGGGAGTCTGGAACTGGACATTGTAAAAAAAAAAAAAAAAAGGCAACTGGATATCCCTATAAACCCTGCAAATTACTTCAGTTACCCTTATTTTGATGTCCCCGGTCTTAAAGGGAGACTAGATAAGCCAGGTAAACGTAGGGCCAGTAAACCTTAGATTACAGATGCTCCTGAAGTGATTAACGCGCCTGTGTGCAGGGTGACTGGAAGACTTACAGGATGAAGGCACAGACACCCAGCTTTGTCTCTCTGTAGTCACCGCTGAGCATCTACAGGTCAGCTTCTAGGTCTCTAACTGCCTCAGAAGAAAACACAGATCGTGTTATTAATGAAAAACAGGTTAAGAGTGCAGGGACTTGCTTGTCTTCTGTCGTCATGGTGGTCACTGAGTGTGTAAGTAATGGGAGATTGTCAGTCAAGAGATACATAGAAAAGCACTTCCTGAAAATTTGGGAGTTGAGAAGCACAGTAATTAAAAAAAAAAACAAAAAAAAAAAACAAAAAAAAAACACTATAGGAGCTCGGCAGATTTGAGCAGAATCATCAACTATCTTCAAATAGACCGTTAGAAGTTCACCAACCTGAAGACCAGAGGGAACACAGAGTAAAGAGAAATGAACAGAGACTCCGGGGCCTATAGGTCAACAGCAGGTTTACCAATGTACATACAACAGGGTTCCCAGAGGAAAAGAGGGAGCGAGAAATAGAAAGAATAGTTTTAGAAATAATGACCGAAAACTTCAGAAATTGATGAAAAAATAGTCTAGACCCTAACAGTTCAACAGACCCCATGTAATAGGATCCCCAAGAAGAGGGAGAAAAAAGTAGAACGAATATTTTTAGAACTGACAGAAGTTTTCAAAAATGATTAAAAACTCAATCTGTAGATCTAAGGCGTTCAACAAACCACAAGTAGGATAAACAGAAAGAGATTCCCACCTAGTCACATTGTAGTTAAACGTGTTGAAAGACAAAAGCAGGAAACCTTAAGAACAAAAAAGACCGATCAAGTATAATGGAACCTCAAGAAGATTAACACCTCACTTGTCATCAGAAATAATCGATGCCAGAAGAAGCGCAATACGTGTTCACAGGGCTGAAAGAAAAAAACAACAAAAACTCTATTGGCCAGAAATTACATGTGTGGGAAAGTTATTCTTCAGGAATGAAAGTGAAGAAAGGCATTCTTACATAAACAAAGACTGAATTTATTACTGAAAGAAGTTCTTTCACTGAAAGAAATGACATTAGATGGTACCTTAAATTCATCTATTTTTTGAGACTAATAGAGCTGCAGATGGTTTAGTAAGTAGGTAAATACAAAAGACTGCATAAATATTTTGGTTTAAATTCTTTAAAAGAGATTATAGTATATAAAGCAATAATTATAACTATTGGGTTTATAGCATGCATAGATGTAAAGGAGACTGCAGGAAATTTTCTGTTTTACTGAAATGAAGTTGATATTAATATGAAAGTATATTGTCATGAGTTGATAACTGAGGGTGGCTAAAAAAATATAATAGAAAAATTAACTGATATCTCCTTCTGCAGAAGATGGATAAACAGGGACTAGTTTTACCCTACCACCTGAAACAACTAAAGGCAAAAAAAACTTCACCCATACAAAATATATGAAACTTTATTTTAAGACACTGGGCATTGGAAAATACAAATGAGGAAATTATAAAAGGTTATGAAAAAACTTTTAAGGGAAGGCAGAATGTTCATTATTTTGATTGTGTGGTGGTTATACATATGTACATATACCCAGTTGTATCAAACTATATGCTTTAACCCATTTATGCCAAAGATTGAAACTTTTAAAATTTTTGCATGTAATTCATATATGTTACCTAAAAAAATTCAAGGAACAAGAATTTGAAGAGAAAAACTTTTATTATGTTCTGTTGGTATGGGCATTCCAAAAATGGAACACTAGGCATTTAAAGGTTAAATATATACAATATATTATGTGTAATAACAGCTAAATAAAACTGTTAGAATCGGGGCCGGTGAGATAGCTCAGTGGCATAAGCCCCTGCCTGGCAAGTGCGAGGTCCTGAGTTTGGCTCCTGGTACCCACATATGAAAAAGGGGCTGGTGATATCGCTCAGCAGCATGGGCACCTGCTGGCGTGCGAGGTCCTGAGTTTGACCCCCGGTACCCACAAAAAATAAAAAATAAAAATAAAAATAAAACTGTTAAAATCATATCTGAAAATCAGGGATCCACAAACTTAAAGTACATACACACACGTATCTAACATGATACAGCTTTTGGGACAGAAGTTATAAAAGTATATCATGTTAATTTGGAATTCTTATTGAATTATCCTATTCAATAATTATTGAATTATTCTATTCAATAATTTGGAACAATATTTGGAAAGTGGATAGTTTGAAAGATGTAAGAAAGGAGATACAATTTAAATCATGGTAAGTTTAACCTCTAAGAATATGTTGAAAAATAACACAAAATAGAATTTGAAAAGAAAACACTATATAGCAGCTCCACTGCATTTATAAAAAAAGTTAATCCAGATTTAGTACATATATATATTTTTTTTTTCTTTTTTTTACAACAGAATAATATATAAAGAAAGAAGGCAGGGCTGGGCTGTTGTAATATATGCCAGGTAAAAGCTGGTCCCGACTGTAGCAACTGAGGTTGAAGAGTTGATTAAAGATGGATTTGAGGACAAGAATTCCCATAGCACAGTATCTGCCAGTTCTGGAGGTTAGGAAGGAGTCCAAAGGTTTCTGGGATTTCATCTTGGATAAACTGGGCAGGTGCTCTGTCATGAAGTGAGATGGAGATTATCAGAGGCATAGGAGGGCAGGGAGAATGACTTACTTGAACCATAACGGGGATTTTATTTTGCATTGCATATTTGAGAATTATGTAGGCACCAGTTTCTCAGGTCTCTCCCCTGAAGCCGTTCATTCATTTAAAAATGCATTTGTGCGTAAAAGGGTGTTGTTATGCCTGATCCTGAAAATGGTTGCTGCCTTCTGTAGCAACAATTGTGGTTGAGGTCAAGGATGAATTCTTGGGGGGGGGGGGTCAGTGATCAGTCAATTGGTGTATTTTTATTGAGAGCTTCTCTCTGCCAGAAATAGTGTCAGGCTCAGGACAGTGAAAAATACATGTTGCTACCTCCATGGGCCCTTTTCCTTGGGACATGGAAAATGCAGGAATATCATTCTGAAAGTCTAAATGGTATGTTTTAGCCCATGTTTTACATTCAGTGTTAGAAATGTAGTGGTTTGAGGGCAAGAACCAGGAACAAAGAATTGAGATGATCAGGGCCTTAACTCACTGGGTCCTATGACAGCGCTGGTGCTCCTTTACATAGCCTCAAACTTTGCTTCATTAAACTCAGGAAAATGCCTTGATTTCCTGTAGAAGGCAGAGTACGTGGGAAGTCTAGCTATGTGGAGCCTTTTCTTTAGAATCAAATTATGGCATAAGTGCTACCACAAAACTGGTTAGAGAAATTACAGTGACAGTTCTTTTCTTGACAGTTCTTTGAAAGGCAGAATGAATGAAGGTCTTTGGTTCTCTGTAATAAGACCTCCATTCACATTACTGACTTGATTTTTGTTTGGTGTGAATGGAATCAGAATTAAACGTGCTAGAAAAACTATTTGAACTTGTGAGATACCCAGTTTTAAAGTGGCCTTTTCCTTAAGACTTCGTGAATTTCTTTTATTAAACATTCACGTCCGGTCTTTATTCTAGGGGAAGAAAGGTGGTGTTATTATTTTAAATAATGTAGCACTCATTGCTCTATTTGATAGCACCAGGGAATTTATTACAATTATTTTGCACATTTTTGACTCAATAATTTAAAAAGTAAGCTATTAAATTGCTTTAAATAGATTTCATCTAATGTTTAAAAGCAGGCTTTGTTTATTAAAAGCTAGCTAATCATTTCAACTTATTTTGGTTTGTCTAAGAATTCATGATTAGCAAAAATCAGTCACCTCACACTAAATGTTGAAAATAAGGTAGTAGCTTTGAATTCATTAGTACTTTTTATAGTTATCCTGAATGTAAATGAACTTAAGTAATTAGTTTTTTGTAGCAGATTTGAACACTTCAAAACCCCCAACAGTGAGAGGGTTACATGTATGCATAACTTTGAGTTACTTATATAAACTTTGAGTTGAGGTTACAGATTCAAGCCACAGTTACATAAAGACCAATGTTTAAAACCATGTGAGAGCTACTTTTTACTCTTGAAATGACTGTATGGTCTCAAAGTAATTTTTATCATTACTACTTACCTTTTTTTTTTTAAACAAAATAGTCCATCTAAGAATATTAAAGGCTGATTTAATTTTTCACTGTCTGAAAATCACAACTATAAGTCGAAAAAGTGAAGGAAATGAGTCATTTGCTCTTACTTTAAAAGGTATTTTTAATAATACTACAAATGTATTTAGGCCCAACTTTTATAGTTTGGTGGGTTTAATTTTCTTTTTTTTTTTTTTTTTACTTTTTAGTTAAAGGGAGTCCACATCAATAAAAATCTACCTGTAAAGAAGGGAAATGTCCTTAAAATTATTTCAGAATAGGTGATCACCTCATCCCCGTCACTTTGGAATTTGGGTTCATGTACACAAGGCAGAAACCATTGCTTGACATTTTAAAGTTTTTCTTTTTATTTAAATCAGAATTAACACCTGTGGAGACTGGGACTTGAATCACTGTTGGCAGAGAAATATCTTGAAGCACGTCTGTACCAAGTCAGGTGGCCACTTGCGGCTACACAAGGCTGTTCTTAGGACAGCCCAGGGGAGCCATTCACGCAGATTGGAAACAGCAGTCCTTGGAGTTGTGCATTGGTGTCTGGTGTCCATCTTCCACAAAGATCTAACCACTGCCTCTTGCAAGATTTTCATTTTGGATTTTGTTCATTTCTGTTCAGTTTTTCTCTGCCTTTACATTCCCAGTGCTTCATGAGATACAAATGATCTGATTTTATCTTTACACAGTGTGGCTGAGGTAGTGAAAATACTGTTTACCTACCAACACACACACAAAGCAATTTTAGATTTGGGCACAAACATTAACATTTAAAGCAATGCTTCATTCCCATGAAATTGTTTTGTCTTTTTTTTTTCCTTCTGTTTTTTCTCTCCCTTTGTCTACGAATTTTATGGCAATTAAAAAGTTAAATATTGATTTGAAATCACTACATGTATACAGATGAAATGAGAAAAAATGAAATTTAAGAAATACTGACCTATGACTAACTTTTTTCCTTTTGATATGCTTATATTCCTGGTGTTTAAAGTCACAACTCCAAATTAGCATATGACATTTCATCTTGACTGTCTTTTAAAACTGATGATTTCTACAGATTCTCCCATAAATATAGTTTTAAACAAATTTTATAATTGCATAATTTAATTGCTTCCAAGTCAGGATTTTTTTGTAAATTGAGTGATTATTTGTTATAAATGCAGTTAAGAGAGATACAGATCCAGAGAAAAGCCCATGAAACCCTTGATTGTCAGTTTTAGTCAGTGCCCAGTACTTGAAACCCATCTCCTTGCACTTTTCCCATCAATTTTCTGAATAAATTCCTTCCATAAACTATAACTGTAGTTGTTCCTATAATAATTGGTTTAGTCTTTTATGCCATAATTTCTCTTATTCCTTTTTCCATTTATCTAAAGTAGTACTTTGCCTCTTGGTTTTCTTGACTGTTAAGTTACAAGTTTTCCTCTCGAGATTCAGTGAAAATCACACATGTGTTTTTTTTCAATCTTCTTTAAATAGTACATCCAGGGCCAGGGATATAGCCCAGCGGCATAGCACCTGCCTGGCAAGTGTGAGGTCCTGAGTTCGATCCCCGGTACTAAAAAAAACAAAACAAACAAACAAACAAAAATAAATAGTACATCCATACTCCTTCGGCAGTTCATGATTCTTTCATCATTGTTTCCAGTTGATATTTATCTAGTTTAGCAGAACTATTCTTTTAGGTTTGCTAAGTTTACTTTTGGTTCATGCTTTTATCACCTGGGAAACTTGATGGTGAATGTGTGGTTGGTCTGTATGGACTGCACCAAAGTTCTGTCGAGTGTAGTTTCTAGAAGTCCTGTGTAAGTGTGTGTTTGAGTAAATCACACAGAGTGCAGCATGAGATCTCAGATGACACCGTGAGCACATTTCACCTCAGTTATCACATCTGTTGTATCATTACTTTGAAATTGAATGTTACAGAATGAATTTGAGAGAAATCCACAAGCCTGTACTGGATGTTCTAATGGTATAACAAAGAAACTTGAGTGAGTCAAGAGGAGATGTTAGGGCAGGAGCCCACCTTGCCAGCCCAGCCTCAGCTAGACCCACATTTTCTTTGTAATTGTTTACTCTTCTCTCTATTGAGTATCCCTGTCCGGAGTCAGCTGTTGAAGAGTTTTAGGTATGGCCGACAGAGTAATCTAAGTAGGACCAACGGGCTAGATTGGCGGAAGCTGAAGGTTGTACTTTGGCAAACCACTATGTCTAGAGTAGTGAATATTTTTTTAAGTTAAAGTCATCTGTTTCTAATTGCCTCTGAGATGCCTCTAGCTGACCAAATGATGCCATTTTAAATTCAACATGTTGAAAACAACTCACCATGTTCTACTCACAATCAACTTTTCCTTGATTTCCTTATTTCTATCAATTATACAATCATTTTTAGGCCCTCAGCATTAAAATCTGTCACATACAACCCTCTTTGTTTTTCAGTCTCTATATCCAGCCCTCTAAAAGTCTTCTGGATCCTCATAAAGCATTCCTCCCATCACAGCACTTGCTCCAGGCACTCCATGTTTCTCACGCAAACCCTTTTATTAGGTCAGGAGCTTATATAAACCCTCATCAGCCATTTCCAATCCATACTGTGCACATGGGCAGTTACTCTTCTTTACCAGTGCATGCCTATTGTTATAGCAAAACATTAAATGACTCAGTTGTCTAGCGAACTGTGTTAGTTCTCCAGTCTTGTGTTTTGGACCTCCACAATAAAACTGTACCTTATCCTTTTAGTTATAAATTGCATTTCTTACCCCTTTCAACCCTGTATCTCAGCTCAGACAAATATTTTGGAGGGGCTGGAGATTGGTTATGTGGGAACAAGAAGGACATGGATTATGACAAAATGAAGGCTGAGGCGAGAGCCAAAGTATAATCAAGTTCATATAATCATAGAAGCGCATTTTTATTTAGCTACTTAGTTCAAGGCACTATGTGCTAGTGGATACTATGTGAAAGAAAAGTCTATAGATTCTCTGCTCATGAAGAATTTATATTTTAGTTAATGGTATAAATCACATGCTATGCTAAAAATAAAATGTTGAAATTAACAATAAGTGATGTCATAATACAAAACAGGATTGATTGATGAATGTCACAATTTCTATACATTTAAAGGACATAGAGATCAGTTTAGACTGAATGAGCTTTATGGAACAGATGGGATTTGAAAGCTTCAAAAGCAGCAAGTTTCAATTTGAGTATAGAATAAGATTAAGGGATTGGTAAAGTTAAGCAGGAGAGGCAGACAGGATTCCCTGTAGTAACAGCGTATAAAGCGATCGATTTTCATCTCACTACTGCAAGAGACCATGTCCTCCTTCCTTTCATTCCTACCTTTACCTCTAGTTCTACCAACATGGCCTCGGCTATCTTTCAAAAAGAGTCAGATCATCCTATTTTTCAGCTTTTTGGGTGATTCTCCATCTCACTAAGGATAAAAGCCTGAGCCTTCAGCATAGTTCCCAGGCCCCATACAGTCTGGTTGCCAAATACCTCCTTAGCTCATTTTAACGACCCCTGCTTCCTTCGCTGTCTGCCTTCTACACTGGCCTCCTCTTCCTTGGACACCTTAGTCCTGCTCCTCCTTAAGGCGGTGGCGCGTGACTGCCTAAGGCCCTCCTCTCCCGGTTCCCTGTGGGACTCCCTCCCTCAGTGCTTGGGGTCACCTTCCCAGAGGGTTAATCCTTGGTCCTCCATCAAGCATCCGTGCCCATCAGTCCATCACATTTTACTGCATTTTCCCTTTTATTTTTTCCCACAATGCTTATATGCCTGATATGGTATATATTTATTCATTTCTTTATCATGAACTCTTTGAAGTAAAATATAAACTCCACCAGGACAGAGATTTGTTTTTCTCTACTGTATCCCAAGGACCTAGAACAGTGCCAGACAAATCCCAGGTTTTTCAACTGACACTAGATGAGCTGAGGGTAATTCTAACAATAGAGGAGTGATGGCGAACCTTTCAGAGACTGAGCGCTCACACTGCAGCCCAAAACCCACTTATTTATCACAAAGTGCCAACACTGCCCCATGTGCGCTGTTGTCCCATGCTCAGCTGCTGGGGCCATGCTGGGGGAGTTTGGCTTGCCTCCCGGCAGAGAGCGCCTGCGTGCCCGCTGCGGCACATGCGCCATGGGTTGGCCACCACGGCAATAGAGGAAGTAAAGGAAATAGTTCTGAATCCATAATAAGTCTCAAAGGAGTGAGAAGGTGTAAGTTCATTGAAAGATGCATGGAGCATTTGCCTATGTTCTAGAAACCATTCTACATTCTAGGCACACAAAGTCCAGCTACTATTCTCCTGGAAAGATACAGACAATAATAAGTAATAAACCTTATAACTTGGATTAGGCCTATAAAGAACATCTTAGAAACTGCAAGGCACTAGAAAGTGACGATGGCGTGCGGAGCATTAAATGAGGCATAGCCTCTCTGAAGGAGTGAGGATCCGAGTGATACAGGTGTAGCCAAGCGACGTTTAGGGAAAGGGCATTGAGAGCACTGTCAAAAGCAAGCCAAAGCTCTGCACTTGCCTTTCTGTGCTCCCCGGGGTGGCCTGATCACCCTCGTCCATTCAGGAGTGTGCTAGCAGGGAGGGGCAAGGAAGAGGGTGCGATTCTGGGTTTCCCTTTTGTCATTGTGGGACTAGTAGCTACTCCTCCTTTTTTTAATGAGCGCTCTTTGAACCTATCTATCTATCTATCATCTATCTATCTATCATCTATCTATCTATCTATCTATCTATCTATCTATCTATCTATCTATCTCCTTGGGATTTACTGAAGACCGTTGAGGGGCCCATCATATAACTCTTGAGTGAACCTAGAAAAATACTTCATTGGCAGAAGAGGAAAGATCATCATTACTGAGAATCACTCCAGCACACAATTTAAAATGGGGAGGGAGGGATGACAACATGAAACACGCCATTGCTCTCCAACCACCTATTACTATATTCAAGTACTCTTACTTTCTCCCAATTGTGGGATCTCCAGGGTCTCAGATATGCTCAAGAATAAGACCTGTTGTTTACCCATCATCTCTTCTCCATTTGCTCAAGTCTTTTCAGTAACATTTTGAAGTTTTCTTCACATTGTGCATTTTTGTTATGCTTCCCTTTAGATATTGTGTTTAAAATTATAAATGGGCTCTTCTTTTATATCCTCTATCTGATTACATAAGTTTAGACTTCTCATTTCTGTGTATTAGTTATATTACTTGCTGTTTTATAAGTTTTCATTGGTACATAATAATTCTGGGACTCTCCTGCAAAATATTAGGCATCCCTTGAAAATAGTTTCATAGAAAGATGATTAGTAGGAAAATCTGAATATTCAGAATATTCATAGACTATCCACTGTGTGCCAGGAGTCTCAAAGTATTAGATATCAGGCAATCGTTTGCCTCGGAAGTATTTTTGTAGAATTAGCTTTCTTAGATATTTAGTTGCATCTATTGGATAATTATCATAAAACTTAATTTTATTTATTTATTTATTTTTGATACCGGGAATTGAATTCACGACCTCGCGCTTGCCAGGCAGGCGCTGTGCCGCTGAGCTATATCCCTAGCTAATCTTAATTTTATTGAAGAAAGGTCCATACTTCACTGAATAATATCAGTAGTAAACCTGCAGATCTATGATGTTTAGGTGTTTCTTATTTTGTGGTACTAAGGATTGAACATGTGACTTTCATGCTGAATTATGTCCCCAGCCCTTTTTTTTTTTTAATTTTTTTTATTTTGAAACAGGGTCTTACTAGGTTACTAATTTGTCCAACTGGGCTTAAACTTGTGGTCTTTCTGCCTCAGCCTGCTAGAGATCTTGGATTTTTGGCACGCACCACCACATTCAGCTTGATTTCTACAATCTGAATCACATCTTCTTGGAAATGGTGCCATTGTGCTGTGTACAATCTCATGTGCCAGTACAGCAGCCATAGAATTAAGTGAGTAAGATAGTCCCAGGTTTTGCTTTTGCTGGGCTTATTTCCTGTTATGGCTTCTATCTAGATGACCCCTTGAAGCCTCATGCACTCCTAGGTGGGGCTTTTCAGAGCTGGCTGGATCTAGGTTATGTGATACAGGGATTAAGAGCATGTGGTGCTAAATTAGTCTACTGATTGGTTTAGCACAGTTCTGGGTGTGGATAATGACAAGGCCCAACCTGGGTGGCTTCGCTATTTGCTGCTTCTTCCCTACCTTGCCATGGACTGTTTCTCCCCTGCCATGCCCCTCTGCCATACCACCCTGCCTTGGAGCCAGCCAACTATGGACTGAAACCTCTACAAACTGTGAGCTGAAATAAACCTTTCTTCATTTTACTTGTGGGTGTCGGTTATTTTGTCCTAGCAATGAGAAGAGTAGCTAAGACCCCTTCTACTGAGGAAAGGTAGTTTCACCAGCACAGTGAACTTATAGGGCTATCAGAGAATATTCTTGAAATCATTTCTATTTTTATCTCTTGTCTGTTTAAACCTACTTAGTGGAAATCGTCTTTTTCCTGACTTCTGCATGAAAACTCTTAATAGCTTTCTTGTCATTCTCAATTAATAAAGTATTTTAGTCATTGAAAGTTAAGAACACTATCTTAATTTGACTTGCACCTTCTTGCCTTCCCAAAGTGAGAGCAGGCAGTCCGAGAAAGAGTGTGGTCGACTTCCTCCTTCATTGTTGGCCTTCCCTGCCACTCATGAGTTAGGTGCTCGCCAGATACCCCAGCTGCGGAACACTGAGATGGAGGGATGCAGACAGGCTCAAAAAATCCTAGTTGGCCAATGCCTTGGGAGACAGTGTCTGTTCTTCTATGGCCTGCTTCTTACGCACTATTTTTGTTGACAAATTCCAAGTTTGGGTTGATCCTAACAAACCTGTACTTTGTTCTTGCCATCTGAATGGCCAGCAGTCCAGTTTATAACCTATTAGATTTCTCTTGGAATCAGTTTCAGTCCTTAAATCCAAGAATCACATAGCAAACGGCAAGAGGTGCCGTTGAAGTCTCTTGTACTAAGCGTGGGTTTGGGAAGCAGCCTGCCACCCCATAGATATCTCTTCTTTGAGGGAGTTCAGGAGAAGGGGTAATGAGAGTTCAGACTGCAGTAATATTTCCCACAAACTCCTTTGTTTAGTTATTTATAAATCTATATTATAACCTAATCCCCAGCTACACAAAATGTGATCCAGAAACTAGCAATATTGATATTGCCTAGGAACATATTAGAAATGCAGAACCTCATATTCATTCAGACCTGCTGAACCAAAATTTGCATTTTAACAAGATCCCCAGGTGATTTGTGGGCACATTCATTTGAGAAGGCCTGTTCTAATCTATTCTTAGCCTTGTATTATAAAACTTTTGCTAGTAATCTTCCTCACATTTCATGTTGGTATCTAGTTTCACACTTTAGTGCCTCACTGAAAACTTCCAACTTTGCGTCTTGTTTTATTAAACGTAAATAAATACTGAAACACCAAAATAGTAATTTGAAATTTTCCCCTACTTTTCAGTTAATCAGTTTATTCAAATAGCAAGCACAGTGACATGGGACCAGGGCCTCAGTGAGTTAGAGCTGGAAAAGAACACAAGACATTATCCAAAGGGAATGTTTGAGAACCACAGAGGGGTTAAATCAGAGTTTACCCGAGGGTGGGAGACCTGGGAGTACAGTGTGTTTCTTCTGATCCCCAACTGCATGCAGCTTCTGCCAGGCCTGCTGCACCTCCTCCAGAACCTTTGTGGGCAGCGAGTACATATTTGTTGATGTGACAACATCAAAACAGTGTCTTGCTTTGGGAAATATAAAGCAAATGGGAATGGGGAAAAAGCAGTTTCTGGGAAATGGAAGCAATTCTTGTAAGCTGAATTCTTACCCAGTTAGCGCTAAGGAATTTTGCCCATGTAGTGAGAATGAAAACATATTGAAACAAATAACCCAAGTTTTCCATTACAGTTCCAGGAGATGAGGATTTGGCTCATTATTAATATTCTCCACTTGATTGCTCCTTTCTGTTGCACTGGAGATGACAGTACCCTGTGGTCCTACTTGAACAGCTATTCATTAATCTCTGGAAAAGGCTGGAGAAGCAATGTTGGAGGGCATAGCCAGTAGACTGGGATGCAGGGTCCTTGGTGGGAGCCCGGAGCATGCTAGCAAAAAGAAGCAGATGCCTCATCCCTTAAAGGAGGAAATTCACTTTTCATGATTGTCATGCATATTCACACTGAATTCTCACAACATGACTTGGGTGTCAGTAGTTTTATCCCTAGTTTCCTGGATTACCCCTTGGGATTCAGCGGTTAGGTCACTTACTTTATGAAACAGAGTAATGTTAGCTGAAAGTTTCTTGAGCACATGTTTCAGCCAGACTGCCTGGGCCTAAAGTCCAGCTTCCCACCTTACTAGTTGTGGAGCTTTGGCAGGGGACTTTAGACATTCTGCATGTCTGTTTTCCCATGTATAACATGACATGGAGTTAATAACTATAGTTCTTTTCTCCTGGAGTAGTTAGGAATATTAAATGAATCACCATGTTTAGTGCTTGGAACATTGCCTGGCCACGGAGGATGAGGAAGAAGGACTGGAGCCCAGACCCGCTGGAGTCCAGGCCTCCAGTGCCCTTTCCGCCCCTTACAGGCTTCTTCTTCAGAAGCACAGGCCACTCTTCAGGTGTTTGTTTCCTTTTCTCCCACTGCAGCTTACCCCCTTCGAATTCCATTCTTGAGAAACTACTGGGTGTTTGGATTAATTTGTTTTAGAAGTTTCAGACTAAGACATAACCGAGAACTCCTGGATGGTAGCCTGCTTTTTGCCAGGTGGTAGTTTGAGTTCAGAATTTGCTGTTCTACAAAGTAGAGATTGGACAATCCCTGGTAGAGGGACTGGTCAGAACATACATATGCTGGAATGATTGGCTCCATTTTTCTCTGTAAGGGGAAGACCAGTGTGGGAATATAATGGCAAACTTACAGAAATTTCATAGCAGAAATTAGAAGTCAATTACTAGCCTCTGCCTAAGCTCATGCTCTCTGTCACGTAGTTAGACTCAGCAAGCCTTGACCACCGTGCCAGCTGTAACTCGGAGACGGTTTGACTCAGCCTTATCTGACCAAATCCAGCTGCATTGCCTGTACTTTCTAGCCTATAAACATGTTCTGTTTTGCTTGCCTATTCCAGGAACTTTCCACCTAGGACAGAATAACCAGTCAAGGACATGCTTGCTCGATTTCACCTGCCTGCTCAGACAGCCCACTCCCTAGCAGAGCCTGCCCAGAACAAATCTGCCTGACAACATGTGCCTTAGCCTATGTAACCAATCATATAATAACCTGCAATCAGCTTTGTATTTCCAGCTTGCAAAAATGTATTTAAGCTGAACTCTGAGCTGACTCTGGGCTGATGATTTGAGACCTGGTTCCCATCAGCCCACTAGCATTAAAATAAAAGTTGCCTTCCAACTCCTCAGGTGCAAAGAGTCTTCCATTTGGTTTGATATCAGATTTCTGCAACAGGAAGGGCAGCCACTGCATCAGATTCTGGAAGGTAAATCTTTGAGCCTTTGGGTCTTTCTGTACCTCTCACCTGTCTTACCACTTGTTCAAGGTTTTCTGTATTTGCCGATAGGCTGGCCAGACCTGTGGGCGGAGGTCATCTGAATAAAAGATGGTCATTTCAGATCCTTTACAGAAACTGATATAATGTTTTAATAGTCTTGTTGTAACCATTCAAGATTTCCTTTATAGATTAATATATTTTGCCAATGATTTTCTCCAGTTAAACTGATAATTTATTATAAAATTTATCTCAATTTATGCCCCAAGACTAGATGTTTGAATTGGGGTTTGCCAAGTAAACAACTCCTTGTTTAAAAGTTTGCTTGCCAGGCTAGAGAAGGTTTTGAATGCAGGCCCAGCTTGACCTCCTAACAGTGCAAAGAGAGTACACTGAAAAGAAAAACATTGGCAGGAATCAGAAAAAAGAAAACCAGTTTAGCAGTATCTCCTACTGCTAAAAATGAATTAAGAAAGGGAATAGGCTAAAAGGACACAAATCCTTTAAGGAAATGTGTGTGTGTATTTGTATGCTTTATTTCTGTTGACAGATGGGTCTTAGCTTCCAAACTTGGAAGAAATGCAGGCAGTAAATCAGTTTTCCCACTTTATGACAGACTTTATCATGAAAGATGATTCTAAATGTAAACACAGTGGGTAAAATGCCACTTAGAGGGAATTTAATAAACACACTAATTTAGACCTCAGCAAGAGAGCACCTAAATATCGAACATAATGATATACCACAAATCAAGTATTCAGGATATCTATTTTAATCTGAGAGGAAACAGAACTCTTTATTCTAATCTTGCTGTAAAGCCTTTGGCTTCCTAAAGTATGTGATCTTGTTAAATTTAAGGATTAAAGTGAAGACATCCTTACTTTGGTATGTACTTACAACTAAATAAATAACATGCTTGTTATGACTGCAAAGAAAATGAATTAAGTGAAACAAGACAGACAGCATGGTCTTGCTGATGTCTTTGTTTTTGACAGCCTCTAATCCTGGAAACAGGAAGATACTGAGAGGAATAAACACTCTTTGTCTATGTGAGTTCCCAAGTGGTTAAGTATGCTGAGCAGTGTGAAGACGTTCAGAAACTGAAGCATCTGGAGACCTTGCATATGCATAAAGGAAATGTCTCCCTTCCATTGTATTCTGTTTCCTGCTTATCTGAAAATCCACTAATGCGTTTGCATTTGGGCCCTCAGACTAAGGGAGGGGGTGGAGAGGAAAAATTCTTCCCCGGAGACTTTTGAAGGATTGTCCTTCTTGAACAGCCCTCCCGGTTTAGTCTTCATCAACTGTCACTAAACCTTTTGCAGAGGACAAAAGAGTGCTTCCAACGAAGCTGCATCCAGCAACATAACAATTTGGGGCCACAGATGTGTCCTCTGTCCTCACGGAATGCTGCTCTGAGCCAAGTATGCCAGCATTTAAGCAGCCCACAAACACACCACAAATATTTGTTTATTGGGAATCAGAATGTGGAGTGGGCTGCAAACGGGGGGCTGGATTATTAAGACCCGATTGAAGAGTGCTGTGGGCGCGCTTGGGTAAATACCGCTAGTGTAGGATACTGCAAAGATTGGGAAGTCATCAAGCGCCCTTCAGAACCGAAACATATGATCTAACCACAAGCTCTGCTTTATGAAATCCTAAACTGTAACATGAAGAGTGACCTAATTTAGTCCATGTGGGCTACATGTTTGATGGCAACAGACTTTCCTTTTTAAACCGTCCAGGGAATGCAATGGGGTCTTAAGTCTTTAATAAAATCCGGGCTGTTGCCTGTTAAGTCATTTATCTTGAGGGATTAATTGTTTTTACATTATGATTGATAACCCAGGGATTCCATAGGTTTTCCTGTACTTTCTTATGAATATCCTTTTTGCAAAGAACAATTAACCCTGAGTCTTAAAACATTAATCTCCCACAGGTGGAGTGGTTGTGGAGTAGGTCCTGAGGCAGAAAGGGCCATTCTCTCCCTGATGGGCTGGTAAGAGGCCCAGAAAGGAGACAATAGTTGTTGTCAGAAGTAATAGACATGATTCTTGCTACATGGAAAAGCTACTGTGGACTTAATATAACAGATATGTATGTATTATAAAAAAGTACCTCCTAAGTGGCTCTTCTTAAAACAATTTGAGATGTCATTTGGGGCTGGAGATTAAATCCAACATATTTTTTTCATCAGAATAGTCTCAGAGTGAATATAAGTTATTTTTCTACCAGACAGACAGCTAGTCAGCTGTTCACATTTTTCTTTAGCATTATCACCATTATCTTTAAAAATATCAAATAGGCACATCTCATAAGTACAACTTTTTAATTTAAAAATTTTTTTTTTTTGTTTTCTTGAGACAGCATCTTGCTATGTAGTTCAGGCTGGCCTTGAACTCACTGTGTAGCCTAGGCTGGCCTTGAACTCTCGGCAATCCTCCTGCCTCAGCCTCCCGAGTGCTGGGATTACAGGTGTGCGCCACCACGCCTGGCTAGTGTATCTTTTTAAAGGCACAGTGTGATTAAAATTTCTGTGATGATAGTCTCAGTGCAGACTAAAACAGTTGAAAGTGACAGTGTCTACCTTCAAGTAGCCCTGAGGTCTTCTAGGTTGATAAAAACAGAATAACATAACTTGATAAAACAGAAAAGATAAACAGGGAGCACTCCGGCCTATGCCCCGTCCCTAGCTGTGGATAATTCTGAAAGCTTTGTTACTCAACATGTTCATCTCTGGCATCAGCACCACCAGGGGATTTGTTAGAAATGCAGACAGGGAGACCGATCTTTGACAAATGGAAAGGGACAGAGAGATGGAGGAAGTGAGGGTGGAGGGAGAGGAAGAAGAAGCAAAGAGAACAAGACATGTTATGCACGTGTACCGATTCCCCGAGGAGTGTGATCATGACTACTACACACATGCACTAATAAAAATTAAATAAGCAACAACAAAAATAGAAATGCAGACAGTTGTTCAGTTCCTCCCCAGGAATGAGAATAAGAATTTTAACCAAAGTCCTAGGTGATTCATAGGCAATTATAAGTTTGAGAGGTGCTGTTTCTGGTACAGGGCTTGGGGGCTTGGCTTTCGTAGGCCTTAGCCAGCTGAACTGATCTTCTCAAAAGTACCACAGAGGAAGAAGCTTTCTCTGTTGGATTTGACCCTGGAGAATCAGAACAGATGAATTGGTATCAGGTTTGGATGTGTAAAACCTGTATTTTTAACTAAGCAGTGTAGTGTCTGGTACAGCACATGGATGGGAAGAGCCGCTTTTGCATTTCTGTGTGAGGCCCGAGCCTGAGTACGCAGAGAGGAGGCAGGCTGGAGGTATTCCTGTATCTGTTTTAGCTTAATTTTAAGTTGAAATCTGCTTTTTTTTTTTTTTTTTTTGTGGGTACCGGGGTCGACCTCAGGACCTCGCGTGCCAGCGGGCGCCCGTGCCACTGAGCGATATATCACCGGCCCTTTTTTCCTATGTGGGTACCGGGAGTCGAACTCAGGACCTCGCGCTTGCCAGGCAGGCACTTACACCACTGAGCCATCTCACCGGCCCGAAATCTGCTCTTTAATTCTGAATTTGAACATTCTGACACTCTGGACCAGAGGATCTCTCATAATCTCAAGTTTTTCCTCTAGAAGCAAATAGTTGGAGCCTTTTTTCCCAGGGTCGGTCCTTTAACACCTTAAAAATACTTTGGTTAATGTAAGAACACACCGACTACATATTGGATGAAATTTAAGGTTCAAATCAAATTATAAAATACTATTTATATTCACACTGACATTTGTCATGTACAAGGAAATGTATCCTTATGAGATATTTTCCATTTTAGTTTAAAATAAATTTACAAAATAAAAATTTGAACAATAGAAGAGGTAAAAAAAGAGAGAGACAGAGAGACTAACTTTCTATACTTGTTCAGACTCCTCTTCTAATACTGAACAAATAAATCTGGCTGACGTTTGTCTTAAAATCCTTCGAGAGAGGTTAATTTTGCATCCCCTGCCTGCTCCCTTTTTCTTGGGCTCTTTCTGGTATTCATGAAGGATATTTGTCTGTGCTTCTTGCAGGGTCCTTTGTTATTAGGGTAATGTTTACCTCATGAACAACTGGGATGTGTTCCTTTGTTTGCTATTTCCACGAAGAAACTGCAAACAATTGGAATTATTTCTCCTTAAATGTTTGGAAAATTCACTAGTGAAACTATTTGAGCATGTAGTTTTGTTTTTTGAACTATGGTTTGAACATGATTTTAAATTATGGATATAATTTATTTAATATATATAGAACTATTCAGTGAAGTTTTATATATAGAACTATATTTTATATATAGAACTATTATACATATGTAACAATCGAGTGAAGTTTTTCGGTTTGATTTATGATCTCCATTTTTTTCCTTGAATTTCGTTGATTTCTGCTCTTACCTATATAATTTCCCTCATTCTGCATGTTTTGAGTTTACTTTGCTCTTTCTCTCCGTAAAGTGGAATTTTAGATTTCTAGTTGAGACTATTTTTATTTTTTGTTATAAGAATTTAATATGTAAAATTTCCTGTAAGTACTGTTTTAACTACATCTCACATTTTTGACATATTGTACTTTAATTTTTGCTCAATTAAAATATCATTTAAAGTTGCTTTGATAATTCCTTTTTAATCCAGTGGTTACTTAAAAGTATATTATTTAATTTCCAGATAGTTGGGGATGTTTCAAATATTCCTCTTTCTTACTGGTTTCTAGTTTAATTATGGCATAAAAACGTGCTTTGTATGATTTATATGTATGTTTTTAATTTGGTAAGGCTTATTTTATAGTTAAGACTATAGTTCGTCAACATTTCGTGTGCACTTGAAAAGAATGCTGTTGTGTCGTGCTATTGTTTGGTGGCATATTCTATAAATATTAATTAGGTTAAGCTGGTGGATAACATTGTTCAGGTCATCTGCATCCTTAGCAGTTTTCAGTCTTCTTTGTTCTATTAATTCCTGAAAAGAATATTGAAATCTATGATTGTGGGTTTGTTCATTTCACCTTTTAGTTCTGTCATAATTTATCTATCTAAAGTTCTGCCTTTATTTTGGAGCTCTGTAGTTATGTGTATACAATTTAGAATTATTATTTCTTTTGGAGAATTGTACCCTTCATTATTACTTAATCTCTCTCTCTCTCTCTATCCTTGATTATATTCCTGTCGAAAGTCTCTATTGTTATTGCTACTCCAACTTTTTTGGTTAACATTTACATCATTTCTCCTTCTAAAACAATCCTTTTATCTGTCGCTTTATTTTTAAAGTGATTTTTGTGTAGACAGCATACAGATAAGCATTGCTCTTAAAACCCTCATCTGATGATGCCTATGAACCTGTTTAGACTATTCACATCTAATGTGCTTATTAATGTGGCTGTATTAAAATATACCATCTTGAAACCTGTTTATTTTTTCCATCTGTTCTTTATGGGTTTTTTAATTCTTTTCCTCATTCTCTTGGGCAAAGTAATCATGTTTTATGATTCTGTCTCTTTTATTGAATTGTTATTTATATCACTAAACATTTTCTGTAGGTACCCCAGAGTTTAAAATATACATCTCTAATTCATTAATATCTACCTTTAAATATATTTATACATTTATACATTTCATGTCTACTCTAAGGGTTTTACAACAGTATTCTCTCAATTTCTGCTTCTTGTCCTTTGTGGTACTATTGTGTTACATTGTACTTTGACAAATGATATTACCATACCACTCATTGCTACAAATTTTTTTTTTTGCATTTGTCATTTGTCTTTTGAAATAACTGAAACAAAAATTAACTTACTTGCATTTACTGCATTTCAACTTTCTTTGTGTATATATGTTTCTGTCTTGTATTATTTCTTCTAGCAATAAATTCCTCCAGTTTCTGTACACCTTTAAAATTTTTTTTCTTAATTTTTGAAAGTCAACTTGGCAAGGTGTTGTATTTTGGTTTGATATCTTACATTTCAATATTTTAAAGATACTATTCTATTATCTTCTAGGCAGCATTTCCCTCCTCACCTCTGGTACTAGGGATTGAAATCTAGTTCTTTTCTTACTATTTTCACTTTGAATGTAATGTTTTTTTTTCCCCCCTCACTGTCTCTAAGGTATTTTCTTTATGTTTTATTTTAGCAGTTTAAATATGATTTGCCTATGTGTGTCTTTTTTTCTCCTTCCTTGCATTTTTTTATATGTGTACCTTGGCATCTGTCATTAATCTTAAAAAATTCTTGGTTATTATTTTTGAAATATTTCCATTGTCCTATTTCCATTTTTCTCCTGGGATTCCAAACATTGGTTTTTTATTTTGAGAAAAGGTCCTGCTAATTTGCAAATTGCCCAAGTTGGGCTCAAACTTGCAATCGTCCTGTCTCAGCCTGCCAGATTGCAGGAGCGATTTGTTTTCAGGTTCACTGATACGCATCTTGCCGGTGTTCATTCTACTTAAGCCTATTGAAGCATTCTTCTCTGATAGTGTACTTTTGATTTCTAGCAGTTCTATGTTATTATTTCTTACATTTTGCATCCAGGTGTTGAAATTGTCCATCTGATGTTATATGTTATCCACTTGATCTACTAGAATCTGTAACATATCAGTGAGTTATTTTGAATTTCAGGTCAGGCATTTAACATCTACGGCATCTGACTTTAGTTATGAGGATATCTTTGTAATTTGAGAATGTGTTTTTTCTTGCCTTTTATTTACTTTTTTTATTGGCGGCTGAACATTTTGATTTGGACATAAAAACTAAAGTAGGTAATTTTTATTCTTAGAAGTAGGCACACACTTTCCTTTAGCCAGGCCTTTGGTGACAGTATTAGACAGGTAGACATGAGCAGAGGACCAAGGGTGTCAAGCGAGCACGCTTTGCCCAGTCACACTTAACTGAACAGAAAGAGACTTCAGTGTGTGAAACGTTTCATGTCATTTATTTCAAGACACAAAGCCTCTAGCTCTAGAACAAGGCGTACAGTGTCCCTGGTTGCCATCGTCTATGGCCCAAAGAGACAAGACAGAGGAACAATCTTTAAAGACCCTCCAGCCTTGGCTGAGACGATTGAGATTGGAACTTATCTTTTGTGAATTTCTTTACTAAATCTCTTTTCTCATTAAAGCCTCTCGGGGAACACTAACCATCTGAAAGAACCACAAAGACATTTTGCAATTCCAAAGTAATTTCTAAGAAGTATGTCAATAAGCATCATAATAATGTTTGTTCCTGGACACCAGGAGTAACTCTGGTGTGCGCAAGAAGGCATGTGGACACACTTGGTGCCCGTGTGGCACTGCCCGCCTTCTTGCTTGAAGGTGTAAGTCTGCCTCTGTTTCACAGTAACTCACCTGTATTTCTGCACGGCTGCCTCTGTGTCTGGACTAAATTCTTTCATTGAAGGCACGAAGGGCCGTGGAGTGCCCGGGCGGCTTCCTTGGAGTGTCTGGAACTGGCTTCCCACTGACAGCGGGATTTGAGTTAATTAATATAATTGGCATTTGGGCTAGATGTGAGGTTTGTTATTGCTGTGATCACTCAAAGCACATCTCCAGCTTCAATGCCTCTAGGTTTACTTCTTGTTTAGTGTAGGAGTTGGTTTTGGAGATTTTGTTCTCTGTGATTGCTCTACCAATCGTGTTAATTCTGCCCTTCGCTGTGCCTCAGAGAGTCGTGCCTTCTGCATGCTACCTGTAACTCAAGTTTTGACAGCCGGGCTGTGGGGATTGAGAGGGAGAGCGCTCTATTCCGTTCGTGCCTCAGTCTCAGGTCCTGTATCCGAGGTGTGGCCTGATTGGTAACCCTGCCCCTGCCGGCCGCCCTTTATCCCGCCCCTCCTTCGCTGGGCAGGTTTGTCTTCTGCTCTCTTGTTTTCTTTCCCCAGCTGCAGTGGGATTTCGCTGGTGTTGTAAGTGTGAATATTTTTGCACGTTTGCACGCACGGTAAAGCTTATTTATTTTTTTCCCCTACAGAAAAGAAGAGAGAGAAAGGTCTGGGGAATTTTCTTGCCCCTTGTGCAGTGACTGTTGTTCTCTTTGCCCACTCTTGCACCACAAAGGAGGCTGTTCAAGGCTCTCCAGTCCTTTCTATGAGTGTCCACTGGGCTTGTGCCCTATACTTGCTGCCACTCAGGACTTAACCTGTGCGCGGTGCTCTGGTGGCCTCCAGAAGTTGTCTGCCTCCTGAGCAGAATTCTTCCTAACCGTGTTTGCCTGTATCTTATTCACATAAGTCACTGTGTCATTCTTGTCTCTCCTTGTGGGTGCTTTTTCTCCCTAAATTCTGGCCAAGTGGTTTTCCTATTTTATTAAGGATTCTAGTGAGTTCAAGAAGAGCTGTGAATTTGCCGTTTCTCTTTTTTTCATTGCAGTGTTGGAGGTGATGATCCTCCCAGCTATCTACATCTCTGAACACAGATTGGAAGTTTATAAAAAAATACAATAGTGGATATATATTTTCAGAAAGAAACGAGATAAGAGAAACTGCATTTTCCAAAGTCAACTTTACTCTGTTAGGTGGCGCTGAAGGACAGAATGAGAGAAACACATAGTGAGTGTAGTACAGTCACACTAATGAGAGTTAGAGGTTGGGTAGTGTGCTACATACAGTACCGAAGAAAAGTACACGCAACACCAGTTCTTCCTTTGAGAGCTATTTGCAAAAATTCTCAGAAATTAGTGTTTCGGAATCATGTAGGCAGAAACCAGAAAGAGAGTAGTAATATTATTTTGGATTTCAAATTTTGCTGCTTTATGATCTCTAAGTTATCATTAAACTCTAAATAATGAGTGTTATTTATTTTGATTATTAAATAACTAACTTGTTTCTCAAAATAAAACATGGGCCCGCTAACAAAATATTCCCATAATTAAACATAATATTCATGAGAGAGAACAAACCATGGAGGTATTAGAGAGAGTAAAGGGAGATTCATTTTGAAATAACTTTGAAAAAGTACTTCTGAACGCTGAACACATGCGGGCCATTCTCAGCTAAGAACAAGTGCATGGAGAAAAGACTGGTCTAAAACTCGGGAAGCTGACTGTTCCTTTCCGGTGTAGCTTTAAGCTAACTTAGTTAACATTTCTAGATCTCACTTATCCCAAATGACAAATAAGGGCGAAGTGGATTGGATGAAAATATTTCTAACATTCCTCCTACACTGATGATTGCTAGAGTATGGACCCCTTTCTCCTGCTAATACCTTTCTTGAGCATGCATGGAGAGCCATGCTAGGAGCTGAGCCAGATGCCTGCCTCTCCCGCTTGGGAGGGCCTTGCCCACTGGCCCATTTGGTAGCCCGCTAAGGACCTGCATCTGTCAGACCTGTGGGTGTGCTATTGGTTGATAGAGGTGGGTTCCGCCCGCAAATGGGCTCTGAATTCCTAACAGATGTGCAGACGCTTCCTCCGGCAGTGCTGAGAGTACAATGAAAGGACTTCACTGCTTCCCGCCTTCAGGATAAAAAGGTTGTTGGAGTAGGCATGCTCACATGGCCCTCAAGTCAAACGTACTCAGTTTTACAAATAAAGCTTATTTAAGCACTTTCAAAAGAAGAATAAAGTCTTTTTAAGCAACCTAAAACAAAATAAAACGACCTTGAGTGCAGAAACATAAGGATGGCCTGCGTTATCTGCAGACCCAAGGGGAAATGCTGGCAGCTGTACCAGTTAGGTAGGCGGAGGCGTCTGCTGCACCTGGTAGGGACAGGCTCGCCGTGGACCGGCGCGGAGCTGGCGTGCAGTGGGCGCTCACGGGTGTGGGCAGCTCCTGTGAGGAGTGCAGAGCCACAGCATCCCGATGGGTGTGATGGCTAGTTTTTGTGGAAACACGGGCTTCCTAGAAGGAAAAGCTGGATAAGTGGTGGGATTGCAGCCAGAGCGGCGAGGGACGTGGCCGTGAGTGTCTGCGCTGACGGCGCCTGAGATTTGGGCAGCGCTGGGCGCAGCGTGAAGTTCCCAGCAGGTAGCACTCTCTGTCGTGAGCCTTGGCTGCAGCCTGGGGTTCCTTGGTTGAAGATCTCAGAGAGGGCTCAGCAGAAAGTAGCAAGGAGGGCTGCAGAATGCCTGCCTCGCTGTCTTGATGTCCAGCAAGCCAGAGGACAGTGCCAAGGCCACACCTGCTATGAACATGAGAGGAAGAGAGTTGTTGCAATTGTTCAGGCAATTCCCTGTGTGGCGGTAGCTAGGGACAACCTGAGGATTTGAAAGGATGATGTTGACACTTCAGAAGTATTTTTTGCTGCCACGGAAAGCAGCTCACAGCGCCTTCCAGCAGTATCCCCGGACACTTCCGTCCGCCTTTCTTCACAGGAGTCTGCAGTCCTCCTCGCTCTGTCCTCTGCTGGTCACCGCCAGGCCTGCCCTCAGACGCTCCAGCTGGCTCATCACCCTCAATGGTCCTGTGAGTTATTTCTGTGGTATTAAATTGGTCAAAAGGAAAAAGGAACTAGGATGGGGGAAAGGGGAAAGGACGGAAGGGAAAAGGGAAAAAAATGCAAGTCAGTTATTCTATTAGTGTCTCTTAGTTCATTGAAAAGGAAGGTTTGTGCTAATATCGATTGGAGAAATTTTTATGCCCATATCTTTAGAGATAACCATATGCAATGTATTAACTATTGTTATTCTCCTGTTATTTTGTTATGAAATTTTGTTTTACCTTTTTTTCATAATATAAAAAAAATTCACTTGCCATGCATGCTACATTCTAATTGTGTGTGCTAAATTGTACTATAGGGATATATTTGGGTATATTTTATCTAGTTGTGTATCTTACCATTGTCCATCAATTTCTTTTCCTAAATTGGTTATTCTATTGTCACGATTTTTTGTCATGGTTGTTATTTTTTGGTTTTTGAGACAGGGTCTCACTATGTTGCCCAGGCTGACCTTCGACTCATGGTGATTCTCCTGCCTCAGCCTCCCCAGTGGTAGGATTATAGATGTGTGCCATCATGCCTGGCCTGTCTATTGTCATAATTCTTAACTTTAAAATACAAAAAACTTCACCAGGGATGCTTATGAACAATGCAGGTTTCTAGATCTTTCTCTCAGAGAGTCTAATTACTAGTAGGGGGGAGCAAAAAGTTCTCTTAACAAAGAAGGAAAATAATTCTGCTGCAAGTTGACCAGAGCTCTAGTTTTAGACTATGAGAAATACTAGTTTTTGTTATTTAAATTATTTTAGAAAACGTACATTGTCTTTATGGAGCTTGTTTAACCCAAATAACATCATTACAAAAAACTTGATTCACTATAAATAACTCAAAGAGAATGTGTGCTTTGCATCCCAGCACTACCATCCCAGGGTACCTCCCTGCACCTAGAACCCCAACACCAATTCCTCCTCTTATCTGAACCAGGATTTCACCAGGCTGCTGGATAATCCCATTCCAGTGCTATGAATGATTGACTAATTTTAGCTGTGGGATTTTATTCTTTTGAAATCACTTTATTGTTGTGTGAAACTGTACCTTGAGATCTTATTTCAAAGATATTTCTTCTAAGCTTGAGATACCATTCAGTATCAGTAAATAATAAGGAAAAACAAAGTATTTCTAAAAGTGGAGGACCTTCTTGTGTTCACAGATGTTTGTTTCTTTTACCATAATCCCAAAGGAAGAGCCTAATTCAAGGCTAAAAGGTAGCAGGGTAGTGTTTAGTTTACCAGTAGCTGTGGGACCTCCGCATAGCAGATATGCTCGTAAAGAGTAACAGTCAAGGATAACATAATGGATGGAATTCTAAGTCAGTGGTAAAATCTCAGCTTTATTCTTGACATGAGGATTAACTGTTTGAACATAATTTTATTGCTGCTTATTATTCTTTCTGGTTCAACAACAGAGCAGAGAACACTGCTGGGGAGAGTTGTGGCTCTCTAGATAGCGGATATCCAACAAAATGATATTTCATAATCACAGGAATAATAGTGAAATAGTAATAATTTAAAAGGAAAGCAAGTTACCAATGCTACTTGCCAATCTTAAAACTGTTACATGGATTTGTCTTTTTAAACTATATTTTAGTTTAAAACGTAATTTTAAGCAAATGATCATTTGAACGGAAGCATAACGCAAGGTGAAAGATTTAGAAGCTGTATTTCTCATAAGTTTCCTAGAAGAAAACTTTTTGAGAAGCAAACCTATTAAGACCTATTGTACATAGCATTATACAAATTATAGTTTAAGAATTACTTAACAGTTTACATTACCAACTAAGTAAGCAGCAAGGAAACATGCATTAAATAGCAAAAATATTATAGAATAGGAAGGAATCACAGAGTATACTTTCTTAATTCTCCTTGTTTCTAACAGATGGGAAAATTAAGTCTTCTGACATGATTTTATTTTGACAAATTTAGGTCCTGCTCTTTTTTTCTCAACCAAACCATGCTTTGATTATTCGATAGTAATTTTTTTGTAAGATGAACACCATGAGATAGAGACCGTTAATACCAAATTGCAGTGTTGTGTGCAATCATTCCCGGCCTCTACTTGAGGGCAGGATCATCTCAGCTCCCAGAGCCAGTGCAGAAAGAGTTGGCTGGGCTGCGGGGCAGGTGGCAAGAGGTTCTGCCTATGGCATTTCTTATGGAGCCTGCAGAGCCACCAAACACTGGTTCAGGGTGGTATCAGAAAGAAATATTTCCACCTGTCATCAGTTGTTACTATACTCTTCCCTTCGTTCTCTTTCTCTTCCTCTTCTTTTCCTCTCTGTCTCCCATTCCTCCTTCCCCTTCTTCTGTCCTCTCTTACCCTCTCCTCCTCCTTCTTAAGACACTTATGGAAAACTTTCTCCATGATCTCTTACGGGAGCTTGTAAATCAAACAAGTAAGATTTGTAAGGCGATGAGAGGTCATTAAGGGGGAGATTTGCAGGCATTGTATGTAGCCCTTTTCTTGGAAAGGAAATAAAAGCTCTTGGCATATATTATCTAAGAACAATAGCTAGTACCTATTAATTCCAAGTGCTTTCTTTAAAAAATTATTTTGCAAGAGTATTGTGGTCCCAGGTTTTATATAAGAGGAGATTTTCTCCTAAGGCTCTCTTTATTACGTCAGGGTCATAAAACATTTGAATCCCAGTCAAGATGTTCACTCAAGTTTCCTAAGTCTTGGTCCAATTTTCTTTCTGTCTTATATTGCATTTTGTATTTCTTAAATTCCTACTAAATTAAAGCACATTTTAGCCTAAATTACCTAAGCATATTTTAACTGTCTGAGAGTTAATATGAGTTTACTGCCATGATCCCTTGGGGTTATATATTTGCCAATAACCTAGAGAAAAACTGTTTAATTGTGCATTCATTCATTCTTTCATTAAAAATACCAATAATGTACTCTTGTAGGTACTGGTATTATAGCAATGAATAAAACAATAACCTCCTTCAAGGAGGCTGTTTACAGTTTACTGTCTGAGAAGCAGTGACAGGGTGAGTTACACTGAATAAATGTACAAATTAAGCTATAGCATAGTATCATGAGTGGGACATTTAATAAAGAAAAATAAATGAGGAAATCACTGAATGAAAGCCTCTAATGAATGATTGTAGATAAAGAAGAGAAATCGTCTAATGACTGTGATGGGACACTCTTGAAGTCAGGTAGATAAGGAGGAGCTAGCAAAAAGACCCCAAAGGAGTGGCTATTGAGATAGGAGGGAAAGCAGGAAAGGTTTGGCACAGAAGTCAGGAGAACTCTGAGCATGCATGATGGAGCTGCGCTGGACGTTCCAGTGGTAGCAGCCATCTCGCTGGAACTGTAGGACAGTCCAGATAAGCCCAGCAGGACAGTCCAGACAAGCCCGGCAAAGTAGCCACCTGCAAAATTATCAGTAAGTACAGTGGTTATGTTCAGCCACCATAATTTGGAGGTTTTGATATACAGCCACAGGTAAATGAAGTCTATCTATCTATTTGCAACAACACACTTACAGCTGAACATCATTGTGTATGTACCTGTTCTTGCATTTCTTAAATCATCTATCTAGAGATGCTGAGCCATATCTGTTTAACTGCCTTTACCTAGCATTTATCCATGTATCATCTAAATAAATATGCATTATGGTTTAAGGTTTAGTGGGACTGGCTCTGGAAAGTGGCATATTTTCTGCTGCATTAAGAGGATTTCCGTGTCCCTTGTCCCTCCACTGATTCCTTTCTCTGAATTCCTCTGCCACTGGAGTCCCCACCTCTCAACCCTGGCTCTCTCTCCAAAGAACTCTGTTATCACACAGGTCATTTAGTCATTTAATCCTTTACTTGTTTGGATTTCTTTGAACAAAGAATAAGAATTTTAAAAACCTGTTCTACACACCTGGCATACATGTTTTTGACATTAAAATAAAATGTAGGCAGCTTGCCAATACTTTTTAAAAGTGAATATGTAGGGCAGTTTCTGAAAAACTTACAGAAAAAGTCATTAGAATTTCCCTTTCCTGTAGAAACAATGCTGTTATTTGGGGCATTCATTTATTATTTTCCAGATATTACCTTGACTGTTTACTTATTCACTCCTTTAGTGCGTACTTCCTTCGTACTGTGCTGGGATTGGCTCAGCAGAAGTAAGCAATGGAGACACGGTCCTTACCCTTATGGAATTTTAGAGCAGTCAGACTTCAGCCAACCAACTGACTAATCACAGGCTTGGTTATTTGATAAGGGCAATGGGAGGTACCATGAAAAAGAGCTCAGTGTTCTGAGCTTGCCTCATGTTAGACCTGCCCTGTTCTGGGGGTCAAAGTGATCCTTCTAGGGTTTTGTAACTGAGATTTAGAGAGTAAGTGAGGCAAGAAGACTCAGTGGAAGTGTGACGAGGGGGTGACTGTGGACACCTGTGGAGATGTAGGATAGTGAGAGCGGGGATGCCGAGGAAGTTTAAACAGTGCATTAAGTTGTTTTAAGAATTGACAATCTGCCATATATATTTAGAGAAGCAAATGAGATTAGAAATATTTTGCAATTGTTTTTTCCTAAAACATGAATTCCTTCATTTCTTAGGCCATCCTAGTTCCCAAACAACATTAAAATGCTTGGACCGACACTGATATTTTCTGGAGGATGGGAAATGGTGAACGATGTGGGATTTAGTGTTGAGGAATGGTAAGGGAGACTGATCTTTTACTGTGTTCTTTCTATACTCTGAGAATTTCAAAGTTTTTATCTTTACCACATATTGCTTTTATAATTATTATTATTTTTTGTGTGTGAGTACTGGGGGGTCAACCTCAGGACCTCGCGCGCCAGCAGGCGCCCGTGCCACTGAGCGATATCACCGGCCCCTTTTTCGTATGTGGGTTCCGGGAGTCGAACTCGGGCCCTCGCGCTTGCAAGGCAGGCGCTTAAGCCGCTGAGCCATCTCACCAGCCCCCTTTTATAATTATTTTTAAAGGTAGTCTTGCTGCATTGCTGAGAAAGGGTCGGAGAGTAAGTTCAGGGGGTTCTATTAGGAGACTCATGTTCCAAGGATGATAGTTTAGACTGAGAAGTGGAGAAAGAAAACAATGAATGGTGTTTTAGAAGATAAGAAGTAAAATCCACAAGACTTTGGTGGGATGTAGAGGAAGGAAGACATCAAAGATGACCCATATGGTCCTCACATGCACAGCTGGATGAATAGTGGCACTGGTGTCAGAGATGAGGAAGCTGGACAAGGCAGAGAGAGCAGAGCTGGTTGAGTTCAGCTTCCCTCTTGCCAGCACCCTGGTTCCTGCTCATGGGTAGGACAGGGCACTCTGCAGTCTGCTTTCTTCTGTTTTCCAAGGCCTTGGAAGGAACCTAATAGGTAAATAACCAAAACAGCCTGCCTGAAATTTCCAAATAGGAAAGTTGTATTGCAGGGCAAGTGTGCTTAAAATTGATGTTTAAGTCCAGGCCCATGCCTTTTTTGAAAGTTTTATTGTGTGTGTTCAGAACCATAACTACTATGTAACTACCCTCTATACCACAACTTTAACTAGATTTTAATTTTCTTGTGGACAATTACTTTGCTTCGACATTCATATATGGGGGTATATTATCTCAACATGGTACCCAAGCCAAAGTTGTACTCGGGACCGCTGAAGTGAGAAGTGTGAGAGTCCTGTAGTTGCTCAATTTTATCTGAACTTACGCAGAGAGGACACTGTGCCTTTGTGCCAGCCATCAGCAGTGGAGGCCCGTGACTCGGTTGGAGTGTCTGCGCCCTGTGTCTTGGTGTTGGTTACACTGAAACAGTATTTGAGTGAGGCGGAGAAGGTGGTTTTCTTCTCTTTATGGTTCTGGAGAATGTCTGCTGTACACTCCACAGTGGGGAATTCGTACAGGTTAAACGAGAAGAACTTCCTTGTTGTAAGGATAAGAGAAACAGAAGTGAAAAGGTCAGTATTAATCAGACGTATCTGCAAAGGCTCTCCATAGGTGGACTGAGCAAAATGTCTGTCTAGAAGATTAAATAATACTGTAGAATTTTCAATTTTTCAATTTAAACTTTAAGATAGAAACAGTTATTTTTAATTATAAATCTGGTACATATTCCAAGTAAAAACTAAACCTAACAATTAGATGAATTTAAGGTGAAAATTAAAAATTTTCTTTTTTAGGGCTGGTGAGATGGCTCAGCGGCTTAAGCGCCTGCCTGGCAAGCGTGAGGGCCCAAGATCGACTCCCGGAACCCACATACAAAAAAAGGGCCGGTGATATCGCTCAGCGGCACGGGCGCCTGCTGGTGTGCCAGGTCCTGAGGTCGACCCCCGGAACCCACAAAAAAAAAAAAAAAAAAATTCTTTTTTAGCTCATTAGGTAATAGCCTTAAATTTCTTGTGTTTAGGTACAGTCAATACAAATACACCTGTATACATAATAAAGGATTATTTACATGGGGGACTAAATGCCAGAAATTCCCAACAATGGAATTAATTCTCAAGAGACTTTAAAAACTATTTAAAAAAAAAAAAAAAAACCATAGCACTTGAAAGATGGAAGAATGTTAGGCTTTGTTGTAGTCAGGACATATAATATATAGGATTATTTTATAATATTCATCCAGAGTCAAATGCAGAAGAGTGCAGGAGATCTGTCCACACAGAGACCCAAAGAATCCAGCTGAGGGCCTGGATCCCACGGCAGTGTCCTGCATGAGTCCAACTGGAGACCTAGAGCCCATGGCAATGCCCTCCATGGTCCAGCTGGAAGCCTAGAGCCCACAACAATGTCTCATGCAAGTCTGTATCAAGGGTCTGCACTGGGAAGGCCCAAAGGCCAGTGGTGGGAGCTAGAAAGTTCGCACCAGTGGGGTGAAGGATCTGTGCCAGCAGCTGAGGGATCTGCACTGCAGCCAGGAAGTGATGCTCAAGGTAAGGACCAGAGCTCCCCTGAAAAGAACCTCAGCCATCCTCAGCGACAGTGATGACCCAAGCTCCTCTGACTATGAGAACAGCTGAACTCATATCAGGAAAGCCAGCTTGACAAACCTCTCCAGGAGAATCAAGAGCGCACCGTCCTCCTCTCCAGTTCTCCTTTTCTGCTGTTGGCAACGATCCTCAGCTGGGCCCTCCACACCCAGCACCATGCTGACTCAGTTCAGCTGGGTGTCACAAGTCGACTGTTAGTTAATCCACCATGGGTTCGTGTATGTCAGTACCTGCAGTGGAGTGAT
Source organism: Erethizon dorsatum (assembly GCA_028451465.1). Lineage (NCBI taxonomy): Eukaryota > Metazoa > Chordata > Mammalia > Rodentia > Erethizontidae > Erethizon > Erethizon dorsatum. Next base: position 83,375,590 of record CM051822.1, read on the forward strand.
CCACTGGATCTAAATGATCCCTCAGTGACAGTGAGAGATACGAGGTGCAGATCACGAGATACGCAACACAGGATATTGGCTGCAGCGACTTTAGCTATCTTGCTCGTAATGCCTTAGTGGCCATGCTTCAGTCATTCCACTATGTTGGTAGGCAAGTCAAATTGCAATTCTGTAAATACAGTTTCTTTTATGAGAACCTTAGGACAGTTTTATAATGGAGTTAAGAGTTTTTCAGAGTTTTAGAAAGATAATTGCACTAGTCACTTTCCCGTTGCTGAGATAAAATATCTTTGACACCTGTGATTTAAAGGAGAGGCATTTATTTGGCTCAGATTTTCCAGTGGCTCGGCTTGTGGTTGACTGGCTGCAAGGCACAAATAGCATGGCAGAGGGCGTGGCTAAGGGAAGCTGCTCACCTCATGGCAGCCAGGAAGCAGAGCAAGGAAAGGAGGCAGGGGCAAGAGTGTGCTCTTCAAGGTCACAGCCTCAGTCATCCACCTCCAACCAGGCCACTTCCCAACAGCATACTCAGCCATGAGTTCACCAGTGGATTAATTCGTGGGTGGGTATAGTGCCCCCATGGTCTAACCACTCTCCAACAGCCCTGTCTAGGAATGCATGAGACTTTTGAGGGACTTTCTACATCTAAACCATAATAGTAATTCAGAACACTGTGAAAGGAAGACAAAGCAGACAGTAAAGTGACCAAAGTAGATTTAATTCAGAAATGGTTGCAGTAAGAGAAGAGAGAACTTAGCACAGAACTGGGCCCAATTTCAAATACAGCATAGAGAAATGAAGATTTATAACTATTAGGGCTGGTGGGAGTCAATGGATGGAAATTCCTCAGAAGAAACGTCACAAGTAAGAGAGGATTCTAACTAAACTGAACAAAATTCTTCCCAAAGGCACGGCAGGGTGATCAGTTACCAAGGAGTAAGGATAAAGAATTTGACCAAATTTTAAGGGTGATCAGATTATTAAGAGTAAGGGATTCTTGTTAAACTGATTTTGCAGATTCTTGATTGAATTTATAGACGCTAAAAACACAAGCCCAAAGGTCAAAGCCGGCTTGAGAAGGATTCAAAAGGGTCTGAGTAAAGTTTGGTTAAAGAGAGTCTTTGTTAACATATACAGTATGTTTGTAATGTCCACAGAGGAATTGGGGCATAGCACATCATAAAATACATGAATATTTTTTCAATGAAACGTTGAAATAATTTAGTTTTGCTGCCATATTAATTAATAACAAAAAACTCAATTTTATAAACTTTTTGTATTGCAGAACTATATACTGGCGAGATAGCTTATTCTTTAATCCCGATTTTTAAATAAAACCCTAAGACAATATATTCAGGAGACATCGGCAATGGCATTGAATTGTTATTTCAAAGAGTGCTCTCTTGCAGAGTTACCAAGTATGAACTCTAGAAATGTCATTGATCATAGGTTAGACATTAGTCATTCAGGTAAATTACTGTATGAATATGCAAAATAGAATAGAAACGCAAATGGATCTACTAGGAATCCTGCAGCGAGTAACCCTTTCGGTGGACACCTTCGAGTGGTTCACAAGAGGGTTTTTAAACAACAGCATCTGGTTATGAAGTAGCTTGAGGTATTATTTAGAAATAAAAGAGGTTTCTTATGTGAAGATTTTTGGCTAAAAACACTGAAGTCTTTAATGGAGAATTTTCCTAACCCAGGCTTTTGTGACTTAGACTGGGTGTAGTATATATCTAAATGGAATGTCTCATTTAAAACTGAAGCTGGCTTTTATATTTCAAGTAGCTATTTAGATACCTGGTGTCTATTGTGTGATTCTCTGATTGGAACACAGTTTGTCTTTCATTTCTATCCAGCTTCCATGACTCAAACCCTTAATGTTAGGCCAGAATATGGTAATAGAGGCAATTGTACCATTGGATATACAGCCTAGTGCTCAGATTAAGGTTCACACCTGGGTATCATTATTTTTTCTCGTATCAATTTATTATTTAAGGACTTATTATTTGAAAGCTCTTATAGTGCATAAGCAATTAGGATAGCTGAGAGTTTATCTGTAATAAAGGTATTTATTTTGCTTTCCTAGCTTTTTATGCCAGAATAATTAAATCTCCTAATGTGTCAGTGGCAGACTATTTTAAAATTGACAGCACTCTTTCCCATGAGGAACAAAAAACCCACAGAGACATATGCACACACACACACACACACACACACACGAAAACATGTAGTAGTTGAGAAGATATATTCCCATCTAAATCAGCACTAAAGTACTGGATGCATCTGATTTTTTTTAAACTTTTTTTTTTTTTGTAGCTTTTACAGTGCTACTATTTTGTTGACCGTATGAGAAACAACTTACTTCCTGGAAGTGAATATTCCATGTGCCAATTTTGTCCAACATAGTGTGTGAGTGACAATGTATCATACTGAACATTTAAGATGACATGACCTATTCCATGGGATGATTTTCTGGAGAAGTCTTGACCTCAGGGAAGTATTTATTAGCATATGCTTTGGATGCAAAGGACACTTTGCAAATTTTGAATTTTGCTACATGTCTGGTTTCTTTTCTAAAGAATATATTTGCATATGATAGTTTAACAGCTTTTCCTTTTTGTTCCTAGAAGAGTCTCAGTCCTAGAAGAAAATAAATTAAGGTGGCTTCTTGCAATTTAAAAAAATTATAATTTGAAGATAAGAGGCAACTCTGGAAAGCAGCTTTTACTCTTGAAAGCTAAAGCTAAGAACCATGTTTTCCTCTCTATGTGCCAGCAGAGCTGCCCCTGATTCTTGGTGGTGGATATGTCACCAAAAGCCCTCTGGAATCATTGGAAGCCCTATGAAGTTGAAACAACTCCTCAAAAATTTCCCTGTCTACTGTTGTCTACCCAGTAGAACCCAACACTAAGTACTTCTTGTTCAGGGCTTTGACTCTTGGTTTAAAATCCAGATTTCTTTCTTGGATGGACTGGGTAGGGCACAGAGATGAGTACTTTCTGAACAAAAGGGTTAACCACAAGATGCTCTATAGACTCTGGGCTTAAAGAAAAATTAGGAAATTGCATAACACACTCACCTTTGGATGTTCACAGTGCACATTAGTTTATGAAAGGACCTGTATTCGGTGCAAGAAAAAATCTTTTTAGTGCTTTTCAGGTGTCTCAAACATTTGACCCCGGGATGTCTCTTTCATACAACACCTATTAGAGTCCTCATAAGTAATATCCCTTGGAATATACTTTGTGATATTTTTCAGTGCTCTGGATAGGAACTTGTTTCATTCATTGATTATGCGAAGAGATTTATTTTCACAAAAAGATAATTTCTTTAAGGTTCTTCACAGTGTTGGTTCCCATTAGACAGTGGCCAGTGTTAAAGAAAAAAAAATTATTCATGACACTTGTTAAAGAATGGTAAGGCTCATTTTATTTAGGACCATTGCTATTGGTGTAGGGACCACTGCAATGGGATTTTGCAGTGGGAGAGAGAAATTGGGCTCAACTCTGAATTAAAAAGGTAAAATTGAAATTTATAGCCAAAGGAGCATTATGGGGTCAGTGGGTGGAAAATTACAGAAATTAGAGCAAACATCAGCGGTAAGGAGGAATTCTGGTGAAACAGACCTAACAGGATTGTTGCCGACGACAGGTCTGGGTGATGACACATGTCTTGGGGCACGGTGGGGAATGAAGAACCCCAGAGGGTGAAGAACCCTATCAGAGGTGGAGGGTGACCAAATATGGAGAGCGGGAGATTCTGGCTAAGTGAACTTAGCAGTATTCTTGCTAAAATTAAAGAATTCAGGTGCTAGTTGAGTAGAGAGTTCAGAAGAGCCTGATTAGCTTGTGATCAAGGAGAGAATCTTTGTCATCAACCAGGGACCACAGAATTCTCTGTCTGGTTGCTGAGGGACAAATGGATGAGATACAGAGCCCAATTTGCTTCCAAAAGATTTAGGTCAGCAATCAGGAAACTGGCAGACATATTTTATTTTGCTTATATGTTCAGAAATGTCTTATAGAAAAACCTTTGCTAAGCTTTTGTTAGAATCTGTATTCCACTAGAACACTGATTAGCTATTCTTTGGGATGACCTTTGTTCTTTACCAAACTTTGTCTCCTTAAATTTTTCTTTAGATGTGGGTTTGCACCCAGGGCCTTGTACATACTTAGGCAAATGCTCTACCACTGAGTTACATCCCCAGCCCTTTAATTTTTTTTTTTTTTTTTTTTTAATTTTAAGACAGTGTCTCCTTAAGTTGCCTAGGCTGGCTTTGAGCTTTTGATCATCCTGCCCCAGCCTCCCAAGTAGCTGGGATTATAGGTGTGTGCTACTGTTCTTAGCTTCTCCTTAAGTATATTGAGGGACAGAATGAGGTTTAGAAATCCCATACAGAAATTAGAGAATTAAAATTTATTAAAAAATCATTGTTTGGTTTTCTTTTGTAGATATTTGTGGTTATTCTGCTAAAGTTGATTCTGCTGTTTATTCCTCTATTTTTTTTTCTCTTTTTCTTTTTAAGTTCTGGAAGAGAGGCTAAATCACACATTGAAGCAATTTTCAGTTAATTAAAATAGAAAATATAGTTAAGGTTCATCTATATTTTAACTTTGTTTGCAAAGGTACTTAAAAATAATGTCTTTCCCAAGTCGTTGCTAAGTAGACTCTGTGGATAGAGTCCTGCAACAGCAGCTTAAACAATGTTGTGCTTTTGCATGACATTTGAGAATCGAAGACTCTGAGGAAATAGTCCTATTGATTTTAACCAAAAGTAAAGATGGCACACTCAGGGACACTTGAATAGCTTAAAAAGTCATTTGGATGGTGGTGGTATAGATTTATTTATGACATAAAATAATACCATATAAGATTTCGAAAACACCTGTGATCCTTTGTTAACTATTTTTGTTGACAATTGTCATTGACAAGACTATTGTACTCTGAACAAATTATTTATTGTTTGACTAAAATATACTTTGTGGAATGTCCTTGAGTAGTCAGTCTATTTTATAAAAACAAAACAAAACAAAACAAACAAACAAACAAAAAAAAACAAGCTATACCTAGAGAGTTTTTTCCAGCACACATTTGAGAATTAACTTTTATTACTTCTTTTAAGTAGTAAAATCAGGTTGGCATGCAGGTCAGATGGCATACATAATCAAATGAGGGTGAATATGTAAATAATTATAGCTTCATCTACTCATCACTTTTGAATCTGTGCAAAGGAGCATTCCAAGAAAAATAAGGGGTGTCACATAAGACATGTTTCATTTAGATCTGGGGTATGTTTATAGGCTGCCTGACATGTGCAAATTAAATATCCATGGATATTCAAAAAGTATTAGCTCCACTGGGACAGATACAGACTTGAACTGTTCTCATTCTTTTATTCCTAGCACATAGTACTGTGTTTGGTAGTTTGCCCTCAGTAAATATTTATGGGAGGAATAGCTTAATGAATAAATGAGTAGAATATTTGAGTGCCTCTTTCTTTCGAATCCTAATTTGGCACTGTGTCAACACAACAAGAGGAGTATACTTTCAAAGTGACTGAGTAGTCGCTAGTATGGGGCACCTCCTGACCTAAAAAACAGCACTCTTAACTCCTCGGGTGTCTTTCAGTTAGGGGGGAAACCCCCAAAAACCCAAAACCCCCAAAACCCACTACAGAGAGGGTTAGCAAATAAGTACAGGACACATGGGACACACTTATACCCCAAAATTATTCATTGTTAATTTGAAATTCAAATTTAAGCAACCCGTATTTTTGTTTACTAATCCTGCCAATCCTATAGTGATATTGCTAGTGGCTGAAGTTAGTGTCTTTTTTTAAATTAGATTTTATTGGTATATTTTATATATACATAACAATCATATTCATCATAGAGAATTTGTACTTGTACATGATATAACTTGTTTTTTGTTTCCCCATTTCCCTCCCCTCCCCTCAACCCTTCTTCCCCTCCCCATTTACAAAAGCTTTGTTTCCATGTTTTCCTTCTTTTCTCATTTTTTTTTTACTTTTCCCTTCTTTCCTTTCCCCCTCCTGTCTCCCTTGTTCCCCTCCCTATTTGAACATTTTCCTCCTATTTTGCAATACCTATTATACATTTTGGTCCTTATTTACACTTCCGGGTTCTTCACACCAGAGAAACAATGCAGTATTCACACATGTGTCTGATTTATTTCACTTAATAGTATAAAGTCAAGGTGCATCCACTTCCTAGAAATGTCTCGAGCTTATCCTTCTTTATGGGAGAGTACTACTCCATCGTATTAAAAAAAAACGCATCTTCTTTATCCATTCACCAGTTGATGGGCACTTGGGTTGTTTCCAAGATTTGGCTATTACAAACTATGCTGCTATAAATGTAGCTGTGCATATATCACTGTGGTTTGATGCTTTTAATTCTTTTGGGAAGATACCCCAGAGGGGAATGGCTAGATCAAATGGAACCTCTAGTCCCAGTTTTTTTAGAAATCTCCACACCGATTTCCACAGGGGTTGCACCAGTCTATAGTTCCACTAACAGTGGAGAAGGGTTCCTTTTTTCCCACAGCCCCTCCAGCATTTGTTTTTGATTGATTTCTTGATAATAGCCATTCTTTCCAGAGTGATATGGAATCTCAGTGTTGTTTTAATTTGCATCTCTCGAATGACCAGTGATGTTGAACATTTTTTCATATATTTACTTGCTGTTTGTATTTCTTCATCTGAGAAGTGTGTATTCTACTCAGATGCCCATTTTTGGATTGGGTCTTTAAATTTGGTAGGTCTGATTTTTTTTGAGTTCTTTATATGTTCTCGATTGTAATCCTTTGTCTAAGGAACAGCTGGCAAACATTTTTTCCCACATTGTGGGTTTCCTCTTCAGTTTGTTGGTGGTTTCTTTTGCTGTGCAAAGGCTATTTAATAAGATGAGATCCCAGTTGTTGATTCTTTGTGATAGTTCCTGTGCAACTGGGGTTTTATTCATAAAGTCTTTGCCTACCCAATGTCTTCAAGAGTTTTACCTATTCTGTCGTCTAGCAGATTTAATGTTTCTGTTTTAATATTTAGCTCTTTGATCCATTTCGAATTTAGTTTAGTGTATGGTGAAAGATATGGGTCCAATTTTAATCTTTGGCATGTGCAGAGCCAGTTTTTCCAACACCATTTATTAAAGAGGCTATCTTTCTTCCAGTGAATGTGTTTGGCCCCTTTGTCAAAGATAAGGTGGCTGAGTATGTTTGGAGTTATTTCTGCATCTTCTAATCTGTTTCATTGATCCTCAGGTCTGTTTTTTTTTTTTTTTTTGCCAGTACCACTCTGTTTTTATCACAGTAGCTTTGTAGCATAATTTCAAGTCAGGGATTGTGATGCCCCCTGCCTTGTCTTTGTTGCCCAGAATTGCCTTTGCTATTCTAGGTCTCTTCTGGTTCCAAATGAATTTTAGGATTGTTTTCTCTAATTCTGTGAGATATGCTGTTGGAATTTTGATTGGGATTGCATTAAATCCGTATAACAGCTTTGAAAGTATGGCCATTTTCACTATATTGGTTCTTGCTGTCCAAGAGCAAAGGATATCTTTCCATCTTCTGATATCTTCTTCAATCTCCTTTTTCAGGTTACTGTAGTTTTCAATGTAGAGGTCTTTTACATCCTTCATTAAATTGATTCCTAGCTTCTTCATTTTATTGGATGCTATTGTGAAAGGTGTTGTTACCCTAATTTCTCTTTCAGTGAGTTTGTTATTCCTGTACAGGAATGCTATTTTTTTTTTTTTTTGTGTGGGTACCGGGGGTTGAACTCAGGACCTCGCATGCCAGCAGGCGCCCATGCTGCTGAGTGATATCACCGGCCCTTTTTTTATATGTGGGTTCTGGGAGTCGAACTCAGGACCTTGTGCTTACCAGGCAGGTGCTTATGCTGCTGAACTATCTCACCGGCCCCCAGGAATGCTATTGACTTTTGAGTGTTGATTTTGTATCCAGCTATGCTACTGAATTTGCTTATTAAATCTAGCAGTCTTTTAGTGGAGTTTTTGGATCTTCCATGTAGAGTATCATTTAATCCACAAATAATAATTTAACTTCTTCCTTTCCTATCGTTATTCCTTTTATTTCTTTCTCTTTTCTAATTGTGCTGGCTAAAGTTTCCAGGACTATGTTGAATAAGAGTGGAAACAGTGGACATCCTTGTCTTGTTCCTGATTTTAGAAAGAAAGCTTTCAGTTTTTGTCCATTTAATATGATGTTGGCTGTTGGTTTGTCATAGACAGCTTTTATCAGATTGAGATAAACACCATCTATTCCAATTTTCTGTAAGGGTTTTATCATGAATGGGTGCTGGACTTTGTCGAAAGCTTTTTCTGCATCTATTGAGATGATCGTATGGTTTTTGTCCTTGGCTCTGTTAATATGGTGTATTACATTTATTGATTTGTTCAACCATGTTGAACTATCCCTGCTTCCCTGGGATGAATCCCACTTGGTCATGATGTATAATCTTCTTGTTGATTTGCTGCATTCTGTTTGCCAATATCTTATTGAGAAGTTTTTCATCTATGTTCATTTGGGAGATTGGCCTGTAGTTCTCTTTCTTAGTTGGGTCCTTCTTCAGTTTTGGTATCAGGGTAATGCTTGCTTCCAGGAATGAATTTGGAAGTACTGCTTCCCTTTCAATTTCATTGAAGAGTTTGAGAAGTAATGGTATTAAGTCTTCTCTAAATTTCTTGTAAAATTGAGCAGTGAATCCATCAAGGCCTGGGCTTTTCTTTGTTGATAGGTTTTTAATTACATCTTCAATTTCATTGATTGAGTTTGGTTTATTTAGGATTTTTATATCTTCATGATTCAACTTTGGTAATTCATATGTATCTAGGAATCTGTCCATTTCTTCTGTATTTTCCATCTTATTAGAATACAAGTTTCTCAAAGTAAGTATAGATGATCTTCTGGATTTCTGCAGCATCCATTGTAATTTCACCCTTTTCATTCCTAATTGCATGGATTTGAGTTTTTTCTTTCCTTTTTCTGATAAGGCTGGCTAAGGGTTTGTCAATTTTATTTAATCTTTCAAAGAACCAACTCTTCGACTCATTGATTCTTTGTATTGTTTTCTTTGTCTCCAATGCATTAATTTCTGCTCTGATCTTTATAATTTCCTCCCTTGTATGAGGTTTGGGCTTGGCCTGCTCTTCTTTGTCTAGAAGTCTGAGGTTCACCATTAAGTTGTTTATTTGTGCTTGCTCTATTTTCCTGATATGGGTATTCACTGCTATAAATTTCCCTCTTAGGACTGCTTTCATTGTGTCCCATAAGTTCCGATATGTTGTATTGTTGTTATCATTTAATTGTAGAAACTGTCTAATTTCTTCTTTAATTTCATCTGTGACCCATTGGTTGTTCAGGAGGGTGTTATTTGATTTCCATGTGTTTATGAAGTTCTTGTGGTTTCTTTTGCCATTGATTTCCAATTTCATTGCACTGTGGTCTGATAATATCATAGAATAATTTCATTTCCTTTGCACTGAAGTTAATTTCTGTAGAACACTGTGTTGGGGCTCCTTCTAGGTTCCTTTGAATTACTCTGTACATCTATCTATTCCCCAGCTTTTCTGGGTTTTACTACCATCTGGTTCTAGTGCACAAGATTGCCCTTGGGCTCTGGAGCCTCTTTGCCCTCAGTGACAAATTCTGACCCCAGCATCAGCCTGAGTGTGTGGCTTGCATTGAAACTGCGCCTTTGCCTGACTTTTTCCTCTTCTCTGTCCTGCTCCTCCTCTGCCCCACCCTTGCGTTCTCCTGGGCTGACCTTAATAAGTCAAGAGCTGGTACAACATCTGCTTTTGGGAGACCTGATCCAAAATAGTTCCTTTCACCTCTGCGTACAAAGAAGGTTTGCCAATAGAAACAGGCAATGTAAATCTTTAAAAATTTTCTGGGTTAAAGAAATCCTTCATTTTTCACTATGCTTAAATAATAAGCAAGTGCTCATGGTTTGTGGTCCTAAAGAGTAGCAGTTGAACTTTCCCATTGAATTGGCTGTGGCCAGGACACAGTGTCCTACAGAAAGGCTTTGTCATGGTAGATTCAGAATTTAAGCCAAAAAAGAATTGGGCTCACTTATTAGGGTTTCAGTTTGGAGTTGTCTTAGGAAGTGAATGCAGTGTTAGGTAAGTACATTTTTATAAAATTTCTTCTGGTATAGCACCTCTAAAAATACACACTTCTGTTTTACCTTTTACTTTTCTGCAAAGATTGTAGATTATAGTTGGGTTGTCTTGTTCCCAGATGAACCTGATTGCTATCTAATTTATGTAGCCCAGTGAATCTTGCCTAGGTATATCCTACTGAAGAGCTGCATTCATTATCTATTGCTTTGTAACATTCTTCCAAAATTTAGTGGCTTAAAACAACAAGCATTATTTATCTTACACTGTTTTCCATGAAACTCCTTAGCTGGGTGGTTCAGGCTCAGGGTTTTTCAGAAGTTTCTGTGAAACCTTCAGCAGGGCTGCCATCTGAAGACTTCACTGGAGCTGAGAGAGCAACAGCGTGAGGGAGACTGACAGGGAGAGGGGAGAGAGGCGGGGGAGACACACATGCCTGCGAGATGGAAGCCGCGGTCTGTGGTAACCTGCTGTGGTGTGGATGTCACTTGGGTGTGATACACAAGGTCTCTGCACAGAGCCTTGGTTCCCAGGTGCTGCTGGGAGGTGGGGAGCCTTCAGCGCAGGGCTGGTGAGACTCAGTTAGGTCACTGTGGACGTGCCCTTGTGGGGACATTGCCAGCCCAGCCCCTTCCCTTCCTCACTCCCTGTCTCTGTCTACTTTCTGAACATGTGAGGTGAGCAGTTTCCTTGGCCATGTACTCTGGAATGATGCTTTGTCTTTCCCCAGGTCTAAAGGCAAAAAGGCCAAGGGACTATGGATTGAAAACTCCAAAGCCACGCGCACGACAAACCTTTCTTCTGTTAAACTGAGTTTCTCAGGTGTTTTGTCACAGTGATGGAAGGCTACGGATGTCTAGGTTCACAGAGTTAAAGTAACTGTGTTACTTTGCAGTTATTTGTTGTTGCTATTAAGCCTCAGTTTTGGGTAGCTACTGGGGCTCAGGAGTGAAGGCTTCTCATGGCTCCTATTTTACTGTGTTTTTCTTTTTCAAATTTTTTTTCATTGGAAAGAAATCTTGCTTTTTGTCTTCTGCAGTTCTTGGATCTGTGGTTTGGTGACTGTCATTACTTTGGGAAATTCTCCATTATTCCTCAAATATTTCTTCTGCCTTGTTCTCTCTTCTCCCCTTGAGATTCTGAGTGTACTTCCTTAGGCTGATACTATCCTGCTGTGTTAGATCCTCTGATTGTCCCCTACCTCCCTTTTCTTTTCTTTGGGTTTTAGTTTGGATAATTTCTGTTGACTAATCTTTCAACTCATTAATTTTTCCCCTTGACTGCATCAAGTTTACTGATGAAACTGGCATCCTTCATCTTTCTTACTAGTATTACATTGGGCTTAGGATAGGAGCTAGTTTATCAGAGTTTTTCCCCCGTGCTTAGCTCTAGCTATTCCTTTTATACTGAGTCTCAAGAGAGGTTTGCATATTCTTGCCCCTCTTCCCACGGGATACATTAGTCATTTATTAGGTGCCACTGTCCTCAGTTCACTCGCAAATCTGGCAGAAGCTGGGGAGGTACCCACCTCACTGCAGCTGTACACTAGGACCAGTGCTACCGTGGGTCTGAGGATACCACCCTCAGTGTGGCAGAAAGTCTACTTGCTGCAGCTTTTGCATTAAGATTTTGTTTAGGGGTCTTAAAACACATACACATTTAATTTCACCTCTGCAGTATCATGCCCATGTAAGAAATCCACGAAAATTTAGAATTTCACTTGAGTGCTTTTCTTACTACTTAGCTATTAATAAGTTCAGGTGATCTAAAAAATTGCTTGTTTTTCATTCTCATTATCTCATTCACCCTAGACCTTTTTCCCCAAAGCTTCCAGATCTTGTGGATAAAATAATAATGATAGTAAACATGTCGGTAGCACTTAATAAATGCTAAGGACAAGCCCATTTACTCCTTACCAGTATTTTATGAGAAAGACAGTTGTATCAGTCAGTGATTACTAGAGAAACAGAGTTAATGCAAGATATGCAAATATATATATATGAATTTCCAAGATTCGCTTATGATGCCCCCCCGAGTCAGGTGTGCAAAAGTGCAAAAGGTCTGCCTACATGCTGGAGCTCTGAAGGATCAAGTCAAAGGCCTGGAGCTCACTGTAATGTCCCATGCCTCTCCTTATCAAAGAGGGCAAAGGGTCTGTGCTGGAGGCTGAAGAGTTTGCACTGGAAGTCAGGAGACGTGTCCAAGTGGAAGGCAAAGACTGGAGCTCCTCGAAAGGAACAGAAACCAGCCTTCCTTCTTCATTTCCCTTTTATATCATTCAGGTGACAAGCCTCCCTGGAGTGGGGTCAGGGGAGAGTCTTCTTTCTTCTGTAAATCCCCTCAGCCACTCTCAGAACTATCCTGAGCCAATTTAGTTGCATGTTTCTTACTCAAGTGAATAGAGTCACTTAACTATCACAGCAGAATTGATGTCATCCCTGTTTATAGATTAGGAAAACAGGCACGTAGAGGGTAAGGCTCACACTGCTAATGTAGTAGAACAGAGATTTGAACAAATCTTTCTGGTTCCAGGCTGCCAAGCTTCTAACTGAAATGCTAATTATCTGGTCATTATCTGCTTAACATTTATTTCTGTTTTCTTATTTTATTTGAGGACCAGTAGCTCTGAAGGCTTCCCTACTAAGGAAAACCACTGGTCAAGTTTTCCAATTTGGGATGCTCCTGGCCTGTTGATTAGTTGCTTTCTGCCTTTGCACTGACTTCTCTGTTTTCATACATTGTTTCCATAATCCGTTTTCCAAAAGTTATTCTCAGACTCTTAGCTTTCTGAAATTGTCCTGCCCCAGGTGTTTAAATGAATGTATGAGTGCATATTTCAAGGTAAGAAAGGTTTCTTTTTTTTCCATTGAGGGGAAATTTTGAAAAAACTCCATGTATTAAATTCTCTCAATTTTATTACCTAAAAAATAGTTTTTTTTCCTATCCATTCCCCCTTCTATCACCTCCAGTTTTTGTATGTTGCACATCTTGGTTGCATCATCTTTTAGAGGCTTTTCCTATGAAAATGCATAAGTGCAGTATTTATCATGTTAACAATAATGTATAAAAACAATGTGACCTAATTAAGACAAATGGCACAAGTGAGCTGCACGCATATGAAATTAATAAATGCTAAGATAGTTGAGGCACTAAGCATGACCGGTTTACGCTGAGTGTATGTACTCGGTGACATTGCCTTCTAATGCATATTAAGGATAGATTAGTCGCTGTGTGGTGTCGTTTATCTAAACACGATTTGTGACCTTAAACTTCCTGTTTGTTCTTATTCAAGCTAACCTTAAAAGACAAATTTAATGTGTTTTCTTCCTAGTACTAGCGCTTACAGAAACTCATATTCCCTGACATTTAGAAAACAGTGTTGCCCATGGAAGCCATTAACATCTAAAGAGATTAAATTAAAATTCACTTAAAGGCCCCACATGTGCCCTGAACATTCTTATTTTCTGATTTCAGTGTAAGATGAACTTTTGCCACATTTTTGGTAAGTTTTTTTAATCTTGTAGGAATTATATTCATCTAAACCTAGTTTTTCCTCCCCCTCTTCCTAACAGATGCTGAAATTGCCTAATTTTATGATAGAAATTCTGATATAAGAATGCTCTTATTTATCTAAATATAGCTGAGAAACCAGGTTTTGTTCTCTTCTCTTCCCTTCCTCACCCTTTGTCTTCTCTTGTTTTTCTTTTCCACCAAAGGAGGTGGTACAAAACTGAGAACCAGAAGCTTAATATCTTATTAATCTACTTATTTATTTTTGTGTTCTGAAATGGTTGCATATTTACTTGTATCAAATACTTTCTTAAGGATTTTCTCAGACTATTCAAATGTCAAAAGAAAAAAGTCACCCAAACAAGAGAACAAGTTAATTATTTGTGATGTCATTCTGATTAATACAGAGCAGTGGGCTTAAGAGTATTTTGGAAGATTGTAATGATCACAGTGGCTAAAACCAGTTGGAGGTGGAAGAAGAATTTAGATTAGACCAGATATGGAGATCATTTAGATTAGATTTGTCAGGTAATGTTATGTTTTAGTATCAGAATGGCAGTATGAAATGGTTGCAGTAATTAATCTGACTAAAAATATAGTCTTTATCACAGTTGCATAACCAGTTGTCTTATTCCACAGGCTAGACAATTAGAACAAGAAAAACAATGCTCTTTTTACTAAAAAGCATCCAGTTGTAATCACAGATTTTAATATTAAAGCACAGGTGATATATCATTGGATTTTAATGTGCATTCCTCCGATAATTAGTGATGTTGACTATTTTTATACATACGTTCTGTATTTGTATGTCTCTTTTGAGCAGTGACTACACACATCTTGCAATCATTTTAACTTAGGGTTATTTGTTCTCTTGGTATTTGGTTGTTTGATTTCTTATGTATTTTGGAATTAGTCCCTTGTCAAGTATATAGTTTGCAAATATATTCTAACATCAAAGGGTCATCTCCATTCTGTTGATTGTTTCCTTTGCTGTGAAGTTTTTTAATTTGATCCAATCAAGTAGCTGTTTTTGCACTAGGGTTAAAACAAATCACTGCCCAGACTGATATCAGGGAGCCTTTCCTGTTTTCACCTTGTAGTTTTAGGTGTTAAGTTTGTCTTTAAATCATGTTGAGTTTATTTGTATATGTATGAAATGAGAGTCTAATTTCATTCTTTTGCAAGTGGATATTCATTTTTCTTAGCACCATTTATTGAAGAGACTTTAAATTCACTATTGTTTGTTCTTGGCATCCTTGTTAAAAATCAATTGGATGCAAGTACATGGATTTATTTTCAGGCGTACTATCATGTTCCATTGGTCTGTGAGTTTGCTTTTATGTCTATACCATGTTGTTTTGAAACTGTAACTTTGTAGTAGATTTCGAATCTCGTAGTGACATGCTTCTGCTTTTGATCTTTCTGCCAAAAATTGCTTTGGGTATCGGGAGACACATGTGTCTCCATCTGAGTTTTAGAATTTTTTTTTTTTTTTATGTTTCTGTGAAAAATACCATTAGGATATTGAGAGAGATTGCATTGAATCTGTAGATAACTTTAGATAGTATGGACATTTTAACAATATTAGTCCTTCCAATCTGTGAGCATGGGATATCTTTCCATTTATTTGTATTTTCTTGAATTTCTTTCAGTTCCATTTGTATTCATCTCTTTGGTTAAAATCCTTTCTCCTTTCTCCTCTCCTCCCCTCCCCCTTTCTCTGTCCCATTGCTTCCTTGTTCCTCCTTTCCCTTCCTCTCCCCTTTCCTTTCTTTGTGTTACTGGGGATTGAACCTAGAACCTTTGCATAGAGCTACATCCTCAACCCTTCTTTTTTTGAAGGTTCTTGCTAAGTCAGTAAGTTGCCTAGACTGTGCTCAAACTCATGATCCTCCTGCTTTAGCCTTCCAGAATCCTGGGATTATAGGCTGTGCCTCCACACCTGCCTGGTTAAATTTATATATTTTTAAGGTTCTTATTTTTTTTTTTTGTGGGTACCGGGAGTAGAACTCAGGACCTCATGCTTGCCAGGCAGGCACTTATGCCGCTGAGCTATCTCACCAGCACTAAGGTTCTTTTTCGATGGTATTTTAAGTAGGGTTTTCTTATATTCTTGTTAAGATAGTTGGTGGTTTGTGTATAAACGCACTAATGATGTTTTAATATTTTTTTTATCCTGCAACTTTATTAAATTCATTTATTAGTTCTAACAGGTTTTTTTGCTTGTAGAGTCTTTAGCACCTTTTATATATATAGTATCACATCATCTTGAAAACACACAGTTTAGCATCTTCCTTTTAATTTGAGTGGGTGCCTTTTATTTCTTTCTGTTGCCTGATTGTCTTGCTGTGACTTCCAGTACTGTCCGATAGAAGTCAGAAAGTGGGCATCAGGGTCTTATTCCAGATCTTAAAACATAGCTTTCAACTTTTCATCATTGAGTGTGATGTTAGCTATGGGCGGGTCATACACAGTTTGTATTGTGTTGAGGTACTTTCTGTCTACACTTAATTTGTTATTTTTTTCATGCTGAAAGGATGTTGAATTCTTTCCATATATGCTTTGTCAAATACTTTTTCTAAATATATTGAATTATTATGTCTTTTGTCCTCATTCTGTTAATCAGGTATATCACATTTCTTGATTTGCACATATTGGACCATCCTTGTTTGCCAGGAATAAATACCACTGGACCATAATGTATAACTGTTTTGTGCTGTTAGATTTAGTTTGCTACTATTTTGTTGAGTTTTCATCTCTGTTCATCAGGAACATTGGTCTATAACTTTTGCCACTGCTGTTGTTGTATCTTTGGTTTTGGTATCAGGTTAATTCTGATCTCATAGAAAGAGTTTAGACGACTTCATTTTTTAAAAAAAAGAATTTGAGAAAAATTGGTATTATTTAAGTATTTAGTAGATTTCTGCTAAGTTTATGGTGTGGAATTTTCTTTGATGGGTGCAATCCATTTCTTATGTAGTTTCATTTATCATTATTAATCTGTTCATATTGTGTATGTTTAATTTGTGTAGATGTATGTTCTAGGAATTCCATTTCATCTGTGTTATCCACATTCTTGGCATATAACTGTTCATATTAGTCTCTTATGTTCCTTTGTATCCCTGTGGCATCAGTTATAATCAATTTCTTTCTTTTCTTATGTCTTTATTTGAGTCATCCCTCTTTTTTCTCAATTAGTCTAACAAAAAGCTCATCAATTTTTTATGATTTTTAAAAACTCTTAGTTTTGCTTACTTTTTTATTGTTTTTTATAGTCCCTATTTTATTTATTTCTACCTTTTGTTATTTCCTGTCATACTAACATTTTGTTTAGTTTTTTCTCTTTTTAGTTTATTCAAATGTCATTTTCTATTTTGTGGTATCTTTTTAGATTGAAGTGCTTGTGTTTTGCTATGAACTTTCTTCTTAGCACTGCTTTCGCTGTATCTCATAAGTTTGTATGTTGTTATTCCATTTCTGTCTGTCAGAAGATATTTGCTAATTTCCCTTTGAATTCCTCCTTTGAGCTACTCATTCTGTAAGAGTGTGTTGTTTAATTTTCACATATTTATGAATTTTCCAAAACTCATCTGATAATTGATTTTTGTTTCATATTTTTATGGTAAGAAAAGGTATTTGATATGACTTCAGTCTTCTTAATTTGTTCAACTTCTTTTGTGCCCTGACCGGTGATCTTTCCTAGAGAATATTCCATGTGTGCTTGAGAAAAATGTCTGTTCTGCTGCTGTGGGATTGGATGTTTTGTATATGTCTGTTAGCTTCATCTGGTCTAAAGGGAATGTTCTCTGTATGTCTATTGTTTACATTTGATCCAAAATGAAGTTAAAAGTGCAATGTTTCTTCATTAATTTTCTGTCTGGATGATCTATCTGTTATTGAAAGTGAGGTATTGAACTCATTCATTGTTATTGCATTTTATTTATCTCTTTAGATCTTTATATATATAGGTGCTTTGATGTTGGTGGCATATAATTTATAATCGTTATAGCTTCTTGATGAATAAATTTCTTTATTATTTTACTTTTCTTTTTCTCCTTTGCTGGGGATAAAACCCCAACCTCATAGACAAAACACTCTATCACTGAAATACCTACATTTTATGGTATTCACTTTAAAAGTGTATTTAATGTAAATGTAGCTACTTGTCTTAATCACTTTCTTTGTTGCTGGGATGAAATACCCAAAGTCAACAACATAAAGGAGGAGAGGTTTCCTTTGGCTCATGTTTTCAGCCCTTGGTCTGCTGGCTGCGTGGTGAAAGGCCTGGTGGAAGGACGGAGGTGGAGGAAAGCTGTTCAGATCATTGCAGCCGAGAGCTAAGGGAGGAACTGGGAAGGGAGGTAAACCCTACCAGGCAACTCCTCCAGTAAACTATCTCTTCTGACAGGGTCTTTTCTGATCCCACTTCTTAACAGCACATTTAGGTATAGTACTCCTGTGATCCAATTCTCTCTTCCAGAAGCCCCACATATGAGTGCATAAGGCTCTTGGGGGACATCTAGATATAAACCATAGCAATCTGTCCCTCACCCCTCAGACCCATGTGCATCTCTTTATGCAAAGTGCATTAAGTCCAACTTTAAGAGTTGCCAAAGTCCTACCAGTTCCAGCACTGATGAAACATGCAAGTCTAAGTCTCCTCTGAGACTTAAGGCAGATGCTCAGCTGTGAACCCCTATAAAATTTGAAAAGAAAGTTAACCACTGCAGACATAAAATGGCACAGGATAAACATTCCCATTCCAAAAGGGAGGAATAATGGGATAGACAGAAATCAAACCAAAGCAAGACTGAAGAGCAGCAGGGCAAACATTAAATCCTGCAGATCCATGTCCAGCACCTGGGGCAAATTGTGGTGATGAGATGCAAACTCCAAATGGCTTGGGCCTCCACACCCCTACATCATTGTCAGTTTGGGGTAGCTTTGCTCATTGCCTTTTCTTGGATGTTCCACATTCTTGGCTTTTCCCAGTTTTAGGGGCAATCTCCATTGGGTGTTTTACTTCACTGTCACAGCTTCATGCACTGCCCTCTCAAGGGTAGATTGCCCTGTCTCCAAGGCCTTCTTCTGAAATCTATGTCGATGCCTCCCTGACCCCTGGGAACTCATACCTGTAAAACCAAGCATGATGCCAAGGCCTGCTGCTGGCTTGAGCAGTAGCCTGGCCCTTTTACATCATGGCTGCAGAAGCTTCTGAGTGCCTGGGCAGATGAGCACTGTAATCCCAACCCTGACCAACCAATTCCTTAGGTAGCTCTCCTGGCCCTTCCTGAGCAGGGTGCCCTGGAGTCATCATCTCTAAGCAAAGCCTTTCACATTTAGGCCACTGAGCCTGCGAAGGGTTGGGTCTTGCTGGTTCCTGTGATGCTGATGCAGGCAAGTCATCTTTTCTGTGGCCCAGATGCGAAGTACTTGGCTTCTTTTAAATGGAAATCTTTTTAGCAGCCAAGCTCTCCTCTGCTAAAACTTTATAGGTACTTCCTTCCTGTCAAAACTGAATACATTTTAAATGGGCTTTTCTTGACACTTTCTCAGTGTAAATCTCACAAAAAATAGTGAGCAGTAGCTGTGCTACAGCCTGAATGTGGGGCTGCTTTGAAATGTTCTGTCAGTCTAGTCCAGAGCCTTAATCTCAGTCTCCTGCAAAATCTCAGGCCATGAGCAAAATGAAGACAAATTTTCTGCCAGATATAACACACATGGTCTGGAGTGTAACGGGCAATGGAGTCCTTGTTCCTGACCAAAACCTCCTCAACCTGGTCTTTACTGCATGCCTTTTTGTTATTCTTGTCTTCTGAACTCCAACTAGAATCTCCCATTAAGTATGTCTTACAGCATTTTAAGATTGTTTCTCCAGCTGGCATCTCCAAACCTTTACAAAGCCCTCCCATGAACCATTTCAAAGGCTTCTGAACCACATGATTGGGTACAGTTATGGCAATAACCCCACTTCTCTGCTACCAAATCTATCTTACTCACTTTCCTCATTGCTGGGAGAAAAGGCAGAAAAGTTTATTTTGGCTCAGTTTGTAGAAGTTTCAATCCACGGTTGGTGAAGGTAGAAGCAGCATGGGGGCTGGCTTCTGAGGAAAACTGTTCATGTTGTTGCCAACCCATTGAGAGTTCTTTTGCTCAATTCAGATGGAAATCATGAATCAGCAAAGTGCAGCTTTGCTCACAGTCCTGGTATCACCAGATGACACTGAATAATGCTGGATGCCAACAACTGAAACAGCCAGCTGCTGGTCAGTGCTGGTGCCAGCTGCTGCTATCTGACGCTAGCTACTGCTGGATGTTGTAGGTCAACTTTGCCAGGTACTGCTCTCTGCTGCTGATCTTCATTGGCTGCTAATCTCTGGAGCTCTCCAGGGCAAACAGCCTTTAGTGTTTTTATTACTTTTCCTTTGTAGATAACCACTTTGTCCATACTACTCAGGATGAGAGTCTGAATAGATTTTCAGGACTTTTGGAGCCCTGGACCCAGGAAATAAATCATGAGCAAGTTTACAGGACCACCAAAGTGAGTCTTTATTTTAGCAGGTCCTGAACTGCTGCACAGGAGGGTCAGTAACCTCGAGGGAGCCCTTCTAGACTGACCTGAGAAGTGTGTGGGGAGTGCTGTATATGTAGCAGCCAAAGGACTGTGACTGATCCAATTACAAGCTCATGATTGTCTTAAGTGGTTGCAGAGCTCCAGGACAGGCAGTTATCATGGAGGTGATTCAGCATTGGAGTAGGGGTGAAGCCAGAGAATCTTCTGGAAAATTAGCTGAAGGGTGTTGAGGATGTTAACCATGGACCCAGATCCTTTCTTCACTGATCTTAGCTATGCCAGGTGCCAGTGTCCCCTTCTTCAAAGAGGCAGTAGCAGTATCTAAAGTCATGGGAGTGAGGGATGGGCACATGGCTGACAGCTGAGCTGTACTCATGTTGGTCAGAGCAGCCTGGAGGCTAATGACTGCTAATGAACAAGGGAGACACTGAAGCAATTTGCCTCCATCCATTTTGGGAGGAAGCAAAGGGAAGCAAGGGGCTGGGACATGACAGCTGCCTGCCTAGCCCCACCTACTTTAGCCAGTACTGTAAAAGTGAGAGTCACTTTCATAGGCACTTCTTATCTCACTCAACATCATGGTGCCAGAAGCGGAGAGTGAAGAGAGGAACCAGGGAGGAAGATACAATCTACCAGGTCACATCTCCAGTGACCTGCCTCTTCCAACCAGGCCCCACCTCAACAGCACATTTCACTATAGTTCTCCCTGGTCCAATTCTCTTCTAAAAGACCTACCTATGAATGCACAAGGCTCTGAGGGACATCTGCACATAACACTACTCTTCTGTTATTGGGTTTCCATTTGCATGGACTACCTTCTTCCATCTCTTCACTTTCAGTGTGTATGACCTTAAAGGTAATGAGAGTGGGTTATGAACAGCATATAGCTGTGTCTTTAAAAAAAAAAAAATCCATTCAGGTGGAGGTGGCAGTGGTGGTAGGGCACACATGTCCAGACCGCTCCAGGCAGGGACCCCTGGCAACCCAGCAGAGCACCCATGGTGGTGGGATGCACACAGCCAGACCACACCAGGCAGGGACCCCCGAAGACCTGGTCATGGACACACATGCCAGCAGTTGGTAAGTCATATGAACCAGCGTTGTGCTTTGGCACACAAACATGTGGAATAGAAGGGGGCAGGTGGGACTGCCATTCTTTTATATATATATATATATATATATATATATATATATGTCAAAGAGCTGGGGAGAACCCCAGCAACAGAATGTCAACACCAGCCCCCACATCCAAGGGCCAAGATCAGCCCTATATCCATCATGAATCCCACTGCAAAATTGGCTGGAGTATAAAACACATTTCTGAGATCAGAATTGGACTTACCACAGAACTGCAAACACCAGGGGAATTTTACTCTTTTTATTTTTCTATGTTTGTTTGATTGGTTTTCCTTTTTCTGTCTGGTTGAGGTCTTTTTCTTATTTAGTTTAATTTGATCTTGTTTTATTTTTTAGGGTTATTTCTGTTTTCTGTTTTTAGTCTCTTTTTTCTCTCACTTTTTTTCTCTTTCTTTAATGACTTAGATTTATTACCTTCCTTTATGTTTTCTTCTACTTGTCTTCTCTTTTGCCAACTATATTGCTTGATTTTATAATACTTCCATGTGAATAAACATTGTCTCTCTTTTTTTTTTGGTACCGGGAATAGAACTCAGGACCTCACGCTTGCCAGGCAGGTGCCATGCCAATGAGCTATATCCCCAGCCCAACATTGTCTCTTGTTTGCCTGAATCATTTTAATACTCCTCTGCTTTCTTTTTCATTCTTTCCCTCTTTTGACCTCCAGTTTCCCAAAACTCGAGTGATCATCCTATGCCTGCCAGCCTTGCTCCTACTATATTGGACCTCACTCATCTCTCTATCTTGCTCCCTATCCCTCTTAATACACCCCTCACAACAGGGTAAAATCACTCCACTAAAGGAAAAATCGTTGCATACTGTTTTCTGGTATATTCTGGATTCTGTTATACAACTGTAGAATTTGCTCCTATGCTTAAAAGTATTAGGCTAATGGTTACCACAGTTTGTCAGTAGCCAGTCTGTGCTTGAGACTATTGTTACTGTTAACTGTACTGCTTTAGCTGGGATAGCATACCTGCTATAATCAGTTTTCTGTCCTATATGACAACACTGTGATTGTATGGGATCATTACCATCACCATAATCCAGTACCAAAGGACTGGGTGATGAGTCAAGTAGGTAACAACTTCTTATCCTCAACACATTAGGAAGGGACGTTCTTTGGATAGACTCAAAGATCAAGAACCACCTACACCCAGAAGCTATCCCTGTGGAACAGCCATTTCCTAGGGAAGCCTCGATACTAGGGATAAAGCTGTCTACCATAAGAAACCTATAAGCATCAATACAAAAGACAAAACAATACAAAAAATAGAAAACAGAAAAGGACAAGACATAGAAGCAAAATGCAACCCTACACCCCCAGCCCATCCAGGACAAGCCCAGAGCACAATAAGATAGAGGAAATCAGAAGCCAACCACTGGAACTTTCTGAAACGATAGCAACAGAAGTAAAAAATCAAATGGAAGAGACTATAGAAAAAATAATCTCTAAGGTGCAAATAGAAATGACAATCAAAATGAATGACATTAAAGCACAGATAAAAAAATAGAGGAGCTCAGGAAAACAATGGAAAGCATGAAAGCCCAACATAAGAAAGAAATAGAATCCATGAAACAGATACAAACAGAAGTCCAGCAGCTTAAAAATTCCACTGAGAGTATATACAACATGTTGAATGAAGGCAAGGACAGGATATCAGATCCAGACGACCATGAAAAGAAAGATATCTAAAAAATAGCAAGAGACCATGAAAAATCAATCCAACAGCTACAAGATAAAGCAGAGAAGAACATCGTAAGATTGACTGGAGTCAGCAAGAAAGCCAGAGACAGTGCAAAATATATTAAAAAAAAAAAAAAACCTCTTCACAGAAGTAATGGCAGAAAACTTCCCAAACATGGATAAAGAATTTGACATGCAAATAAATGGGGCACATAGAACTCCAAATAGTCATGACCAAAATAAGTCTGCACCAAGGCACATAATAATCAAGATTACAGAAATTTAGCACAAGAACAGAATATCAAAAACAGCTAGAGAAAGGAAAACCCATCAGAATCACAGCAGACTTCTCAACACAAACCCTCAAATCAAGGAGAACTTGGAGTGACATATTTCAAGCCCTAAAAGAAAATAATCTTCAACCCAGACTGATGTACCCCACAAAACTGTCTTTCAAAATAAATGGAGAAATAAGATACTTCTATGTTAAAGAACAACTGAAGAAATTTATGACCACCAAACCAGCTCTACAGAATGCTCTGAAGCATATATTAGAAAGAGATAATGAAGACTGCAAACACATGAACACCAATAGAAAGAAGCCTCCAGGCAGAGCAAGCAATTAAACAGAGGAGAAAGACAGGGAACCAACAAAAGGAAAATAACATGAAAAAGATAAGCCAATACATATAACCATCAATGTAAATGGTCTCAACTCACCAATCAAAAGAAACAGACTGGCAGAATGAATCAAGAAACAAGATCCGACAGTGTGCTGCATTCAAGAAACACATTTAACTCAAAAAGAAATTCATAGACTAAAAGTCAAAGAATGGAAAACAATTCTCCATGCCACAGGAACCCAGAAAAAATCAGGAGTAGCTATTCTATTTGCAGAGAATGTAAACTTTAAGCCAAAACTGATCAAAAGAGACAAAGAAGGTCACTACATACTTGTAAGGGAAAACTCCAAGAAGAAGAGATAACAATCATAAATATATATGCAGCAAACACTGGTGCACCGAACTACATAAAGCAAATATTAACAGACATGAAAAACCAGATAAGCACTAACACAATTGTAGTGGTGGACTTCAATATTCCACTCTCACAAATAGATAGACCCACCAGACAAAAAAATCAACAAAGAAATATCAGAATTAAACCAAGCCTGTGATCAAATGGACCTGGTAGATGTCTACAGTGTTCCACCCCAAAAGATCAAAATACACATTCTTCTCAGTTGCACATGGGACAGTCTCCAAAATAGACCACATATTAGCCTACAACACATGTTTAAGTAAATGTAGAGGAATTGAAATCATCCCATGCTTACTATCTGACCACAGCACAATGAAACTGGAAAAAAATGACAAAGGAAAGGACAAAAACTACATAAACACATGGAAATTAAGCAGCACCCTTCTGAAGAACCAATGGGTTGCAGAGGAAATTAAAGACGAAATTATACAGTATATACAATTAAACAATAATGCTGATATAACATACCAGAACTTATGGGATGCAATGAAAGCAGTCCTACAAGGGAAATTTATAATGATGAGCTCTCACATCAGGAAAACAGAACAAGTTCAAATAAAGAACCTAATGTTGAACCTCAAACTTCTAGAAAAAGAACAAATCAAACTCAAAGCTCATACAAGGGAGGAAATTATAAAGATAGGAGCAGAAATTAATGTAATTGAGGCTAAGAAAATAATACAAAGAATCAATGAATTGAAAAGTTGGTCCTTTGAAAGAATAAATAAAATTGATAAACCATTAGCTAACCTCATCAAAAGGAGGAAAGAAAAAATACAAATTCAAGCAATTAGGAATGAAAAGGTGAAAATCACAATGGATCCCACAGGAAT
Organism: Erethizon dorsatum; assembly: GCA_028451465.1. Classification (NCBI taxonomy): domain Eukaryota; kingdom Metazoa; phylum Chordata; class Mammalia; order Rodentia; family Erethizontidae; genus Erethizon; species Erethizon dorsatum. Next base: position 83,400,538 of record CM051822.1, read on the forward strand.
CCAGAAGATCATCAATACCTACTATGAGAACCTATATTCTAATAAGATGGAAAATGCAGAAGAAATGGACAGATTCCTAGACACAAATTGCCAAAACTAAATCAAGAAGATATAAAAATTCTAAATAACCTGACATCAGCCAATGAAATTGAAAATGTAATTAAAAATTCACCTACAAAGAAAAGTCCAGGCCCTGATGGATTCACTGTTGAATTTTATAAGAAATTTAGGGAAGAACTAATGCCACTAATGATGAAACTCTTTAAGGAAATTGAAAGGAAAGCAGTACTTCCAAGATCATTCCTAGAGACAAGTATTACCCTGATTCCCAAACCAGAGAAGAACCCAAGGAAAAAGAAAACTACATGCCAATCTCTCTAATGAAAATAGACACAATATTCCTCAATAAGATACTGGCAAACAGAATGCAGCAAATCATTAAGAAGATTATAAACCATGACCAAGTTGGATTCATCCCAGGGATGCAGGGATGGTTCAACATTGTTGAACAAATCAATACGTGTAATACACCATATTAACAGAACCAAAGACAAAAATCACATGATCATCTCAATAGATGCAGAAAAAGCGTTTGACAAAGTCCAACACCCATTCATGATAAAAACCCTACAGAAAATTGGAATAGATTGTCTTTATCTCAATCTGATTAAAGTTGTCTATGACTAACCAATGGCTAACATCATACTAAAAGGCCAAAAACTGAAAGCTTTCACTCTAAAATCAGGAATAAGACAAGGATGTTCACTATCACCACTTCTATTCAATATAGTTCTGGAAACACTAGCCAGAGCAATTAGACAAGAGAAAGAAAGAAATAAAAAGAAAAAGAATAGGAAAGGAGAAGTTAAGTTATCATTATTTGCAGATGACATGACACTGTACATGGAAAACCCCAAAAACTCCACCAAAAGAGTTGTAGACTAAACCAAATTCAGCAGTGTAGCTGTATACAAATTTGACACTCAAAAATCAATAGCATTCCTGTACACAAACAACAAACTCACTGAGAGAGAAATCAAGGAAACCACACTCTTTAAAATAGCATCCAGAAAATGAAATACTTAGGAATCAATCTAACAAAGGAAGTAAAGGATCTATACATTGAAAATTACAGTTCTCTGAAAAAGGAGATTGAAGAGGATATCAAAAAATAGAAGGATATCCCTTGCTCATGGATAAGAAGAACCAACATAGTGAAAATGGCCTTACTCCCAAAACTGTTATACAGATTTAATGCAATCTCAATCAAAATACCATTAGTGGGCCAGTGAGATGGCTCAGTGGTGCAAGCACCTGCCTGTCAAGTGCGAGGGCCTGAGTTTGATTCCTGGAACCCACATATGAAAAAAGCACTGGTGATATCACTCAGCGGCATGGGCGCCTGCTGGCACGCCAGTTCCTGAGTTTGACCCCCGGTACCCACACACACACACACACACAAAAAAAACCATTAGCATACCTCACAGAACTAGAGAAACATTCCTGAAATTCATTTGGAATCAGAAGAGACCTAGAATAGCAAAGGCAATTCTGGACAGCAAAGGCAAGTCGGGGGCATCACAATCCCTGACCTAAAGTTATATGACAAAGCTACTGTGATAAAATCAGCATGGTATTGGCAAAAAAAAAAAAAAAAAAAAAAAAAAAAAGACCTGAATATCAGTTAGAAGATGCTGATGCAATTCCAAACACCCTCAGCTACCTTATCTTTGACAAAGGAGCCAAGCAGGTTCACTGGAAGATAGTCTTTTTAATAAATGGTGCTGGAAAAACTAGCTTTCTACATGCCGAAGGCTAAAACTAAACCCATGTCTATCACTGTGCACTAAACTAAAGTCAAAATGGATCAAAGATCTAAATATTAAAACAGGAACACTAAATTTACTGGAAAAGAAAATAGGCAGAAATCTTGAAAACATAGGTGAAGGCAGAGACTTCATGAACAAAACCCAGACCACATGGGAAATACTACAAAGAATCAACAAACGGGATCTCACTGTATTTAAAAGCTTTTGCACAACAAAAGAAATTACCAACAGAGTTAAAAGACAACCTACAGATTGTGAAAAAATTATAGCCAGTTTTCCCTCAGACAAAGAACTCATATACAGAACATATGAAGAACTGAAAAACATCTGGCCCACAAATTCAAAGACCCAATGCAAAAATGGGCATCTGAGATGAATACACACTTCTCAGATGAAGAAATACAAATGGCAAATACATACATGAAAAAATGTTCAACAACATTTGTCATTTGAGAGATGCAAATCAAAACACTGAGATTCCATCTCAATCCAGAAAGAATGGCTATCATCAAGAAATCAACCAATCACGAATGCTGGCAGGACTGTGGGGAAAAAGGCATCCTTCTCCACTGTTGGTAGGAGTGTAGACTGGTGCCACTACTGTGGAAATCAGTGTGGAGTTTCCTTAAAAAACTAGGAATAGAGTTTCCATTTGACCCAGGTATTCCCCTTCTGGGTAACTTCCCAGAAGAGTTAAAAAATCATCCCTGAGTGGTATATGTGCACCTATGTTTACAGCAGCACAATTTGTAATAGCTAAATCTTGGAAACAACCCAAATGCCCATCAACTGAGGAATGGACAAAAAAGATATGACATGTATATATATATATATATATATATTTCTCAGCCATAAAGAAGGATAAACTTGAGACCTTTATAGGTAAATGGGTGCAACTAGAGACCATACTCATAAGTGAAATAAATCAGACTCACATGTGTAAACATCATATTGTCTCACTAGTGTGAGAAACTGAACGAGTAAATCCAAAATGTATAATACATATTGTGAATTGGGGAGAAACTGTTCAAAAGAAAAGAGAAACTGGGATGAGGGAAAAGGGAAAGGAAGGAAGGGAAAAGAAAAAAATATATACATACATGATGGTTATACAGCTAGTTTCTCTTAGTTCATTGAAAAGAAAGATTTGAGTTAATATTGTTTGGACAATATTTCTTGCCTATATCTTGTATGCTGAATAACTACTACGAAGATAACAATATGCAATGTATTAATTATTGTTACTGTCCTACTAGCCTGTTTTGAATCTGCTTTATTGTTATTTCTATTTTTGTCTTTCTCTTTTTAAAATAAAAAATTCATTCACCCATGCTATATCTTTTGATTGGATAATTTAACATTTATATTTAAGGTAATTAATATTTTTGTAGATAAACATGAAAGTTCATTTATTTTTTAACAAAAATGAAAGAAGTGTTTTTCTAAATATTGTAAATTGATGATTTCTACTGAAAGTGAAGTCTCTGGAGCTTAGTAAGTTTGGAACTCCAGTGGAAGGCATTCCCACATTCAGAACATACATAGGGCTTCTCCTCGTTGTGAGTTCTATGGTGTATAATGAAATATGGCTTTGTGTCACATTCCCACTTTTAGTATACTCTCAGGGTTTCTTCCCTGTGAGAACTGTAGAGTGAAAAATTATCTCTGACTTTCAGCAGGAGGCCTACCCCATACTATACATTCATATTTCTTCTCCTCAGTATGAATTTTTTGATGAGTAATAATAGCTGCTCCGTGGAAGAAAGCTCCCTTGCATCTGTTACATTTGTAGGGCTTTTATCCTGTATGCACCCTCTGATGAACAGTGGGTTTTGCTTTCATACTGAATACATTTTTACATTCATTATGTTTAAAGGGTTTCTCCTGATTATGGCTTATGTAGTGCCTAATGAGGCATGATTTCTTGGAGAAGGCTTTCCAACATTTAGTACATGTATAGGATTTCTCCCCAGTCTGAGGATGTACTGTAAGGTTTGATTTTTGGGTGAAAGCCTTTCCACATTTTGTGCAAATATAGGGCTTATTTCCAGCTTCTTATCTGATGTATAGTAAGGTGTGATATTTCTGCTGAAGTGTTTCCCACATTTTGTGCATGTGTAGGACTTCTGCCCCATGTGAGTTCTTTCATGTCTAATAATGCTCGACTTCAGGGAAAGGGCTTTTCCACATTCAGTACAATTGTAAGATTTTTCTCCAGTATGATTTACATGATTTTGAGTGAGGGATAATTTTTGGTAGAAGGCAGTCTAATATTCAGAACATTTATAAGGTTTATACTTGATATGGAGCTCTCTTAAGTCATTTTTCTCATCACTTGGATAGAATACCTGACACCCACAACTTGAGGGAGGAGGGGAGGTTTATTTTGGCTGTTGTTTCAGTCCATTTTTGGCTGGCCCAAAGCAGAAAGACATGGTGAAAGGGCCTGGTGGAGGTGAGCTGCTTGCAACATGGCATCCAGGATGTAGAGTGTCAAGGGAAGCGCCAGGAAGGGAAAGTCAGGAAGGCCTCTTCTAGGCCACATCCCGAATGACCTTCTTTTCCAGTCAGACCCCACCTCCCCACAGTGAGTCAGCTATAAATCCCCATAATCCATTCCTCGCCCAAAAGCTCTGCCTGTGAATGTATGAGGGTTTGAAGGATATCTAGATATAAACCATAACAGCAGCCATTGACATTATAGAGCTTTGTAAAGAAGGCTTTCCAGCATATACTACACTTACGGTGTTTCCCCCTAGTGTGTTATCTGATGGTTATTGAGGTCTGATCTCTAGGAAAAAACCTTTACTACATTAAAGATAAGCAGGAGGTTTTACAATGGTATAAACTCTCTGATGCTTGTGCAGATATGACTTAGATAAGAAGTTCTTCCTACACTTATCACATTTCAATGGCTTTTCCCCACTATGATTCCTCTGGTAAGTGGTGAGTAATGATTTCCTGCTGAAGGATTTCCCACATTTGTTACATTTATAGGGTTTCTCCCAAGTATGATTAGATGAGTCACCATATCCATTGTTATCTAGTTTTCTGGCATGATTTACCATGACTAAATCTACATTAATTTTAAAATGCATTTTGTTTTAGTTCCTTCCATGGAGTGAAGGAATGTGGTTTGCATTCACATGAATGATTTCTCCAGTCATTTTACAACTGCTATCATTCTCCTTTTTAAATATTTTGTTGTCATTGGGTACAATAGGACCAAGACATAGTCCTTGTTACACTCTTTGTGGGTGGTTATGACTTTGCCTGAATTCTTCCAAAATGGAGCTCTGCACTGTAACTCCACTGGAAACTTCACACTGGAGTATCTTCTGAAATTTTGGGATGAGGAGCTTAAGCTCTAGCTTCCCATCTGGGCAACTCTGATGTGGGTTGTTGGCCTTCAAAGTGCATGGCTCCAACTGGTTCCAACTTAGGAATGATGTCAGGTTTCTGGACTTAATGCTATGTTCATAGAAAGCTCTATTAGGTCCCAGGTCCCAGAATTTCAGGGGCAATAGAATGAAGAGTATCTTTACTCATCAGCAAAGTAAAGTTCATTCATTGAAGACAGAGGAATATAAATACAGCCTGAATGTTGGGCTGCTTTGACATTTCCTCCACCAGAATAATTAGTCTGATGTTCTTAATCTCAGTCTCCCTCAAAGTCTTAGGACATGAACAAAATGTAGACAAATTTCTGCCACAGCATGACACACATGACTTGGAGTACAACTGCCAATGGAGCCCTTGTTCCCAGCTGAAAACTTCTGAGTCTGCCCTTTTATTACCATTCTAGTCTTCTGAGCTCTGACCAGAATCTCCCATCAAGCTTGGCTTGTATCATTTGAGGGCTTCTTCTCCAGTCGGCATCTCCAAACCTTTCCAAAGTGCTCCAGTGAACCAGTTCCAAAGGCTTCTGAACCTCATGGTTAGGTCCAGTCACAGCAATGACTTCTCTTCTCTGACACCAAAATCTGTCTTAGTCAATTAGATGCCTGGTGTCTTGGTCACTGAGACACAATACCTGACACCCGTAGCTTAAAGGAGGAGAGGTTTACAATTTAAAAGTTTCAGTCCTTGCATGGTCAGCATCAAGGTGGAAGGGCCTGATGAGGAGAAAATCTGCTCGTCCATGTGTCCAGGAAGCAGAGTCAAGAGTGGAACCGAGGCTGGTGAGATGGCTCAGCGGTGTAAGCACCTGCCTGGCAAGTGCGAGGGCCTGAGTTCAACTCCCGGAACCCACATACGAGAAAAGCGCTGGTGATATCACTCAGTGGCACAGGCGCCTGCTGGCGCGCGAGGTCCTGAAGTCGACCCCCGGTACCTACAGAAAAAAAAAAAAAAAGAGTGGAACTGGAAGGGAGATATTTCCTTCTGGACCACACCCACAGTGACTTGCTTCTTCCAGCCAGGCCCCACCTCCTAATGGCATGTCAGCTATGATGGCCTCATACTCCAGTCACCTTCCAGAGGTCCAACCTACGATCCCCGTGAGGTTTAGGGGGACATGAGATATAAACTGTAACACTCCTTCATTGTTTCTCTGATTTCATTTAATTATTTTATCTGTATTTTCTTAAAGTTCACTGAGCTTTCTTGCTATAATAATTTTAAACTCTTTGGCAGTTCATATATTTACATTTCTTTGGACTTAGCTACTTGGAAATTATTGTGCTCATTGGGTGTTGGTGTTTCTTCATTTTTTACATTTCTTTTTCCCTAACATTGTTTCAGTGTGGGAAGACTTTCACTTACAGGGGCATGTGAAGTTGTGACTGGGTGTGCAATATGATCTGCCACCAGTAAGGGCAAAGATGTATATTTTCCATACAGCTCTTTCAGCTGAGGTCATTGTTGACAGAGATTCCAGGGCTTTTCAGGGACCAATGCCATCGATATCTGCAATGGCAGTGAGGGTTATGCAGGGATTTGGTAGCTGGTCAGGTCTTTCTGATCTTTTTCTCCCACCCTGGAAGTTGTGGCTGAGGGTACCACTATTGGTACTGAGTCTAGCGTGGAGTTCTTTCACATTATCAGTAGTATCAATGTCTGATGAGTGGTACCCACATGACAACCATGGAGCTGGGGCCTAAGGGCATATGTGCCGCAAGTTCTTATGAAGCAGCTGAGAAGCCAAGCATGGGAACCTAGGCATGAGTACAGTTACAGTGTTTCCTGAATCGGGGTGGGGGTGTAGCTCCCTATAGTGGTTGAGCTGGTGCCCAGGATGTTGGACTTACTCAGACAGACTTTGGCAGGTGTGAACTAGCTTGTTATGGGGCTGGCTCTGGTGTCCGAGACGTGGGTGGGTACAGTGTAGTCACAAAGTTCAGGTCTAGAATATGAACATTTGTGGGGCAGCTACCAATTGGGTACTGAGGCATGTGTAGAGTTGGGAGTGGTGGCAGCACTGTTCCCAAATCATCACAATAGTAGCTTCCTCTTGAAAGGTTTATGTGGCCTGGTCTCCCTCTCTGGGCTTTTCTAGTGAGAGTTGTTGTTGGTTACTTCAGTGGCAAAATATGCCAGTGTATTCTGCAAAGTAGGCTGTTGGGCACCAGGATGGATCTCAGTACTGTGGCTTTACTTTCATCCTCCACTTCTCTTCTTTGTTTCTAGCTATCTCCTGCTGTCTCTGATATATCGGTCTAACTTATAGTACTTTCTGTGTAAATATTCTGTTATTTCACTGTGTCGCTTTGGGCTAGTGGACTTTTGGGCCCTCTCAGCGCCATTTTTGCTTATGGATAGTTGTCTCCATGTTTTTCTCTAAGGGGGGGATGAAAGCTGGTATCTCCTACTTCATCATCTTGGTGATGTCATATAATATCCATGAACAACTTGAAAATGAAATTGGGAATACAATTCTACTTACAATATCATATGGATTTACTAAAAGATATATAAGACCTGTACATCATAAACTGTAATACATCACTGAAAGAAATTAAGAAGGTCTAAATAAGTAGAAATATACATGGTCATTAATAAGAAGACTTCATACCATTAATATAGACCTAGTTCCCAAATTCATTTGTAGATTTAATACAATCCTGGTCAAAATCCAACCTGCTATTTTTACCCCCAGAAGTTGGCAAGCACACTTAAAATCTATATGAAAAATCAGGGGACCCAGTGTCTCGAACACAGTGTTGAAAAAGAAGAACAAGGTTGAAGTAATCATCCTTCTTGAATTCAAAATGCACTATAAATCGAGTAGGTAACACTGGCAAAATGATAGGCATATGGATTGATGGAGTAGAACTGAGAGTCTGAAAATACTCTCTGTGATCAGTTGGACTTTGACAAGGGTTCTAAGACAATTTGATAAAGTTTTTTTTTTGTTTTTGTTTTTCAATAAATGGTGCTGCCAAAGGTCCAACTTCAGTTGAACCCTTACCTTCTATATAAAACTTATCTCCAAAATGGCCCAAAACCTAGACATAAAAGTTAAAACTATAAAACATTTATAAAAAATTTTATTAGTATGTTACCAATACTTTTTTTCAATTTTTTAAAAATCTGCTTTCCCTTCCCTTCCTTCCCTTACCCCGATCTCTTGTTCCCCTTTTCATTTGAGAAAGATTTCCTTACTTCCTATTACCTATTTTTTATTTTGTTCTTTATTTATATTTTGGGTTTCTCATATAAGAGAAGCAATGCAGTATACATATAGGCTTGTGTGTCTGATTTATTTCACTTGTTATTGTCTCAAGGTGTTCAGTTGAGGAATGGATAAATCAAATGTAGTTTACCCATACAATTGACTATTGTTGAAATAACAACAACAAAATCCTGGTGCATACTATAATGTAGGTGAACCTTGAAAACACTATGTTAAGTGAAAGACCATATATTTATATGATTCCTTTTACATGAAATCCAAGGATGTACAAATCTATAGAGATAGAAAACAGATTAGATGTGAAAGGGTGAATTTTATGGAATCTGAATTATATTTCAACAATAGTAAGAAAAGCAAGCAAACAAAAACCTCTGAAGACAAAACCTGCTGCGGGCGTAGCTTGAAACCACCAGGCTATCTCATGCCATGGGTTGTAGTCAGCGTGTGAGCAGTTCTTTGTCTAACTTACTGCAGCGACATAAGGATTCATGATGCCTTTCGGGATGGCAGGGCGCCTGGTGGCCAGTGCAGTCCGGGCAGCCGTCGGTGAAGTTTAGAAGAGAGCACGAGAGCACTGCATGTTACGGTCAAGCTTTTAAAGTTTTGGGGGGTTGAAAATATTCAATGACAGCCATATCATTTCCGAAATCCTGTGCAAGGAGTGTGGCACAAAGCAGGATTGAAAATTTGCCAAGTGCTTGTCTTTCCAAGTACAGTACTTGTTACTCCCTAACAGTTTTAGAAGTTTCTTATCGAAAGCAGAGCAAGGCGGGTGGAATATTACACAAAGTTTAATGTGAGGTGCATTTATTTTTGAAGTGCATTTGTTTCGATCTGCATTTTCTAAGCATATTTATATCTGCTTTATTTTGGGAATTAATTTAGAGAATTATGCATTTTCCTCAATAGTCAACCAACAGAACCACCAGGTAGCCAGTAAACAAGATTCTGGAGCGTCACACGTGAACCCGAGTCGTGGTCTGCAAACCCAGCTGCCTGCTTGGAAAGGTAACTGTTTAACCTTGAACTAAAGGGCGGTTATGTTTCGGGTGGGAACTGACATGAACATTGTTATATACTGTACAGACCTCTTTAAAAGGAAAACTAAAGTTCACCAGAGGTTATCACTTGTGCAGATCTCCTTAGCTAGCATAATCGGTATTCTTCATGGTAAATTTGATGTGTGGGGCATCCTTAGAGGCTTGTCTTTATTGCAGATATTAGAAGTCTCCAAATCTTAAGTTTTATGCAGTTTGAGAAATAGTATAGGATTCACTTGTTAGTATTTTTAGTTGGTTTTAAACAGTATATAAGTACAATTTTATTGTAAATGTAAAACTAAAAGAAGCATCATTAGTCTAGGTCTTCAGACTGAAAATGAATTTGAAATCTCAGTCTGAACGAATAAACAAGAGTAGTATTATTGGGTAATTTCTAGACAGGAATCTCTGTCATTTCATGAGCAATTCAAGACAACAAACGCCAGTTTCCCTAAATGTAGGCCATTCATTGCAGCCTACAAAATGTCAACCTTTTTCATTCCTTAGAATAAAAAAAGACCCCCAGAGGAAAGAATAAAGAATGTGGCTGTAAATGCAATGTAAATATCCACTCAAACTGTTGAAGATAGTTTCTTTAGCCTATCATTTTGCTTTATTTTTTTTTCACCAAATGATGTTGTTAAGTGATAGCTTAGATCCAATTCCTCTGGTTTTACCAGTGCTGTGTGAGGCTGAAGGATCCTAAAAGAGCTGATGGACTTCGTGGAGGAAATAGGATATTCAGTGATGCTTTCGAGGATGGCTAAATCTGGGGAAAAAAGAAAATTGGGATTTTGTCATAGAAAAATTACCTCAAATGAATTCAATTTAAGATAATTTTGCATTTATTTTATGGTAATTATCTGAAAGACTAAAGCAGCTTTTAGATTAGGTGGAAATATTAATCCAATGCAGAAGGGTTACTGTCACTGGCCTTCTTTACACTACGGGAAATAGGATGGCAGTCACTGGTTGCATTATCATGTTAGGAGTTTACTTTCTGTTTTCCTTATCGCCACACTCTAAGTCACTCTACGATGCAGCAAGGAAACTGATACAGCGAATATCCGAAGATCCCAATGTGTACATAGCCCAAGTGATGAAAGTCAGACTGAGGGAAACCAAGTTATTGTGAAATAGTGTAAGACTCATCACAGGAGGAAAAAAAAGCCCTTGCTACAAATCACTTAATGGCTTTTCTGACATCTATTTGCTATGTTCTCTAAAATCCTATTCCTACTATTTTTTTCTAAATTTTTCCATTATGTAAATACTTACCTTTGCTTAATTTATTATACTGTTGGAAATGCTTTTACATTTTGAGGGGATGTTTTCTTTACTCTTTAGATGCAGTAAAAGGGTACTCTTCTTGCCAATCTTAAATGCCAGAATCATCTTAAATGGGTCAGATTTGGAATGTGGCTTTGACATATTCTTCCCAGAGAAGACTGGTAGCAAAACCTTAAGTGGCTCTCAATGCACTGAACTTTCCTTTTGAGGAATCTCTTGGGGAGGCTTCTCTTTTACATTGGCACTTTTGCCATGGAAACTTAGCACTTGTAAGTGTTCTCAACTATTAAAATTATTTTAATGTTGCATTCATATTGACACTATGAGCAGGTATTGTTCTCATCTCACCGATGGGGAACTCAGACTTAAAGGGTTAACTTAATTGCTTGGGTCACATGGTAAAGACAGCTATGGGGTTTAATTCTTCAGATTTGAAACTTGCTCGCTTGAGATGTTCCCTGTAAGGTAGACGTTCACAATTTTCAAGAAGCAATGTAATTTCTTGGTTCCTTCTCATCCATGGTTTCTTTCTCATCCTGTTTTTCGAATCCTGTTTTTTTCTCTGTTCAAACCACTTTCACATTTCCATTTATTGCTTCTTCTGCTTTTCACAGTAAATCTACTCTACTCTCACTCCCACTTCTACACCCCGGCAATTTGACTTTCACAGAGAGTACTGTAGATAGAGGCATAAGAGAATGAACTTTGATTTTGGTCAAGTACTTTGCTTTCTGTTCATGTCCTTTATGAAATCTTTAATCATGTCAGCTGAGGTTCATCAAAAGTCAGAGGCTTTTTGCTCTTTACTTTGGGAGGTATTTCCCACCCCTGCACAGCAACTAGCAAACCCTCCCTGCTTCTCAGGATTGTGGTACGGACCTGTGCCAAGGCCTCTGCCCGCAGGAGGTCTCTCCTCATTCCTGCTCTCATGTAATTCTCCCCTGGCCTTCATGCTTTAGAAAGGAGTTTTCCTTTCCCCAGGATGCCTAGATTTTAGAATATGTTTAATAATTTAAAATTTTTACTAGAGTAACAAGCACATATCTTTAAAGCCAGTACTTTTCACAGACATGAAAAGAAATAAGCAGTACTCATTTCTACCCTCCTCAACCTCTCAGTAATTGTTTTTCCTTTTGCTCTCTTAGATCTTTCTGAGTAATAGATGTGTACCACTATGTTCTGCATCATCAGCATTTGGACATTATATATTAACTATATATATTAACTATATATATTTGGGCATATATATTAACTATTTGATATAATAGTTTAGCATTCTTTTCACCTTTCTACTTTTCTTGCTCTGATTTCTTTTTTATTGCAGTCCTATTAAAGTTTTTGGTTAAATGGGTTGTTAGTATTTACAATATTATTACCTTTCTGAACATACTACATTGCAAAGCCAGTAATAAACCATGACCTTTTTACTGTAGTTAACATTTTCCTAATTTAAATGTACCTGGGAGTCTGAGGCATGAGGATTTCAGGTTCAAGGCCAGTCTGGGCAATTTAGCAAGACCTTTTCTCAAAATAAAACAAAAAAGTAAATAAAAAGGGCTAAAGGTATATCCCAGTGATCCCTGGTTTCAATCCCCAGCACTGAAAAAATTTTTCCTTAAATATTATTTAGTTTTCTTTTTCTCTTTTCTTTTTTCTTTCTTTTCCTTTCCTTTTTTTTTTTTAAACTTGCGACAGGGTCTCGCTATGTAGTGCAGGCTGGCCTTGGACTCACTTATGTAGCCCAAGCTGGCCTTGAATTCACAGAGATCCTCCTGCCTCAGGCTTCAGAGTGCTGGGATTGCAGGCATGCATCATCATGCCCAGCTTGTTTAGTTTTCTATAAGTCTACTTTTAGAAAATCTTCCCCAAATATTCAACAGCTGTATTATGACACTAACCATATTTCTGCATGCCAAAACATCAAACATTATATTAATTTTTTTCCAGGAGCAAACCTTTGACTTGACTCCAGTTTATTACAGGCTTACCTTCTCCTGTCAAAGGGACAGCTATCACTCTAGGACTTTCTTTTATCCCCCTCTGGTTTTGCAATCTGTTTTGGTGGCTTCCATGTAAGTAACTTCAGTTTTCTGTAGCATGTCCTTCACGGGCTTCCTAGGAAAAAATACACTGAAATTATTCTCATTGCTTTCCCTTGAACATTTGCAAATGTTTATTGGTAATATGGCTGGGTGGAGAATTCTAGGTAAAAAATAGTTTTCTCTTAGGATTTTGAAAATATAGTTTTGTCATCATCTAAATTTTGTTGCTAAGTGGTCTTGAATAAGTGGTCTTATTCAAATCCAGCCTCGTTACTTTTTCTGTATGAAGCCTTTTATAATCTTATCCACTATGTTCTGAAATCTCACAATGACTCATACTTTTCCATTCATTGTTCTGGACTTCTGGTGGACCTGCTAGGGTTGAAATGCAATGGCTTGTGTTCTGGGAAATTTTCTTACATTATTTAATAGTTTTCAGCTTTTTCTTTTCCCTTTTCTGACTTTTAGAGCTACTTTTAATGAAAAGACAACTCTTGAGTCAATTCTCAGTGTCTTGTCATTTTCCTCACTTTCTCACTCTTTTTGTTTTACTACCTAAGAGATTTTCCCCAACTTTGTCTTCTAATACTTTTAACATTAACATGTTTATTATGGTTAGCATATTTTTAATTTACAGCTCCGTCTTGTTCTCTCAGTATTTTTGTGTTTCAGTTTTACCTACCATAGTCATTTTTTATGGACACATTTTCTTCTATTACTCTGAATATTTGAAAACTTTTAGAATTCTCCCTCATTATTTTATTTTATTTTATTTTTTTGTGGGTACCGGGGGTCGACCTCAGGACCTCGCGCACCAGTAGGCGCCCGTGCCGCTTTTTTCGTATGGGGGTTCCGGAAGTCGAACTTGGGCCCTTGCACTTGCCAGGCAGGCACTTACACTGCTGAGCCATCTCACCGGCCCTCCCTCATTATTTTAAACCTTTCTTTTATGTTGCAGTTTTTCCTCAAACCCCTGGTGACTTCTAGCTGTTAATGAATCAGAAAAATAAAATTGTTGGGATTGGTTGTGAAGATTTTTTCATTTGTGTTTTAAGGAAATTAAAATGTGAGCAAAAAAGAAAAAGAAAAGAAAAGAAAACCTGTAGTTGCATATAACTGTAAAACATAAGCTGCATTTAGGAGATCCTTAATCTCAAGATAGGATCAACTTCTGTCCTAGCAAATGAAATGACTGAAAGACTAGAAGAGTTTCGTTTAATGAGAAGGTTGTAAGGGAAAAGAGTACTTGGAGGAAAAACAGCAATTTTGTAAAGTTTCTTAGAGTGATAGCACATGATATATAGGACCTGAAAAATAAAAAGTAACACTTTTTTTTTTTTTCTGGGTACCGGGGGTCGAACTCAGGACCTCGCGTGCCAGCAGGCGCTCGTGCTGCTGAGCGATATCATTGGCCCTTTTTTTGTATGTGGGTTCCGGGAGTCGAACTCAGGACCTCGCACTTGCCAGGCAGGTGCTTATGCTGCTGAGCCATCTAACCGGCCCCAGGAACACTTTTAATAGATGAATAAATTATATGTATGTGTATGCACACATACATATCTAAATCTACAACTATATTTACATATATATATACATATACATATACATATATATATGTATAAGGCAGTAAAATATATTCTTTCCCAAGACTGGTTTCGATCCTTCCCCATATCTTCTAATCCTCTCTCCATAAAAATGTGTTTGAGGTGTCCTTCTGAAAGAGGTGTCCTTCTAAAATGTCTTTTAGATAGTGCATCTCAAACATTAATGTGCATATGAATCCTTGGGGCTCTTATTTAAATGCAGGTGCTGATTTAATAGGTCCTGGCTAGGATCTGAGGTTCTGCAGTTCTGAAAGCTCTTGTGTGATATTCATGTTCATGACTCTTACATCACACTTGAATGGCAAGGCATAAAAACACTTGTTTCAGCTTGTCAAGTTGTGATTGGCTAGAAAATTTTCCAGAAAACCTGAAACCTAATGCTTACAGGGTGCTGTTTCCAGTGATTTCAAGATTGCACTGAGTTCTTCATGGCTTAGGGCTTTGCGTAGTTGGGCTAATGCTTTCAGGACCAGTAACTTTCACTGGGCAGAGAAGGGAACCAAGTGATGAAAGTACATCTGGGAGGGAGTTACCTTCCTGGACTTTTTTCAGTGCCCCCGGAACTCTCTGCTTCTGTGCAGACACAGACATTGGAGCAAGTCTCTAGAATATAAATACGACTACAAATGGATATAAGATCTGGCAGAATCGGTCACCTAACAGAGGCCATGTGGTCATTTTTATGCAATCTGAAATTGATGAAGTAATTAGGGAAGTGGACAAGAATTAATTCATAGGTTCAGTAGCTGAGAAGTGGATTGCCCCATCCTGAGGACATGGGTTTGTGCAAAAAGTAGCAATGCCTGCGGTCCTGAGGAGGTAGGAGATTGGGGCTGGGCAAACTGGACACCAAATAGGGTGGGATATGTCAAAAGTCATAAAAACCCATGGCTATCTGGTTGAGTGAGACATTTCCTAAAAAAGAGAAGACATGCACAGAATACTGGACCCCAAATTATCCCAGGGTTATGACTTCAGAGTACTGTACACAGAACCAATCAGAAAGCCATATTCTTGATCATTTTTAAAAACATTTTTATTACGTGTTTGTAGTATATAATGATTATATTTATTGTGAGGGGTTTGTATATGCACATAACACATCTTAATTCTTCTTTTATCCCCTACCATTCCCCTCCCTACCCACTCCCTCCAACTCTTGGTCCCCTTCCCATTTGCAAAAGCTCTCTTTTCATCAGATTTTCCCCTTCAGTTATTTCCATCCCCTTTCCCTCCATTCCCTCATCTTCCTCCATCTCTTGTTCACCCATCCATTTGGAAAAGAGCTCCCTAATTTCTGTTTATCTATCTTCAATTTATATATATATATGTGTGTGTGTGTGTGTGTATATATATATATTTTTTTCTTATATAAGAGAAACCATGTAATATTTAAGCTTGTGTACTTGACTTATTTCACTTAATATTATGATCCCAGGTTGTATCCGCCTGCCTACAAATGCCTCAAGTTTATCTTTTTCATGGAAGAGTAGTACTCCATTGTATATGATACCACATTTTCTTTAACCATTCATCTGTTGATGGGCAAATAAGCTGTTTCCAAGATTTAACTATTATAAATTGTGTTACATATATGAGTATGCATATGTCACTGCAGTACAATGCATTTAACTCTCTGGGGAGGATACCTAGAAGGGAAATAGCTGAATCAAGTAGAATTTCTAACTTTAGTTTTTTGAGGAATTTCCATACAGATTTCTACAGTGGTTGTAACCAGCTTACATTTCCACCAACAATGTGGAAGAGTTCCTTTTTCCTCACATCCTCACCAGCATTTATTATTAGTTGATTTCTTGTTGATAGCCATTCTTTCTGGATAAGATGATATCTATATCTATATATCTATATCTATCTATCTCTATCTATATCTATATATATATATTTTAATGTGGGTACCGGGAGTCAACCTCAGGACTTCGCGCTTGCCAGGCAGGCGCTTGCACTGCTGAGCCATCTCACTGGCCCTCAATATAGTTTTAATTTGCATTTCTCTAATGCTTAGAGGTGTTGAACATTTTTTCCTATATTTTTTGGCCATTCGTACCTCTTCTGAGAAGTGTCTATTCATTTTAATTGCCCATATTTTGATTGGGTCTTTTATTTTGGGGGTCTTATTTTTAGAATTCTTTATATATTTTAGATGATAATCCTCTGTCTGAGAAATAGCTGGCAAACATTTTTTCCCATTCTGTGGGTATTTCTTCATTCTATTGGTTGTATCCTGTGCTATGAAGATTTTTAATTTGATAAGATCCCAGTTTTTGATTCTTGGTATTATTTCTTGTGCCATTGGTGTTCTGTTCAAAAAGTCTTGTCTATGCCTATATCTTCAAGAGGTTTACCTATTTTACCTATCAGGAGATTAAGTGTTTCTGTCTTAACATTTAGATATTTGATCCATTTTAATTTTAGTTTAGTACATGGTGAGAGATAAGGGTCTAGACTCAATCTTTTGCATGTGGATATCCAATTTTTCCAGCACCATTTATTACAGATGATATCTTTCTTCCAAGATCTTTTTGGGTCTCTTGGGATGATTGTGTGATTTTTTTCCTTGCTTCTGTTTATGTGATGAATTACATTTATTGCTTTGTAATTCGTATGTTGCACCATCCTTGCATTCCTGGGATGTAGCCCACTTGGTCATGATGTATGATCTTTGTGATGATTTCTTACCAGTATCTTGTTGAGGATTTTTGCATCCATGTTCATGAGAGAGATTGCCCTGAAGTTATTTTGTTTTTTGTTTTTGTTTTTTGGGGGTTATTTTGGTTGGATCCTTGTCTTGTTTGGGGATCAGAGTAATGCAAGCTTCCAAGAATGATGTTGGGAGTACTTCCTCTGTCTCAATTTTGTTAAAGAGTTTGAGGACTACTGTTGTTAGAGCTTCCCTGATGTCTTGTATAGTTTGGCAATGAATCCATCAGGTCCTAGGGTTTTCTTACTTTGCAGGTTTTTTGTTAGTACTTCAATTTCATTTTGTTATTGGATTAGTCAGAGTTTTACATCTTCTTGGTTCAATTTTGGTAGTGCATATGTACCTAAAAATCTCTCCATTTCTTCTGAGTTCAATTTTTGGCATATAGGTTTTTGAGGTAGTTGATTTTGGTAGTGTTCATTGTGATTTCTAATTACACTGATTTGTGTCTTTTCTTTTTTTGGGGGGGCAGGAATTGAACTTAGGACCTCACGCTTGCCAGGCAGGCACTGTGCCCCTGAGCTAAATCCCTGGCCCCCTGATTTGTGTCTTTTCTTGCTTTTTTTGTAAGATTGGATAAGAGTTTGTCTATTTGTTTACTCATTCAAAGAATCAGGTTTTTGATTTATTGATTCTTATAGGTTTTTGTTGTTTTGTTTTTGAGTCTCCATTTCATTGGTTTCTGCTCTGGTATTCATAATGTCCTTCCTTGAACCAGCTCTGGATTTGGATTGTTCTTGTTTTCTAGTACCTTGAAGTGCATCATTTGGTTATTTATTTGATCTCATTCTGCTTTTACAGTGTGGTCATTCACAGCTGTAAACTTCCCTTGTAGGACTGCTTCCATTGTGTCTGATAAGCTCTGGTATGTTGTACTGGCATTATCATTTTATTTTAAGGATGTGTCTCATTTCTTCTTTGATCCATTGATTATTCAAGAGTGTGTTAATTTCCATATGTTTGCATAATTTCTGAAGTTTCCAGTTTCCTTGCATTGTGATCTGATAGTATGCATCAGAAATTTTCGATTCTTTTGCATTTATTTAAGAATGCTTTAATAGCTAGTATGTGGTCTTGTTTTGAAAAAAGTTCCATGTGCTGCCAAAAACAATGTGTAAAGAGGACAGTTTTCAGGAGATTTTAGTTGGTTTGCAGATGGGTTTCACACTTTGGCTCTTTTGATCTCTCATGGTGAGATATCCAATTTGTCCTGGTTATTTACTGTATCCAAAATGAAAAACAAAGAATCATAGAAGATTCTAAGAGATACACAGTTGAACAATATGCATTAGTATGCTGCAGGAAAAGACGGGACTCATTCCAGAGAGGTTACTGTTCCTTCAACAGAACGACATCTGGACTGTGGTACTATGGGTGGGCTAGACATGAAGTCTAAAATGACTGCTCTTTTCATGGGAATAAAAAGGAGCATTAAGAAACCTTTTAATTATGAAAAGGTGAGGGAGATTACACAGGATAAAGAGGAAAACCCAGCTGTCTTTCATAGCTGAGTAGAAGAAGCTTTATATAAATATACAAACTTCGGTCCATCTTCCAAGAATGGGCAGGCATTAATGGGACAGCATTTCATTAGTTAATCAGCCTACAAAAACTTCAGCTGGGTCCTCAGATCTCTTTGACCCAATTTCTGCATATATCCTTTCCTATGTTCAACAGTTACAATCTAGGAGAGGGTAAAAGAGAGAGGAACAGAGGACAAAATCAGGACAAAATTATGGTTGCTGTGATTGGCAGTGCTTTAAGCACACATGAACTACCCAAAGGAAAACCCAAGGCCAGTCAAAGATTCTGGTTTAAATGCAAGGAAATTAGACACCAGAGCATACAACTGTACTGTGCCATCATCTGTTCCCTGCTCCATGTGTCAGGAAGCTGATTTGATTGATCCATAGCACTGTAAAATTGACTGTTCCTGCTTCCAGTGAGGGCACAGGCCAGCCAAAACTGTCACCCCCCCTGTCCTGATGAAGAGGACAGAAGGGACAAGCTACAGTACCCTTGTCCACAGATATCTCCCTCTCCTGCAAGGAGCCTCAGGTGACCTCAGACATCATGGGTAAGTAAATTCAATTCCTCATATATACAGTGGCAGCTGACTTTATTTTAGCTTCTTTCTCTAGCAAGCCTGCCTCTAAATATATAGCCATAGTTGAGGTCAAAGTGAGTCCTAGGCACAGATTCTTTACTTCTGCTTTGACATGTCAATTCAATGATCATATGTTCAAACACACGTTTTCAATTGTCTCACAATGTCCTAATTCCTTGTTACTATTTACTATATATTTTTTTGTGTGTGTGTGTGTGTGTACCAGGGGTCGACCTCAGAACCTCGCATGCCAGCAGACGCCCATGCCGCTGAGTGATATCACCAGCCCTTTTTTTTGTATGTGGGTTCCGGGAGTCGAACTCAGGACCTCACACTTGCCAGGCAGGCACTTATGCCGCTGAGCCATCTCACCAGCCCATACTATTTACTATTAAATTTGGGGCTCTTCAAATCTGTCAAAGGCCAAGGCAGATTTTACCTGTAGTATGCAGGATTTTCCCCTGCTCCTCATAGGAGATGGAGATATCTGTGGATAAGGGCATTGCAGCTTGCCCTTTGAGTCCTCTTCATCAAGGCAAGAGATGAGAGTTTTGGCTGGCCTGTTCACTTTCTGGAAGCAGGAACAGTCAGTCTTCCAGTGCCTTGGATCGGTCAAATCACTTCTTTGACAGGGCAGATTTCAGCAGTGCTGGTAATTATAAAAGTAAAAGATCCCAATTTCCCAGCTGAAAACAATAGCCTATCAAAGAAGTCCATAAAAGCCCCCACCCTCTCATAGCCAGGTTTCTTAAGCATGACCACCTGTGACATTGTCAGTCCTCTTACAACAGTCCCATTCTCCCTGTAGTAAAATCTTTGCAAGACTAACAGATGGTACAGGTTCTCTGCCTCAGAGAACTGAGGCTCAATCTGCTCTCTAGTGACAGATTCATATACAATCCCTTCCAAAATTCCAGGAGACACAAAGTAGTTCTCAGTCTGGGACCTCGAAGATGCTTTCTTTTCTCTTCCTCTCCATCTGGACTCCCAATTCTTGTTTGTCTTTATGTGGGAAAATCCCATCTCAAAAGAAAGACAACAATATCCTTGGACAGTTCTCCCACAGGGCTTTAGAGATAGCCCCACTTTTTTTGCTGGGGCACAGGGGAAAGACCTAAGGAATCTAGAGCTTACACAGGGAGTGTCCTACCATATGTAGATGATATTCTAATCTGCAGCCCAACTTGGAAGCTATCCAACTGTTATACTATCCAAAGTCTCAATTTTCTAGCTAAAAAGAGATACAAAATCTTAAAATAAATGCTCAGACATCCCTATAGTGAGTTCAATACCTGGCATACATCTTACAGTCAGAGAACAACAACTATTTATAACTAATTAGGGACTGGATCCAATCTCTGTGATCTTGGGCCCCCTGCCAGTAAGTGATTACTTCTTTCCTGGGAATGGTCACTTACATTGAATCTGGATATCTAATTTTGGATGAATAACAAGGGCTGTACATGAGGCTGTCAAGGTCCTGAGTCCAAGCCTTTAGTATGGACAAAAAAGATTGACAATACTTTTTGAGAAATAGAACATGCCTCTACTCAGTCTGTAGCACTTGGAATACCTGACTTAAGAAAACCCCTTTTCCTGGCCGGTGATATAGCTCAGCGGCATAAGTGCCTGCCTGGCAAGCACAAGGTCCTGAGTTTGACTCCCAGTACCCGCATATAAAAAAAAAAAACCCAAAACCAAACCCTTTTCCTCTACATATCAGAAAAGAGGGGAAGTGCTCTGGGTGTCTTGCCCAAAAGCTAGAACAGGAACCGCACCCAGTGGCACACTTAAAAAAAAGTTAGAGTAGCTGCTAGATGGCCATCTTTCCTTGAGGGCAATAGCAGCTGCAGCTATGCTAACAGAAGCCACAAAACTAATTTTGGGACAAAAACTTGAATTCCCAATTCCCCAACAGGTCATAGCTATTCTTCAGACAAAAGGTCATTTGTGATTGACAGGGGAATAACTTATCAAGTACCAGGCTTTGCTTGTAGACACCCTGAAGGTTATGATAAATACATCCAATAACCTCTCATATCCCACTGATGCCTAGAGGCCCAGAAGTTAATCACTGTTGTGAGCAGGTGATTTCCCAAACCTCTGAAAGTAAATGGAACATCAGTGAGCTGCTTCTTCAAGACCCTGAGGAGATGTGGTTCATGGATAGAAGTAACTTTGTCCAGAAAGGACATCCAAAGGAAGGTTATGCAGTTGTCAGTACACAACAGGTCATTGAGGCCAGGCCTCGACCTCCTGGGGCCTCCGCTCAAAATGCAGAGCTCATAATCTTGACTCAGGTATTGATATTAGAAAAATACAAGAGGATAAATAGTTACACAGATTCCAAATATGCCTTTGTGGTGCTACATGCCCATGTAGCAATCTGGAAATAAAGGGGCTTGCTAACCAGTAAACAATCATCTATCAATCACAAGCAAGAAATTGTACAACTCCTAGATGCAGTTCATCTTCCCAGATAGGTTGGTGTCATTCATTGCAAGGGTCACCAAAGGGATATGTCTGAAGTCTCATTGCAAAATTGAGAGGCTGACAAAGAGGCAAAAAAAGTAGCATTACATATCCTCAGAACTGTAGCCTCATTTCTAGTTCCTAGAAACCATTAAAAGCAGCCTATAAGAGAGACTATGGGATATTTAAACTTATGCATCTGATTTATTTCACTTACTCTTATGTTCTCAAGGTGCATCCATTTTTCTGCAAATAACTCAAGTTTACCCTTTTTGGCAGAGTAGTACTCCATTGTGCATAAATACCACATTTTCTTTATCCATTCATCTTTTCATTGGCATACAGGCCATTTCAAAGATTTAGGTATTATGAAGTGTGCTGCTATAAACATGGGTATGCATGTATCACTATTATATGATGTGTTTAACTCTTTTGGGAATAGCTAGGTCAAGTGGAATTCCTAGTTTTAGTTTTCTGAGGAATCCTCATACTGATTTCCATAATGGTTGTATTAGTTTTCATTACCACCAGCAATAGAGAAGGGTTCTTTTTTCCCTGAAGCCTTACCAGCATTTGTCACTATTTGATTTCTTGATGGTAGTCATTCTTTTTGTGATAAGATGAAATCTCAATGTTGTTTTAAATAGCATTTCTCTAATGGCCAATGATGTTGAACTTTTAAAAGATTATTTATTAGCCATTTGTACTTCTTCTGAGACATGTTATTCATTTTAGTTGCCTATTTTTGATTGGGTCTTTTATTTGATGGGGTTTCTAATTTGTTTGTTTGTTTTCTGAGATCTTAGCTAAGTAGATTTTTTATTTGGGAGGATCTCTAATTTTTTTTTTTTGAGATCTTAGCTAACTATTAGCCTTTACCTCTGTCCCAGGATCCAAATACCTCTGTGTTTGAGAGCGCACATTGCAATGTATTTGGTCCCATATTTAATTCTCCAGTAATGTCCCTCAGTATTGTTAATGAGACCAAGGCAGCTGAGATAGTCACATACAGAGAAAACCAGTCCATCATAAAAACTATATCACCGTGGCTATAGTACTAAAATGAACAACAACTATAGCATCAAATGCAAACAGGGTATTGACATACTCTAAGAAACATAATGTACTAATATTAATTATAGAAAAATGATCTATGATTACAGTATAAACACTAAGACAAACCAAGTGTTAATCCATCATAAATGTTGACTAATGGAATAACTTTACCACCACTACCAATAATACAGTAATAGTGTATAGTTAACTATATACTCATAAAGGTAATGATTATACTAGTAAAGATAGAGGGTGAGGGGATCAGGAACATGAAATGATTAAAATTTGAAAATTAAGTGATCAAAGATGAGAAGGATGTAACAAAAGTGAAGTGAAGAATCCTATGAAGGAGTAAAAGGAAATTAATAGTACTAGATAAAAGTAACAACAACAACAAAAAAAAAAAAACAAGAAAAGGAGAAAAAACAGAGTAAAAAAAAAAAGGAGAAACAATAAATAAAAAAATTAAGAGGGAGCTTTTCCAGCTACAAGAAGAAATGAGACATCTACCCCTTCAGCATTCCTAAAGGATTATGAGGATTATATCTCTAAGGAGGAAAATTAAGTGGGAGATTAGGGCTGGGACAAACTAGACAACCAACAGGGAAGAATATGTTGAAGGTTATAAAAAACCATGGCTAACCACTGAGTAAGTTGTTTCCCAAAAAAGAAAAGATATGCAGAGAACAGGGACCCAAGATGACTTTAGGCTCACAGCTCCGGAGCACTGCACACTGGGCAAATCAGAAAGCCATAGGCTCAGTCCTTCATTTGAATCTGGCATGGTTGCAGAACCAGTCCAAATATACTACTCCCAATCCTTCATTTACATAGGGCACAGCCAATCAAAAGAGACTGGTTCTGGTCCTTCATTTATATCTGGTGAGAAACGGTGATTTTTTTCATAGAACAATTTCATCTGGTGAGATGCCAAGTGAGGTTTTGATAGGACAATTGTCCCAGTGCCATATTTACATGATGTGGAGGCCAATCCAAGTATTTTGGAGACTACAGACCTTGTTCCCTTTATCTCAGAGCCACTGTGAATCTTCTCCACTGGCCCTCTCTCCCCTTGTAGAGTACACTTTGTTTTCTGCCTTTTCTGTGTGTCTTGTCCAGTTCTTTGTTCAGGACACCAAGCACCTGGAGAGAAGGCCTCTGGTGCCCCACCTGGTGCACTAAGTGAACTCCTTGGACTATGCAAATTTAGTAGGTAGTTTTTATTATGATAAGAATGGAAACTTGAATAGTGGAAGTCTGTATTTTTGACTGAGGTCCCCTGAGTCTTTTCTGTATCCCTTTATATCTTCTAGAACGCGAATTTAATCATTCATCATATCCCTGAAATCTTTAAATAAAAAAGGAGAGCACTGCTATGCATAACTTGCCGCCAGAAACAGGCCTGGCTTTGACTGAGAGGTGTGGAGAGAGCACGGGCTCTGGACTGGGGACTCCGTGTGTTCAGGCAGGCTCTGACACTACCTCCTGCACGAGTCTGGGCCCAAGGCTGGGAAGGTGGGACGCGAGCAGCCCCTAAGTGTTCCCCCAAGGAGAATAGGTGGCTGACAATGCATTTCGAGGAGGGATGAGGATGGGGGAAAACCTAAAATACTCAAAATGCTACATATAAATTTAGTGAGAATGTGTTCACCAGACCTCATCAACCCCAAAAGTGATTTTCAAACTTCTGTCCAATTAATAATTGGTAAAATTTTAAAGAGCACTCAACACAGTATAATAAAATTATAGTGATGATTATACTTACACCTTGCATACATATTGGTGTATATCAGAGAGCTGTTATAAACACTGAGGTACCTTTTACAAATCATGGATTTATGAAGGAAAGCAATCTTAAATATTTACTAAATGATTCAATCCATTTCATAGAAAAGCTGAGAAATGAGGATTGTTGAGGTCTCCCAAATGTCAGATATCTTCACATAAATGAATTATTAATATAATCCTCACAGTGTATGTCTTAGTTGTTGAAAGAATATTTTTGGTTCTTTGTTTCACTATACCTAATTACCCCTCTAACCCAGGATTGCTGATAGTTTAAGAATCCAGGTTAGTGTGGCAAAACATTTGTGGAGAGGTGTTTAGGCACCTTAAGTGGGTTTCCTCTTGTCCCGTAACAGGTCTCACATTTTCCACTCCAGCAACGATGCTTGTTCTGGCCTGCAGGTGCAGTTATGCACCTGGCTGCTTTTACTACCTGACTCCTGTTACTACTTCCAGTTCCTTAAATTTTCTTCCCCCTTCATCAATCAACTCTTCTCCAAATCCTTTTTCAGACTTCACTATCTTTGAATTTCTGTTTCTTGGACAGTTTCTTGTATATCTGTTTTCTACAGATTTTAGAGATACCCCAGAATACTTTATAAAGTATATTCAGTATTTTTTCACCAGTAAAGAATAATCATGACATGTTGTAGGATTTCACATAAACCAAGCCATCTGCAGATGAGATAACATTACAGCTATGATGGCATTTCTTGTTTTCCACAAACCACAAACAGTGTAATCCATAACTTGTCAGCACACCTACGAAAACGTGACATCAGAAAATTCAATCTAAATGCAGAGACTTCACTATTTGAGAACAGACAATACATTGGTGAGCATATTTCACTAATTCTAATTTGGAAACTTTTAGTCTTGTTGTAAACCCTCACCAGTCAGCTATGGAAAATTGGTTTTGCATCTTAAGATTCTTTGCTTGTGTTTACAAGCTGCGAAAAACTCAATTTTGCCCTCTGAAACTCTTTTAATGAAACTGCATATATGAAGCACATGTGCTTTGTGGTTTTCTTGGATGCATATAGTCCTGGTATTGGTATTAAGAAAGTTTATAAAATTATGAGATCACTAGTCATGAAATTGGATTCACTGTTGTCTCTTAAAAAACCTATATTGGCAATGTTGAGCTTTTTATGAACGTAACAGTCCTGAAAATGGCATCAAAAAATTTGGAATCCAGGACTTTCATAAGTTTGAGATGTGATAAGAATTAACCTGATAACTTACTAACCAGTTAGTGTGACAGTGTAAAATAAATAAATAAATAAATCCTCACTGGGATTTCATATTTGGGAGCCAAGCAAAAGTAGTTTGTAAGAACCTCAGTCAAGGCAATCCCTATACAAATTCATTATTTCTATTGCTTTTTCTGTGAATAACTACTGTGGGTGTGTTCTGATCAATACAAGTAGAGGTTTGTTATTAATTATGCTATGAATTTGAGCTATATCCCCATCGCAGTTCTGAATGTCCAGAGAAATATCTGAATAATCCAGTTGCTGTTAGGGCAATCTATGTGTTTAGAATCACTGACTATTGAGACGGTCACACGTTCATGTTTTAACTACAAAGCTCATTCATGTCTTGCTTTATTTGCACTAACAATTCAAATAAGTTTGAGAATGAGTATTTGGGGTTTTGTACTCCCAGATTACTATATGACTTACCTAGGGCTATGTACTCATCTAGTCCACAATAGAATGCTTAATGCAGCAAGCGTCTTATTGCTCATGATTCTGTGGATTGGCGACTATGGCTAGGTTAAGCTGGGAGCACTCAGTTTTGCAGCACCAGGAGATGGTCTAGTCTTAGTGTTGCATTTGAGCCATGGCTAGAGAAACTCAGGCAGCTCTCTGTACGCTCTTACGTCTTCTGGAAAACCTAGCCCAATCTTCTCCACACAGTGGTAGAAGATCTCCTGGCAAGCAGGGAATGTAACTATCAAGGCACAAGCTCTTGTCTAGATGCTGCTTGCAACATGTTTTCTGATATCTGATTGGCCAAACAGGTCACATGGCCCAACGAAGTCACTGTAGGAGAGGACCATATAGGAAATAGCTGCAAAGAGAGGGGACTCTCTGGAATCGTATAGAAGGGAGTAAAAATTGATCATCATTGCGTGGAACATGCATTCGCTGAAACATTCATGGAATCCTTTTAGAGAATGAATATTTGGTCAGACCAGGTAGGCAAACTGGCCTTTGGGACAAATCTAGCCTGCCACCCATTTTTGCATATTTACTTGTATATTGTGTATGGCTCTTTTGTGTGACAGTGGCAGAGTTGAATAATTGCTACAGAAACTATGATGGTCGCTAAACCTGAAATATTTTTTCTCTGTACCTTTACAGAGGAGGTTTAGTGACCCTGAATTAAGTAACTGAGCACTTTTCCATCTCTAAATTATAAAATAGCACGGTTTTGAGTACTTTTTAGTTATAACTGAATTCCTTAGGTGAAAGTTGAGGTGTCTTTTGGAGGAATAATATACCAGGATAAGAAAAGGAATATCCCTAGCCAGTCCCTAAAACAATGGTCCTTACCCTTGGAATGGATGGTTATATAAAAGGATATCCACTAAGCCAGGCTGTGGAGATCTGGAGAAACTGGTAAGGAGGTAATCATTTCTCTGTGTGTGAGTATATTTTAAATGTTATGGGCTAGCATAGTAACTCATGGGAGAATCAATCCTCCCTGCCTACCTTCATACGCACCCCCTACCTGCCAATTTGAAGAGTTTCTCATGCTCACAAGCCCCCACAGTGAGTAATAGAAGCAAGTACGCACTGTAAAGTAATCTTAGTACATTGTGTATTACACGACTGGAAAGCTGGTACAAAAGCGGCAAATGTCTGTATAAACAGCTGTTTGCATATCTACGTTTTCATTTTTTGTGTGTGTTCTTAGTTCCAATTAATGATATTTCAAGTGCAGGAGAAATAAACTTACACAGACATACAGCAAGTGCATTATGATAATTTAATGTACACTATATATAATACATAATATATGGTAT
This sequence comes from Erethizon dorsatum, assembly GCA_028451465.1. Lineage (NCBI taxonomy): Eukaryota > Metazoa > Chordata > Mammalia > Rodentia > Erethizontidae > Erethizon > Erethizon dorsatum. Next base: position 83,428,150 of record CM051822.1, read on the forward strand.
AGTGTATATTGTATAATATATACACACAGATAAATGAATAAATGGAAAATGGTAGATAGATAGATAGATAACTACCAATTGCATAGTAATAATACAACCTTATCAGGCTTTGTACATTTCCCAGGTCTTTCTCATTATAAGTAAGTGTAAATCTGATGGTGGTCTGTGAGAAAAAAATTTTCATTTTGTAATACATCATTTTTATGTTTTGTTGAAATTTTCTGTTGAATGTCACTTCACAGCTCTTCAACTCAGTTTAATTTTGTCAAGCTCTGAGTCTTAGGTAACTCTAATTTTCTTGACACGCTATATATGTTAATATTCTATACCAGACTAATATCAGTCTCAGGCTAGGGTACTGTTAAATAACTGAGCATCACTATAAATCAGAACAACAGAAAATGTATACTTTCAATGTGACCTTTAATCTCTATTGATCTTGAAAATTTAATAATTAAAAACTTGAAAGTTTGGCATGGAGTCTTCTCTAAGTTTTTCTTTGAGTTTCTTTGAGTTCAGTGTTCTTGTCAAGATTATATTAGTCTAGGTGAAGTGCTTGGAAGAGGTAGATAGTGTCCACTATTACTGTTACTTAGCGTGCAGCAGATGTAAATCTTGTAGATTCATGTTAAACAGATTGAATACTACTCTATTCATTTTTTCTATTTAGTATACTATTTATACACACAGTTACACATATGCATAAATGTGTATACATGTTTGTATATGTACATCCTATACAAATACAGATATCTCGGAGAAGCCTAAGAAAGATGAAACTAGGCTAAAGAAGGAGAAGTAGAATGTATTGTTTAGAACTATAAGAGGAATGAAATATTTTTAAGAACTAATGCTGTAGAGATTGAATATTTGTAGATCTCTCAAATCATCCCATATTGTAGTTGCTGTTTAGGAATGCAGATGGTGGCCTCAAGATAAATTCAGTAAAAATGAGCATAAAAGTTGTCTATTTTAAAAATAAAATTTATTTTTAGAACAAGTTTAGGTTTATAGAAAAACTAGCCACCAAGTATATAGAGAAGCTCTATACCCCTTTCTCCCTTCTACCTTATCTAACCAGTTTTTCTTCTTATTACTGTCTTGTAACACTGTGGTACATTTCATAGTTGCTGAATCTTCAGTATGTTATTATTAACTGTATTCTGTAGTTTAATTAGGGCTCACTCTTTGTGTAGTACAGCATTCTGAGTCTTGATATATGCAGTGTCATGCATCTGTCATTACAGTATGATATACAATAGCATCACTCTCCTAAAAGTAGCACCGTGCTCCTCCAATTCATTACTACCCTTCTCTCTGAACCCATGAATTCTGTTCATCCCTCCAAACTTGCTCCAGTTACATCAACCCTATCAGTCTTAGTTTTGTCTTTTTCCAGAGTGGCATACAGTTAGAGTTATACAGCATGTTGCCTTTGCAGGCTGGCTTCTTTCGCTTAGCAGTATGCATTAAGGTTCCTGCATTTGTTTCTACTGTTTCTACAAGAGTCTACTGTCTGGATATACCAGTTTATCCATTCATCTATTGAAGAACATTGTGTTTGCTTTGAGATTTCTGTAACTATGAATTAATCTACTGTGAACTTTTGTGTGGACATAAGTTTTCAGCTCATTTGGGCAAGTACCTGTGATCGTCATCTCTGTATCTTATGGTTTGCACATGTTTACTTGAGAAACTGCCAAACCGTCTTAAAAGTGGTTACACCATTCTGTGCTCCCACTAGCAGTGAGTGAGAGTCCAAGTTACTCCATATCCTTGCCAGCATTTGTTATTGTCAAATTTTTGGATTTTAGCTATTCTAATAAATTTAATTTACAATTCCCAAATGACATGTCACATTAAACACCTTTTCATATGCTTGTTTGCTGTTTTCTTTGGTGATATTTCCAAATCTTTGGCTCATTTTTAAATTGGATTGTATTCTTATTGTTAGGTTTTAAGAGTTCTTTGTATATGTCAATACAAGTTCTTTATCAGATATGGTTTGTCATTTCATTGTGTTAACAATGTCTTTTGCAGAGCAGATGTTTTTAATTTGTGAGAAATCAAACTTTTTTATGGATTGTACTTTTGGGGTTGTATTTGAAAATCATTGTCAAACTCAATATTAACTGGATTTTCTCCTATGTTATTGTCTAGAAGTTTCCAACTAGATTGTTTAGTGAAATTATCCATGTAAAACTTCGACTACTTTAGTACTTTTTTCTTATTACATAATGTCTCCCTGCCATGTCTTTACTTATCTAGAAAAATCTTAACCATTCCTTAAAAAGCCAATTCAAAGAAAATTTATTATTCCATCTGATCAATTGGATCTCAGCCTTCTTTGAACTCTTAAGGCTATGGAAATATACACTATATTGTTTGGTACTGTATTCTGTTTAGTTGCATTTCTAAAACTTATTTCCATGTCTTAATCACACCTTACAGGCAAGAGAAGCTAAAAGTTACGCATCATTGTAACTATCAGCAAATTTAGTGTGATTTGGACTCATATTCTCAAATAACACCTGAAATTAGGAAGCTGCAAGTCAAACTGTTAAGAATTGTACATGTGATCTTAGCCAAAAGACCAAGAAGCAATGAAATTATTAAGGATTTTGAAGTTAGATTGATAAAGTTTTTATTTCAACTGCAACTAATGCTGGTAACAGAAGGATCAGGGTAAAATCTGCTTAACATGATCAACGTAGGTATCCATAGGAGATAAGTATGTGTAAGTATGTTTCCTGCACATCCTTTGTGCTCTGTATTGTTATTACAACTACTATTATTCTTTCCATAAATACTCTAGTGTGTGAATGGTTAGGTTAGTTATAATGAAGATGAAAATATAAAGTACTTTGTGATCTTTGTGTCTCATTATTATAGATCTTCTTATGTATGAAGTCGTATAGTAGAAAAACCAGGGGCACCAAATTAAAATCATGCAATGTGCCTTTTGCCTGTGTCCTTCAGTTGCACTCAGCATTTGTAAATGCTACAGAGTATCTGATTTACTGATCACGTTTGCTATTAGTGATGAGCATGTTGCTGAGTGAGCCTGAAGGCAGCTGCTAGAGGTTCTTGCTTCTCTGCAGGGGGAAATGAGGGAGAGTAGAGCCTTGTTTGACCTTCAGACCTTGGACGAACTAACACTATGCATATGATTCATGTTTCCATTGCTGTGATAAAACATCTAGGAAAAGACAAGAAAAGAAAGCTCATTTTGGTACAGGGTTTCTGATGTTTCAGTCCATGGTCCCGCGGTTCTGCTACTGGGGGCCTGAGATGCGGCGGCACATTGTGGTAGGGGAGCATGGACAGAAGGAGGCTGCTCGCTCATGGGAGCCCGGAGAGGGGGTCACTGACATGTGACAGAGAGCTCCTGCCCTCTTCCACTTTCTATCTTATCCAGCCTCTTGGATGGGCCCACCGTATTCAGACAGTCTCCCTACTTAGCAGGCTGTCCCACACACCAGTCATCTCTAGAAACCCCCACAGACACGCGGAAGTGTGTCAGGCAGATTGACAGTCCAGTTTAACTGTCACACCCTGGATGGTGGTGTGGAGAGGGGAAGGACCCTGCATACTTGATAACATGTCTGATTGTCTGTTGCTGACATAATTTTGTATGTTGTTAAAATCATTTGGAGAAAAGTTGTCTGTTATAACTGAAAGGCTAACATGCCTATTTATAATTTCTCTATATTTAACTAAGATATAAAGTAGTTTCTCCCTGACTCATCAGTGAAATCAATATAAAAGCCGCTAACCATCTCCCTAGGAAAGGAGACGCTAACTACAGGTGATGTATGAGATTTAATCATGGAGTATCACTTTCTCCCCTCAAAACATGAACTGCTGTTAAATCAGTAATCCACCCAGACTGGAGGGAACACGAGGAAAGAGGAGGCTCTGAAGCCAAAGCTGATACAAGAAATCACCTGTGGAGAGCAGGGAGGGATGCCTCTTTTCTGGGAGCCAAGATACTGTAGCTGAATACAGTCTGCCTTGAAGTCATTTCGCTTTTTTCTCTGGATTGTCTAATGGTGGCTGAGAGCAAAATGTCTCCCTTAGGACATAATCTCCCACAAACTGAGGAGCTAAGCGTTAACAGGAGAGCGCGGGAGAAGAAAAGGAAGACTGCCTTCCCGGAGCTGTTCACAATACCCGGACTAGGGCAATAAATAATTGATAGTTGTCACCTCGCTGTTTCTTGGTTATTCATGGGCTTTGAGATGGTCCTTTATCTTAGCACCATCTAATCGTGTTCTATCACATGCACTTCTTGTCGCCAGTATTAATATGTCTGCCAGTGACATGTGCTGTACTCCAGCTTTTCAGAGCTATCACAGACTGCTGATCTGCACCAATCAAGGGCAATGTAATTGTCACTGGCAGACAGAAATATTACCACCAGACAGAATAGTGTAAATAATACAAAAAATAACCCCCAATGCCAGTGACATATCTCCATAATTAGAGAGAAGTCTCTCCCATCGTGTGTGCCGTATTACCGTCCTGAATGACTGCTGCAGTAGTCCAGAGGGGCGTGGGCGCGGGTTGGTCAGGCTGAGCACCTGCACTCTCTCGATTTTGCACGTTGCAGAAGCAGAGCTGGCGTGTGCATTCAGGAGCAGAGCCGTGGGGGGCTGTAGAGAGTATTAGAGTTTTTCCTGATACCTTTGCATACACCTGCAGAGGTACCACAGCAACCCAGCGGTGACGGCCTCCCGCGGCAGTGTGGCCACATTAACCCACATACCGAACCGCTGCATTTCAAGTACAGGAAGAATGAGAGTTTGAAGCACAGAGATAATAAATTCAGAAAAGGAGGGGAAGGCAAAAGATAAGTTTTAATTGGCGGCTATAGCTACTTAGACATTACACAGCTTGTTTTATTCTCAAAGTGTTTAAGGGAATGTTGCTGAATAAATCCCTTTTATCAGATGCTGCAAGATCCCTATGCACCTGTGACAAACACCATCCATTCCTTCATTCTTGCCAGCAGAATCCCAATTTTGAATAAGATAGCAGAATGCCTGTTTAAGTACTACCTTCCTCAGCTTTTGTTGTAGATAGGGCTGGCCAAGTGACAAGAGTACTGGTGAGAAATAAGTAGAAGACATTGGGGGATTTTGCAAGTTTTCTTAATAAAAGGGACAGAAGTTTCTGGAGCTACCTTTCTCCTTTCCATCTTCTCTCCTTCTTAGACACCTGGAACTAAAGCAGCTCCAAATACAAATCAAGAGATGCACGAACTCAGACTCTTACCTCAGTGAGCCATGAGTCAATGCCAGTACTCACCTACCTCTCGTTTTCTTTTTACCTGAGAAAAAGAACTTTTTTTTTAAGTTGCCACAGGTCATGCTTTATTATTTGCTCAGAATCATGTTCCTAACTGTAATACACAATCTAAAAAGCCCTCACTAAATCCCAACATTAAAATGAAAATGTAAAAAGCCTTTAAAAAGTCACCAGTGACAAGACAGTGAAGAATACAGTAGAACTAATTACTGGAGCGTACTGTGTGCCAAGCCGTTTTATATGCGTTTACTTGTTCCATTTGCAGAGCAATCTTAGGGGCTGTATTCTGTTGTACGCCCATTTCATAAGTGAAACAGAGGTATGGAGAGGTCAAGCTACTTGCCTAAGGGGATGGAGCCAGGATTCCATGATCCAGAAACTAGGTTTCCACCACTATATTTTCTCATTTACATTTTTCATTTCATAAAAGCAGAAACCCAAGTCAAAGATATAATTGATGAATCCATGGCTGTATATAGGTTCTCTTCGATGTCTTTATCATCACAAGGGAAAAGATTCTTTTGTGAGATGCAATTTCAAGCAATTTTTGCTTTGTGTAGTATTTTTGTTTTCAGAACCGCAAAACAAAAATTTAATCTATCCATCCATCCATCATACGGAGATTACCATGGCAACTATCTGCACTGAATCTAATGTATTTGCATTGGTATATATTGACCCTGCCAAATTCTTGAACTATGATATTTAAAACAACACATTCTTTAAATTTGGATCAACCCAAAGTGGATTTGAAATCCAGCTGTAGTGCTGATTTTTTTCATCTGTTTGTTTATTCATTATCACTGAAAATGATATAACGTATGTCAAAATGCTTTGGAAACTGTCAAAATCCATATAAATAATTATTACTGTTAAAGTCTTTTGATGTGGTAGAATAAGAGTTGGAAAACCCCAGTTCTTCTTTTGAATATGTACTTGAATTACTATGTAATATTGGGTGACTTGATTATCCATTCTGGGTATTGCTGACCTGACTCTAGTTCCCTGGGCCAACATAACCCTCATGTTCTATGTACCTGCCAGTTAGTAAAAGTGAGCTGGGAACACTGGGCATGTGTTTGGAGGCATTCTTGAGGGGTTTCCATCCTTCCTTTTTTGTTTCCAACTTGCTTTTATTTGATTTCATCCAACTTCAGGTCCAAATTCTTGCCTCTATGGCTTCAAATTTCATTTCTCCTTTCTAAGCGGACTAATAATGGGTACATATTTATTGAGTGCTTGTTTTGTATCAGAATACAATGGGCAATACTTTCCTTGTACTACCTATACATCTCATCCAGGGTATTCATGCATAAACAATGCTGTGGTTTGGGATGATTTTTCACCTCTGGGTCTTATTGGCGCCTATGACCTACTGGCTACTTGGTATTTTTCATGTCATTTCTGACCACATCTCTAAGAAGGCGGTTGCTACTGTTATTTCCTCTTTAGAGATAAAGAGGCATTTGTATTTGGGATTCCTGGTGTCCAAGGATTACCATACCCACTTTTGGTAAACCATGTGGTACTAGGCCTTTTGTTCTCTCTACCTACCCAACTGCCTATATATGGAGAGACCAGTATGCTACTTTGGTCTCAATCCATGGCTTTGAGCTCTTAGACTTGCATACAGTATTTCCCCTTCTTACTTGATAGTTCTGGGTGTCTTTCTGCTTTCTCCTCACTGCTGTCCTCAATCCAGATACACCCTATGAGGGAGAGGAAGTGGTATGTGTGCTCTTTTTGTCTCTGTCTGTGTTCTATGCAGATACATAAAAAAGTAGCTACATATCTTTCTCTTCCCTGTGTTTTCTGAAGTTATTATCCTCACTTATAGCAGAGAAAGTTCACTTTGAGATTGGAATTAAAATATATCTCAGCACTTTATTCCTAAGTCAATATAATAACTCTGTCACTATAAACTCTACTGCACAATAAGAAAATACAATTTCTTTAAAAAATTCATGGTGTGTCTAGTAAGCAAGAAAGGAAAAACACTGGGTATGAGAAAAAAAGCAGTAAATCCATAATAAGTTTATGAACTAATTCCACAATAGTCTTATATTGGAGGAGGATGAAGAGGAAATATGAGAAACAAAGGAATTTGCCTCTGCCCATTTTGTCTGTTAAAATGTTTTATCTTGAGTCTGATTTTATGCTACCAGTAGGATAAGGGAACTCTAGTCGAAAGTGAACCTTAAAATTGGTCCTGAGCTAGTATTAGCCTGGAGTACCAGGTATAGGTAAAGGCACAATCACCTTAGAGGGATATTTTATAAATGGGGCTATGTAAAATGCACACAGAAAACTTAGACTGAAGATGACCTCAAGAAAGTTACCAAAATGAGATAACTGATTGAGACTTCATCCTCCAGAATGTTAGGGATTATCACTCTAAATTATAGACTATAAAATCAAAATATTATAAATTATTAGGGATCTAAATATAAAAGCCAAAACCATTATAAAAAGTAATATATTTGCAAAAAATCTAAAGCATAGCTTTTAAGAAGTTGAATCATTAAAATTGAAATAAAACTGAATGGCCTGATTGAACAGCAGTTTAGATAAAACTAAAGAGAGAAGAGACTAGAAAATCAATCTGAGAAAAGAATTATATCACATTTCAGGTGAGAATGCAATGGAAACCGTTTCTGAAAGAAGGTTTACAAACATTCAGGATAGAATAAGAATTTCTAAGCCAGGCATGGTGGTGCATGTCTGTAATCCCAGCCCTTGGGAGGCTGAGGCAGGAGAATCACTGCAAGTTTGATTCCAGCCTGGGCAACATAGTGAGTTCAAAGCCAGCCTGAACTACACGGTGAGACACTGTCTCTAAAAGAAATTTTTTTAAACATGTGTCTAAAAGGAATTTTATAATGAGAATCTAATACTCAGAGTATTGGGTTAGAATTTTCCAGAACTGATCAAACATACAACATCATTTTAAGGATAATGAAAATGTGGTATTTGTACACAATGAAGAAGGATGCACTTGTGTCATTTGTAGAAAAATGGATGCACTTTGAGACCATAATGCTAAGTGAAATAAATCAGATACACAGGCCTAAATATCACGTGATATATCTCATGAGAAACCCAAAATATAGAAAAAAATTATAGAGCAAAGTAAAAGATAATAAGGAACAGGGAGACAGATCTTTTGGAAAAGGGATAGGGACCAAGAGAATGGAAGCGAGGGGTGGGGGAAAGGGATAAAAGGAATTAAGATGTGTCATGTGCATCTACCAACTCCCAATGAGGAATGTTAACATTTTGTACTGCAAATGTATACTACCAAATTAAAAGAAAAAAAGAAACTCAAGTTCTGGCAGGACAAATAAATCCATACCTGGAAATACCAGAGAAAAAGCGTAGCACACCAAAACTAAAAAAAATTTAATAGTGCTATAGAGAAAAAAAGTCATCTACAACAATAACACGAATTAGAGTGAAAGTATTAATAATAATTGCCATGAAAGATAGAAAACAATGGAATAATATGTTTAAATGTTAATTTATGACATAGCCAACTGATTTTCAAAGGTGCTAAGAATACACATAGGACAAAGGACAGTCTTTCCAATAAATGGTGTCCAGAAACTGGAAAGTCACATGCAGAACAAACCTCTCACCAGTTACAAAATCAGTTCAAAATGGATTAAAGACTTAAATTTAAGACATGAGGCTGCTAGAAGGAAGCATATGGGAAATAGTTCTGGATAACAGAATAGCAAGGTTTTTTTTCACAAGACCCAGAAAGCATAGGAAACAAAAATAAAAATAGAGAAATAGGATTATAAAGAACTAAAGAATTTCTGCACAGCAAAACAAACAATCAGCAAAGTAAACACACCTACAGATTGGCACAAAATACCCACCAACTGTACATATGACAATGGAATTAATATCTAGAATAGAATATCTAGAATGTATTAGAGTATCTAAGGAATTACAAAAAACTCAGTAGTAAAATAACAAAAATAACCTTATTTAATAACAGGCAAGAGATCTAAACAAGTATTTCTCAAAACTCACACAAATAAATGGCCAACAGTTATATGAAAAAAAAAAAAAGCTCAAATTTGCTAATTGTTAAGAAAATGCAAATTAGAAGTGCAATGAAATATCAACTCACTCCATTAAGAATGACTATTATTAAAATGCCGGAAAGGGTGCAGAGAAAAGGGAACATATGAACTCTGTTGGTGGAAATATTATAGAAAACAGAATGCACTTTTCTCAAAACATTAAAAAATAGAATTCTTTAAATTCCTTGCCTGATCTAATAATCTCAATATCTCTGCCATATTGGGCTAGTTCTGATGTCTCTTCAAAGTGTGTATTTTATCTTTAATATGCCTTGTAATTTTTTTGTTGGAAGCATGAAGAAGAGGTAAAAGTACCTGAGGCAAATAGCACTTTTAATGTGAGATTTTATGTTGATCTTACTAAAAGTTAAATTGTGTTTGTTCTTTTACATTGCTGCAGGTGTCGGGGCTAAACATTTTTATGATGCCCTTGTTTTTGCCTCCTCCATAATCTTTGGGTTTCCCTGGAGACTTCCTAGGTAACACCTGAACTGGACAGTTCTTCCAGTTATATTCCCTTTCTGGTAACAGCAGTCCTACTGGTATGTAAGTGGTGGGAGTCTTCAGGCATCCTGTGAGTAGGTTGCAGTCTTTTAGGGAGTGTGTCCCCCTGACTAGGACGTTCACAAAAGCTTCTCAGTTTTCTTTTGTGTTTTTCTGCTTTAGGTGGGAGAAGAAATTTAAGCAAGATTGGATATTTCCCTTCCCTCAGTTCAGTTCAGATAGTTTTAATTCAGGTAAAGTAGTTTCTCTTAAGGTCAGGCCTTGTTAAGAACAGAGTGCTCTGGACATATTTCACAAGGAATACATTCTCCTCCTCCTACCTACAGCACATGGGGATTTTCCTCCGGGCTTCAGTGTGAGAACTTGATAGACTTCCTAAAGATAAAACCTATAGATGTGTGGAAGCTTCCCTAAAACTGCCTCCCTCCCAAATTTTATCACTTAAACTTGTCCACACTGATCCTCCAACAATTTGTTAATTGTTTAGGTTTTCCTATCCCAGTGCTGACCTTCATGGGCATTTTACTTGGGTAAATTGTAGTTTTCTGTATTTGTCTGCCTGTCTCCAGTTGTGGGGCAGTGGTTTTCCCTGTAACCTCAGTTCTGTTATGGATCTAAAAGAGTTGTTAATTTTTAGCTTGTTGAGCTTTGTTCTTGTTGCTTGAATGAGAATGATGAATTTCATATTACTTCCATGCTGGACTAGAAACTGGAAGCTCCCACAGTTTAGAATATATCTGATAAAGTGCATTCAAGAAAAAGAGGAAATTGAGAAGGTTTTACATTGACATACCCACACCACTACCCCAAACAACAGATTAAAAACAATCTCAAAGACAAATGACAAAACCCCCCAAAAGGCTGCCAGATTCTACCACTCACAGATTCTTAATGAAAGAGCCAAAGATTATTTTTCAGTAGGAAGGGAGGAATGGGATATACAAAACAATGAAAATAAACCTTTACGCTCCTTTTGATCAGTGGTGATTCAAAATATGAAAGGTTTTTCTAATTGGTGGAATGACAGAAACTTTTATCTTATGATTTTGGACTGACTTTTCTCAACAGATTCTGCAATTCTGCAGACCCAACTCTCCTTTCTCATCACAAACAACTGTTCCATTGCCTGTCCCATTCTTACCTGCCATGCTCTTTCTACCAGCAGCTCATGGTGTTTCCTCTCTTTAAATATCTTATTTTTGCCATGTTGCTTATCTGTAATAATGCTTCAAGGTCCAGTTCAAGATCTGTCTCCTTTGTTTGGTGCTGAGTTACTTCCAAAATGAATCACCACTGGTTGTTTCCATCCCTGCAAAGGAAATTCAAGCTTCTCATGCTTCAGGAGATATATAGATATATCTATATAGATATATATCTATAAAATTATATTTGTCTTCCAATATAAAATGGGAATGGCTGTCTAATTTCCTTCCCTGTCTAAAGCTAGGCATAGAGAACTCAGCCAAATGATATTTTTTGAGTCATTAGTTTCACTAACTCATGATATTTGTTTTATCCTTCAGATACTTGTCTGTCTTGACATTTGATCACTGTTGTTTTAGGCTAGTTGAACAGGAAACACTAAAATGTTGTGAAAAATATTGTATGCCATATGATTCCAAACATTCGCATTCATATCTGTGAGTATGGCTTGCTTTCCTTTGAATGACTGATAGGGTATTAAAACCTTCCTCCAGAGAATTGACTCTGTTCCTCATGGTGCCAGTTAGAGGATTTGAACTTGTCTCAGAACTAAAAGAAAGTCCACCTGTGAACACATGATCTGAAGACAGATATTCAAATGCAAGCATACAGTGTATTTTTTAAGATATCACACAGAGGGCCGGTGAGATGGCTCAGCGGCGTAAGCGCCTGCCTTGCAAGCGCGAGGGCCCGAGTTCGACTCCCGGATCCCACATACGAAAAGGGGGCCAGTGATATCGCTCAGCGGCACGGGTGCCTGTTGGCACGCGAGGTCCTGAGGTCAACCCCCCGGTACCCACAAAAAAAAAAAAAAAAAAGATATCACACAGAATTAAAAGCCTTTTTTTTAAAAAAAAGTAAAGTGAAAGTGCACCACATTAGTAAATATTGAAGTGCCTCTTTCATTCTTTCCTCCTAAAAGTAGACAGCACTCAAGCTCTTGGAGATGCTGGTGAGCAGCTCATGGGAACCGTGAGCGGCTGTGGGATGAGACCGAGCAGTGGGCAGGAGGCCGATGTTGGAATCATATGCTGACGCAGGGTCACTACACAGGTGGTGACTTCACCAGCCTGGCATCCATGTCACTCTCCTTTTCGACTTTTTGATTGCAGGGTGCGTATTTATCTCAGTAACGTGTGCATATCTATCTCAATGCTAATGTTTTCATTGGAAGACCTTGGAGTAATGGACCTTTCAAGCACTGATGTCTGGAGTCATTCATTCAGTGTTTTTTTCCCCATAATTATGAAAAACGATTTTCCCAGACATCTCCATTAGCAGCTGCCTTTCCCTCACATGCAGTATTGTAACACATCAGGATGCTCACCAAGTTCATATTTTGCTTATTCCTGGCTTTGTTAATTGAATATGTCATTCTTAGAGGATCCTTTGATTTGCTACCTCACACCTAGTTTTAAGGTTTATTAGCTAGCTCATCAAGCAGAAAGAAGGACTTGCACTGTAGAAGGTTAAATCAATAGGAAAACAATTTTTAAAAGTATCAGTTAATATGTGGTTTCACATATATCAGATCAACATAAAACTTTTTTAGGTGAACATCTGTTTAATAGCAACATACCTCTATTCAGCATAATGACCATTGTTTCAGTTTAGCGGGAATGACTTTCCACTTAGTAATACTATCTAGTTTGATATAGGAATCTATTTCCCTTTCGTCTTCCCCATCTGCTCCCCCCTCCTCCTCTGCTTCCCTGCCCATCTCTCCCTCTCTTTCCCTCTCTCTTCCTCTTCTCCCCTTCTCATCCGCCACCTCACACACATTTTTCCTATGCAGCCTTTAATTTAAACTTATGAAGATTTTTATCTCAGTAAATGAAAATTATTAGAAATACTTGAGAATAAAATATGAGGCAGAACTCAGAAAATTAAGATTTTACTTAAGATCTTTTGGGTCAGTTCTATTGTAAATGATTATGTAAAATGTAGCCACAACTTTAAATGATCTTTTATGTAATGATTTTTCAGTAGATACAGGGGCTAGGGATGCAGCTCAGTGATAGAGCATTTACCTAGCATACACCAGGCCCTGGGTTTGACCCTTCAGTGCCTCAAAAAAAAAAGGAGAAAAGTGCTTTGAAAATTTGAAAATACTAGTATAGCTTAGTGTATATGAGTGGGGTTAATTAATCTAGATTTTGTGGGTTCAAATCTTGGCCTTACCTCTTGTAAGCTGTATAAGTTGGACAAGTTACTTAACCTTGCTGTGCCTCAGTTTTCTCATTTGTTAAATAAGGTAGATGATAACATACTGTATTTACCTCCAGAAGATTGTTCCAAGAACTAATGAGTTAACATCTATAAATTACTTAGAGGACCCGGCACATAGGAGGTACTCAATAAATATTAGCTTAAAAAGCCCAAAGTCATAGATCTATGTGCTCTCGAAGACTTTGTTTTCTTGAAGAACAGATAGTAACCGTAAATCTTTAAAAATATATTTAGACCTTCCTAGCTGACAATTTCTGTAACAACATATCATTATAAATTGTGATCCTATACTATAAAATGTAGAAGGCACGTAAAAGCTTAAATTTATAAGGGTATCTCAGGTACCTATCAGTAACACTGCAGACAGCATAGTATATAAAAGTGACAGCAAGCTTCACCATCTCTATAGTAACCATGAAATTCAAAATTGTCTGGAAAAACATTTTAGATCTACTGATTTCCATAGAGCTATGTATCTGGTGGTGATGGGGTCATTTAATAGAACCAGAGTTATTTTTAGAGGCTTTCATGGATATAAAGACAAAGCTTATTTTAAATACTAGGCTTCTATATTAGTTGAAAATACATTTTCCAAAAGCATCAGCTTGATACACTTAAGAATTTGAGTCTTGAGACCAGAAGCTTATTTACTTTCTTCATCTACTAGTGACACTCAACTTTTCTAGATCTCAGCTTTTCTAATCTGTACAATGGAGATAATAACACATAGATTTTTGTAAGTAAAATTAGATAACACATTAGAAAACACAAATTATAGCATTCATCAGCACACAATATGACCGTAGAATTTCCAAAGCAATGGATTTCTAATAGAGTTTAATGCTCCGTAAAACAGGAATTCTGTCATTGAATGAGTTTGGGAATACTGTATACATGTAGTGGTTGCTCTTGGGACTTGTATATATTCTCTATGCCTTCTCCCTTCTGGGATAGAGCTGCCTTCCCACTTACTGTGCTGGAACACTCAGAATTCACACCTTCTGGAGCCAAATTCTTCCAATGGCCAATAGCAGCTGGTATTTACATACAGAGATTTTCTTTTCCTTAGGTAGGACAGATCTTAGAAGTAGATCTATCTGATGTCCCGGAGCTTCCCTGAAGAATTACGCTACAGTTGCTCTCAATGGCTATCAGCTTGATAACACACCCTTTCTGGCTGGCTTTTCTTCCTTTCTCATTTTTCCATTCCCTACCAGTATTTTCTGCACTTGCCCAAAATGCCACTAGCATCTGAATCCTTTTCTCAGTGTTGGCTTCTGGGGATCCCAGAGTAAAATGAAAGAATTGCATACTTCGTGAAAATTCATGGCAAAGCAGGTGTTTGCAGTATATCAATAGTTCTCAATTGTTTTTAGGAATAAGGCCTTTTAAAGGCTGAAATCATACGTGGAATTGCAAATTACATCTTTTAGAATGTGCATAACATTAGTTTATATATATAATTTACAATACTAACTTGTTATAAAGAAATAAAAGAGAATGACCTCGGTATTTGGATCAGCACCCACACTGTAAATTGGGATTTTGAAGAACAATTAAAGTTTTATCAGTATCATCAAATTTATTTCTGTATTTCATTTGGTTCCATAGTATTGGAATCATAAAATTAAATACTTACCAATACCAACAATGTGTAAATGTTTTGCTTTACGATTTCAGGAGTGTTTTCAATTGAATTAAATGAAAACTTTGAAAAGATTTCATAGCAACTATTAATACCAAAGTTAAATCAGTGCCTGCATATAAAAACTGCTGACATACTATCATTGCTAAAGTTCCAGTTAGGCAGTGTTCATTCTTATGTGCCCAAATTAATCTAAATGTGTACTTTTCATAGGGAAACACTTTCCTAATATTCTTTATGGCACTGAGATTTTTAAAAATTTTTAGGCATAGTGCAATTTAATATACTTTAGATATTTGAGCATCTGTGTTTCACAGAGATGCACAAATTTTCAACCCGATTTACAAGTTTATTCTGTGTAGCACATTGGGTTTACTTTGATTCACTACTGACAGCATATCTGCAGTGACCGCTAAAACATCACCCTAACATGTGCAAATGAACTTGTTTCACTTGTGAAAGCCATCCCAATTGGTAGCTAGTAGAATCATATTGTGTTTGCAATGTGTTTAGTTAATGAGGTTTATTTTATAAATAAAAACACATATACATTTTCATTTGAAATAATCATACAATAAATATTTTTATTTGGTCAATAGCCAGGAAAGTTCAATATTAAATATAAATTATGCTACTCTCGATCGCTATAATTATAAATAATTCCCAAGCTAATGACTACTATAAAGAGGACATAATACTTTGTGTGGCTTGTTCAACTTGGTTTGAAATACTGTGGCACAATTTCAGTATTAAGATTCTACAGAACACATATTTGAACATACTTTAGCAACCATTTTAATAGGAGCTTCAGCTCCTGTGTGTCACACATTTTTCAGATTGATGCTATGTCAAAAATGGAGCTAAATGTTCATTTTTTCCCCCTGTAATGTGTTTTCACAGTAACAAATCTATCTTATGTTTTCTTCTGTGAATTTACACAAAAACAAGCAAGGAGGACTCTACAAAGTCTTTTATCTTTGGCCAATTGATCTGAAAAGAAATATAGTAATGAGGGCTTCTAATTAATTCTTCATGTACATTCTTAGATTTTAAAATCTGGATTATGTATTTCATGTAAGCAAACTAACTTCATTATTCAGTTTTGTGCCCTTAACTTAATATGTATTGGAATGGGAACAAAGTAGGCTTCAATAAATTCCACCTCCGTCACTCAGTACTGTAAGCTTCTTCATGAGGGATGTGTTTTTTTCTACTTTGAGTAATTTGTTAAGTGCATTTTTATTGTCAGGTTTTAATTTTGATGTGTGCCTGCAGAGGCACATCTACAAAATCCTTGACTCTATAGGAAACATTCTTAGATCTTTTCCGCATTAGGAAGTGAAAATGGCATGAGCTTTCAACTCATCCTAATTATTCGGGTGCTGTATTTGTTTTGGGGGACCTGGATATAGAAAGTTTTATGTTAGGCTTGTCATTTGTCAAATGGAATTAATGACGTTTTCAAACCAATTTTGAAGAGGAGCAGTGAATACCGCGTAATGTTCTTTGAAGCCAAAAAAGGACCAACTAGAATGTTTAACCGTGTTGTTTATATACTAGGAGGACAGAGGTGGTGAGGGTGCTTGGAGAGTGAGCACAAGGTGTCCAGCGTAGACTTAGGTGGCAAGCTTCTGAGAGGATTTATTTATGTATCCAGCAAATGTTTATCATTTCTGCCATGCACTGTCTAGGCTCTGAAAATTGAGGACAATGTAGTCACAGTTCTTCCCCTCTCAGATATTACAATCTTCAATGCTATGATAGAGAAGGGAAATGCAAGGGGCTTTGGGAACACTTTGTGGGAGAGACGAATACAATCTGCCTGGTCAAGGTGATGGGGAAGATTATTTCAAAAACATGAGGATATTTAGACCATGAAACCTCACCCATGGTAACTGGAATCACGGCTTAGAAACACATCCTCAGGGGTATGGAAACAGTCTCTAAGTCATGCATCTTGGTGGAGCCAAAGGTTTTGATGTCAGCACTGTGTCTGGGTTCTCTTACTCCATTAATTCAAAACCGAGTCCTACCGTTGACTCTGGCAGAGAACTCAGACCTCAGCTTCAAGTGCAGACTCCAGCCACTATGTATCTTGTTTATACTCTACAAAGGAATGCTTGTGAAATAACAGAGCATATACCAAAACAATCACAGTAGAGATAGTTGCTCGATAATGATTTTAGTACGTAAGTGTCTTTACTCCTTCTAGCTGACATATGGGCTTTCCTATAGGTTCAGGATGACAAGGACATTATGAATGAAAAATCAGGCTTTGGAAATAAATGTTTAATAGGTATTTAATCTGGCTGTTAATAATAAGTTACCTTTGCTCTTTAGCAGTGAAGATTTAAATATGTGATAAAATGTGTCATCCCGCTTCCTCCAATTTCTAATCTTGTAACTTTAAATTACCTTTTGGTGTTTCCTGATTATCATTAGCCAGTTTCCTGAAAAGTCCCACACTACTTCCTACTTACGGAAGAGAGCACCATATGGCGTAGGTAATATCTTGTGTTGGTTCTCTATTGCATTGATTCCCAACCTTTCTGGCACTGGAGAAGGGTTTCCTAGAACACAATTTCTCTATGGACTAGGAGTTGAGGGGGATGGAGGTGCAATTTTTGGATGATTCAAAGGAACACACAACTTTTGAAGCTTCCCTGGGTCACTTTCCCCACTGCTCGCCTCCTGCTGTGTGACTGAGCTCCTAAGGGCCCACCGACCTGCCCACTGCCCCTGGGGGTTGGCCCTGAGAAGGCTGCAGGGTGAGGATCCGGACAGAGGAATTTGTGGTGTTCTTCTAGGAGAAGAGTTGCAGAAAAAGCGACTGGGAAGATTCCTCAGGCGTAGTGCTACCTGCTTAAAAATTTTCCTGGGCCCAGGATTGGATTTAGGATATTTTATCACTCCACCTTCAAGTCTTGTGAGTAATGCTATAAAAATTTGCATATGTCCATATCAGAAAAGGAAGGACAAGGAGGAATGAGATGAAAAAACATGTCTGTATATAAAGACATTTGCAAGCACTTCTGGGATCAGTCAACTTCTTTCTTTGAACAGATGAGAATATTGAGGCTAACAAAATAGTTGCTTATCCTTGAAATCAGAAACCAGAATCAAAAGATTTTTATTGTTTATCTTGAATGATCAATCATCTTTCCTCTTTTTATTCCTCTTCTCTGAAAATATTAGAGAAAACCACTTACTGAAGTGACCTAACCTGTTAACCTCCCACGTACGTGGGCTCTAGAAGACTCATCATTTTCTATGTCTCTGGAAAATGCAGTGAAAGAAATTCTCTAAGGCAGACATTATTAGGAGCCTGACTGCTTGTGTGAAATGAGGAAAGAAAAATAAATGAAAGGACATGCACAAAATAATATTTTAATAAACTATCCTTTTGTGTGTTTGTGCCAGTAGTGAGAGCCACACACATGTATTTAGAAAATCAAAATGCATTTTGTCCTAAGCAATTCCTTTTTTCACTACTAGGATTTAAACTTAATTGTATTTCAGGAGAATCTTAATCCTTATGTTCCTGATTTGCTTTCACTAAGTCATCTGCATGTTGTTGGCATGAGTTCTTTGATGGCTAAGAAGACTTATGAGCAACTTTTATGGCCTCTTGAGCCTTTGTTCTTTCAAGAGGCAAGATGTGCTTTGCCTGCATGGATGGCACTCTCACCGCAGCAATCCAGAAATTTCCTGAAAGGAGGCAATAGTGAATTCTAATCTAGACTAAAGGCCCATTCTTTTTCTCAGTCTTGTCTGAATCAAGAAAAGAATAAGCTGTCAACATTACAGCATCCCTTTATTTTGTGTTTTTTAATCTTTCTGCAATAGGGCAAATCAATTCCTCTTGGCTTTTTGGAAAAGATAGTTTATTTAAATATTATTTTGTGCATGCTGTCCTTGCATTTATTTTTCTTTCCCCATTTCACACAAGCAGTCAGGCCCTAATAATGCCTGCCTTAGAGAATTTCTTTGGCTGACATGGAAAAAGAGAACAGTAAGTCTTTTTGGAATGGGTCTTAGATCCCACTCCTGGCCCAGTCCTGGAAACAGGACAGAGCCTCGGAAGTGATGGCCCGGTGAACTGCGCTGAGTTCAGGAGTTCCCAGTTGGGTCCAAAGCCAAGAAGCAGATTGGCTGCCGGCCACCTAGAGCAGCCGCATGGCCTGGCTCCCGGGTCAGCTCCGTGGGGACCAGCATGGAATGATGTGCGCATTCCCTGAGGCCCTGGCGTCACACAAGAGACTTTCCTTTACAATGAATTTACTTCATTACAGCAGAATGAAGCTCGTGTTAGACTGAAGGTGACGTAAAGAAAATGTGGACCTGTGATAATTATAGAAGAGCTGAGTTTATGTACTCAGATTCATTTCTAATATGCTTACGTGCTTTCATTTTGAGTACCATAAATATCAGTTTATCTCCTCGGTGGTGCTATCATTGTAAACTTCTAGAGTGAGAGACATGGTCAGCAATATGAAAGAAGTTGCCATCTTTTTCCCCAAGTTACACTGATCTCTATTAACTTTCATAGGATGCTGTCTTAGTTACTTTCCTCATCGCTGAGACACAATGCCCAACATGGCAAAGTAAAGAAGGAGAGGTTTATTTTAGTTCGTGTTTTCAGTCTGTAGTGGGCTGGCTTCCAGGCAGGACGGTGTGGCAGAGGGGCCCAGCAGAGGAGAGCTGCTCGAAGGATGGTGGATGAGAAGCAGAGAGTCCAGGGAGGAGCTGGGGAGGGAGATGAGCTCTTCCGGGCCACAGCCCAGCGACCACCGCCTCCCACCAGACCCCAGCTCCTAACAGCAAGTGAGCTAGGAGCCCCCATGAGCCAACCACCTTCCCAGACGCCCACCCACGAGTACGTGAGGCACTTGGGGGACTCTAGATAAAAACCGCAACAGATGCCTTAATAAAATTCGAAGCATTGTATTCCTAGCTTTAAATGAATTGTCTCATTTAATCTTGGCAGTACTTCTACATGGCAGCAACTTTCCTTGTCCCTGTTTTACAGATAAGGAAACTGAGGTTTGGAAAGAAGGCAACTTTCAGAATATTGTACATCTAATATCTATGTTCTAATGTCATGATTCTAATGTCTATATTCTTAATCTCGATTTTATGCTTCTTTCAGTAAGCTATAAAACAGGTCATATATTTGAATGCAAGGAGGAGAGAGCAAGCGATCACACTTAGAGGAGTCCACGGAAGCTGGTAGTGATTAATCAGGGATGGGGGCAAGAAGTGGGGTTTAACATGAATCATAGAATAATAAAGTTGTAATATAACTTAAATGCCATTTAATTTGCCCCTGACCTTGAAAACTGAGTCGTCTTACATGACCTGAATTCAGGCAAGCAGAGGATAAAGACAGAAAAACACATTTGAAGGTATGGGGGTAGGGATGCCCAGCCAGAGTGCAGCCAGAAGTGGCGCGGTCGGAGAAGTAAGTTACAGTGGGCACTAGGACAGTGAGGGCTGCAGAAATCTCAGAGCTTTGTGAATTCTAGGCCCTAGCTCTGAACTTTATCTCGAAGTCTATTTACAGCCTCAGTCTCTGCAATGTCAATGTGCATTTAAAAGACTCATTTTATCTTGACAGGGGCATTCTGCGTTTTTCATAGGCACCCCGCCCAGCATCCTAACAATTAGATATTCACTGGATTTGAGAACTATTGAGGTAGACAGGGCAAGTTGTACATGGCGGGCCCCAAAGAGTCCAGAACAGACAGGAAGCCCGTGAGAATTCGTTAGGTCGTAGAACGTGACTGGAGATCAGGGGAGTCGGCCTGGTGTGGATGCCAGGTACTGTACATCACAGGACTCACCCTCTTGGAAAGAGCCTACACTGGTTGTAGGAACAGCTGAGTAAGGGCTCATTTGAAGAAAAGCTGGGTGAGCAGTCACTTAGTGTGCTTAAATCAACTCCTAGTCCTGCTGTTCTCAGCTGTATCCGGTGGCCTCTACTCACATCTCAGTCAAGCTCCCTGCTGCTGACTTCTCCTTTCCCTGACTTAATCCACCTCTGTGCCCCTCCCCACTGCACGTCCCTCTGCGGAGTGATTATTATGTAAAATGCAAAACCCACATGTCACTGTTCTACTGAAAAGTGTTCAGTGGTTTACCCTTGCTCTCAGATAGCTTAAACTTATTTATAAAGCACACAGCTTCCATGGTCCGGCCTTTATTGCTTCTAAATTCAACTTCTGCACCTCTTGGTCTCTGCTCTACTAAACTTGAACTGTATTCTGTTTTTCAGTTCTCTCTTTCCAGGACAGTTTCCCTTCCCTCTTCCCTGGTTAGTGTCAATTTCTATCTTCCGGGAAGCCTTCCTTGATTACCACCACCCTATCCCAGCCTGGATCAGGCCTTCCTCTTCTGTGTCCCATTGTGCTCGGCAGTGTGCTCAACTGTGCGGGCCCTTTGCGGGAGGGCCGCGTCTTATTTACCGTGGCAGCCTAGCAGCAGGGTAGGGCCTGACCCACGGTGGGTCCTAATGAAATGTTTGCTGAACAGATGAACAAACATGTGAGTGAAAGAGAAGGGGGATCCAGAAATGTCTGTGAGGGTTCATCTTCATTACCTAAAAGAATGGGGCCAAGAGAGCTACCTCTGACAGCTTCTCTTAACCTTAAGGACCTTAAAGGGCCTTTTCTTTGTCAGGTCAAAAATGATGAGAGCAAATCTGAAGCCTAGGCTTTTGAAACTGTAGCCATTTCCTTAACACTTAGGAGTCAGTGCCTTTCTTGGAGGAATAATGATCACAATGTATATAGCAAGGTTGAAACCAGTACCTCTCCACTCTCCAGCAGATAAAGCATGTTAGGACAGAGGACGACCAGGTTCTTCATTAAGCGGTGTTTTTGCCACTTGAAAGAAACCTCTGTTCCACCGGGAGAGGGAGAGATAGGGAACAGGGTGCCTTGGTCCTTGGGAGAAGCAGCAACCTACTTTGTGTGTTGACTTTCTGTTTGTGAGATATATAGTCAGCATTTCTAATGAATCTGCTCGAAGCGGCTGGAATATTATGATTTATAGCGCCTTCCCACTCTCTATCATAGCATTTTATTAGATGGATGGGAAGTTGGTAGTAATGAGGTTAGGAATGAGAAAACATCCATCAAGCTCTGCTACATCTTCTCAGGAAAGACAACACACTATCTCATATGTCACAGGCAGTGATCTAGGTCACGATGACATAAAATGCGTGATTAAAACCAAGCATTTGACACTAGATAATAGGCATCTAGTTAAAAAAAATAGCTCTAGTGTTCCCGACTTTTAATTAAACCCAACTCGTAAATATGCACTGTGGTAAATATACTGCAGAATGGGGCTTGTTTATATTCCACCACATAACAATTACCTCCAGAATGGGTGCTTTATTTCACTACATGGTGTTATTAGTCAGGTGATGGACTGAAATACAAATGTAAGCCAGTGATGTCAGACACACACACCACAGTAGTGCCATCCACTCCACTCCCCTCGCCCTCCCACCTGCCCTTGTCGTCCTGTCTTCTTCCTTCTCTAGCATTCTTTTACCCTATAAAATCCTTTTACCCTATAAAATAAAAGATATTTAATCACTTCAGCAATTTCTCATAGTATCTTTGATTATATCAGTAATGACTAGAAGAGACAAGATCTTTTAAATACATAGCCTTGGCTTTCAGTAAAATCTGTTTTGTTAGCAGAGGATGCGTTTTTTTTGTTTTGTTTTGTTTTTTTTTGTGGGTACCGGGGGTCGACCTCAGGACCTCGCGCGCCAGCAGGTGCCCATGCCGCTGAGCAATATCACCGGCCTTTTTCTCGTATGAGGGTTCCGGGAGTCGAACTCAGGACCTCGCGCTTGCCAGGCAGGCGCTTATGCTGCTGAGCCATCTCACCGGCCACAGAGGATGTGTTTATGAGAAAGTTTTAAAAATATCAGATCCAGTACCCGAATGCTAATGTAAAACTAGATGGGGAAGGTTTAGGAAATAGGTTAATCGAGTAGTTTTAAAAACTGTTTTAGGTATTTGAAAACTCTTGATGATGGAGCGGAGCATGGACAGAATATTAGTGTGGGATCTAGATGTGACTCTGGCATTAACTGGTCCTTTGACACATCCCATCTTAATCATGAAACTCTGATAAATCTTCAAATTTGAAAACTGAGGAGGATGGGTAAGAATTTTCCCATATCTCTTCCTCCCTTCAGCAACCCTTGAATCTGTCGCATCAGTGCTTCCCAAACTTGCCTTTCCCACAGAGCCTTTGAAGATGCTGTTGTAACACAGATCCCGGTTCGACAGCCGGGGTGGGGTCTGGCAGGCTGGGAGGATGCGGGCCTCGTCCTCAGACCTCGTCTTGACTAGCAAAGGTGTTAAAACACAGGGATGGTTTCTCAACACTGTAAATGTTAAAGCTCTGGGTCTTTATTTTTCCTGTCCCTCTCTATGTAATCGTCATTATACAGTGCCCATCAGGACAATGCCTACTTTTTTTGACATGCACAGGAGTAGAACTACTATCTTTTGGCTACTGATGGCTGAAGATCATTTCTGACTGTATGTCTACCCTCATGAAATGCGTCTCAGTCCTGCTAATACTTCTAAATGTCAGTAGCCCCTTCTGGTGATGAGAGAACCCTGTCAGAACAGCTCCTTACCCCTCAGATCCCGCATGTTCACAGTTAGGCTCGTCCCTCTTCCTCTGAGCTCAGTGGATATAAAGCACAGCTGATCACCTGTGGAAGTCATGTATCCTAAATTGGCGCGGGCAGACCATGTGCTTTAGCACAAGAAAATTCTGTTAATAAACAGGAGGAAAACCAGCCAAGCCTGCTCCCCAAGATATGTGTCTCTGCAGAGTTAGGGAGCAAAAGGTTTGATACCCAGGGCAGTCAAGCCGTTAAGCAGCCACAGACAGCTGTGATGAGAGGTTCTGACTGCCTGTGTGCACTTGGAACAAGGAGAGTTTCCTCCTGCATGCAATTTAACTTATTATGTTATATCCTTTTAATATGAACATCAGACCTCTATTCTCCTTCCTTTTATTTTCATCCAGTTTTGATGTGATTGCCATAATTATGTGTCAGCTATTACCAAGCACATTCTAATTACCCCATTTATTGCTAAAATTACTGTTGCTGCATACTGCTTTGTTCATTAGTGAACTCTGAGGGGACCTCCTTGCACGTGTCACACTTCAGAAACAGTTTGATTTTGCATGATGCGTGGTGCTCAAAAGCACTGTTATTTTGAACAAATTCACAAAATTACCATGTGATTTTCAATTGGATTTTCTTGACTAATGTAGTACATATAGCACTTTCAAGTGTTGAACGTGTTGTTGCTAGGAAAAATATCAATCTCACTATTTGATGAGTACAAAAAAAAAGAATAGTTATGAATCAATATTTTGCTTTCAACTCTTACAGATAGCACATGGTGTTTTAATTTTCAAATCCACTAAATGTATTGATTGATTTTTGGTTTTTACTACATGGATTGGTAGGCTTAGATTTTAAATTTGAATTTCCTAGAGTCAGTGTGTTATCCTAAGCAACTGTTCTTTCGAGCCTCACTTTATTCATTTGTAAAATGGTTTGAATAGAATTATCTCTTAATGTACTAAAGATGTCAATTTAACATTTTTATAAGTAAGATGTCCATATCCCCAAATGTTGGGAAGACAGGGCTACTAAATTTAACACATTTTTAGTAATTTTATAGAATATATCCTAACTGTTTCATTAAAAATCCTTTCGGTACCTCATTACTCATAGAAAATATAGAATCCAACCTAATTAAGCATATTAATTTTGTTTTTGCATACACAATTAATTCAGTCTTTATGGTATTTTGTCTGATTCTAAAATTTTCAGTAAAATAGTTCTCCTACCTTTTTTTTTTATCACCCAAACAACCATTAATCTAACCAGAGAAGAATAATCTGCATCTTTAAACTAGAGATAAATGTTTATGGAAAGATTTTGCAGCCAATTAAGGGTAAAACAAGACATCCTGAATGTAAAGGAAGGGGACAATATTTAGAAATACTGTTTACAGATGTAATTGTAGACATTTGGTTTGTACTTATAATAAAATTTAAAAAGTATAGATTATGCATAAAATATTAATGATAAGAGAGAATGATGTATCGGGATGAAATATCTCCTGAGATCCAGGGAGAACAGAGAACTAAACAAGACTGATGAATAAGACCATAAGAAAATAAAATATAACACTAAAATTAATATCTGCAGAAAATGAGCAGTGTGGAGAACAAACTTGAAGCTCAACTAGAATACAAAACAATAGACTTAAAAGGCAAAAATGAGCTTGGAGAGGAACCAAAGTGAGTAGAAATTATCTGGGAAGCACAAGGGAACTGATAAAGGAGAAGAAAATAGGATTAAGTGATACAGAAGACAGCGACTGACTTGCCACCAACTGGGAGGCAAAGTGAAGCCAACACCTGCAGTGGGAACCAGCAAGGAAAATGCAGGACACTGCACCCAGAGCGGCCTTCCACCGTCAACAGTTGGTGAATGATCTTGATACAAGTGCCTGCAGCTACAAACACAGAGCAAGAGCTGGCTGGGATGCTACTGTAGGGAAGGGCTGAATGTTTGAATGTGGGTCCCAGAGCAGCCCCTCAGCTGCTTCACACTGCTAAGTTCCCAAAATGGGTGAGGGAAAGACAGTCAAGGGAGACTGCCCGCAGTCAGAGAGCAGACGGGGAAGAGTCCTGCTGAGGGCAGGGGCTGGTGAACACAGCCCTGGCTCCAGTGGCCAGAGTCAGGTTCAGCTTGAGTTACCCAGGTCTGGAAGCTCACACTGTGTCGTGTTCTCACTGTAAGCAGATCTCGGTGCCCAGCACTGTTCGGGGGTGGACTGCACCTTAGACTTCCAGCGTGAACAGAGACCCGTCCTGGCTTCAGCTCTCTCTGCTCCTTACCTCTAGGTTGAGGAAAACAGCCACATGTCCAAAACAATAGGAAACTTTCTTTTATTATACTTTATTTCATTGCATTATTTTTTTGTTTTTATTTTACTTTTGAAAATTTTTTATTCTTTTCTTTGCTGTTTTCCTCCTTCTGTACATTTTTCTTTATTTTAAAGAGTAAAGAAAAACGATACAGAATTTCAAAACAAGGTAACAGGAAATTAACAATGGTTGATATATTGCATATTGTTATCTTCAAAGTAGTTGCTCAGATTACAAGATACAGGCATTGAAAATTGATCAAACAATATAAACACAAACCTTTCTTTTCAATGAACTAAAATAAATTAGTAGTATAATTATCTAAGCTATCTTGTATATATATATATTTTTTTTCTTTTCCCTTCCTTCTTTTCTCCTTTCACCCATCCCAGTTGTTCTTTCCTTTTGAGAAGTTTCTTTTGTTTTCACAATATCTATTGAACATTTTGGATCTTATTTACTATTTCAGTTTCTTACATGTGGGAGACAATACGATGTTTACACATGTGAGTTTGATTTATTTCACTTACGAGTATGGTCTCTAGCTGCATCCATTTACCTATAAAAGCCTTGAGTTTATCCTTCTTTATAGCTGAGTAGTACTCCATTATATAAAAATACCACATCTTTTTTATCCATTCCTCAGTTGATCGGCATTTGGGTTGTTTCCAAGATCTAGCTATTACAAATTGTGCTGCTATAAACATGGGTGCACATATACCACTGTGGTATGATGTTTTCAGTTTTTCTAGGAAGATACCCAGAAGGGGAATAGCTAGGTCAAATGAGACCTGTAATCCTAGTTTTTTGAGGAATCTCCACACTGATTTCCACAATGGTTGTACCAGTCTACGCTCCCACCAACAGTGGAGGAGGGTTCCTTTTTCCCCACAGTCCCTCCGGAATTTGATATAGGTTGATTTCTTGATGATAGCCATTTTTTCTGGAGATGGAATCTCAAGTGTTGTTTTAATTTGCATTTCTCGAATGACCAATGATGTTGACCATTTTTTCATATATTTATTTGCCATTTGTATTTCTTCATCTGAGAAATGTGTATTCATCTTAGATGCCCATTTATGGTTTAGGTCTTTGAATTTAGGGGGCCTGATTTTCTTCAATTCTTTATATGTTTTAGATAGAAGTCCTTTGTTTGAGGGACAGTTGGCTAAAATATTTTCCCACTCTGTGGGTTGTCTTTTCACTCTGTTGGTGATTTCTTTTGATGTGCAAAAACTTTTTAATAAGATGAGATCCCAGTTGTTGATTCTTTGAAGAACTTCCTGTGCAGTTTGGTTTTTGTTCCTGAAGTCTCTGCCTACCCCTATGTCTTCAAGATTTGTATCTACTTTGTCTCCCAGTAGATTAGTGTTTTTGTTTTAATATTTAGATCTTTGATCCATTTTGACTTTAGTTTAGTGCATGGTGACAGACATGGGTCTAGTTTTAGTCTTAAGCATGTGGAGAGCCAGTTTTTCCAGAACCACTTAGTAAAGGGGCTACCTTTCTTCCAGTGAACATGTTTGGCTCCTTTGTCAAAGATAAGGTGGCTGATTGTGTTTGGAGTTACGTCACAACACTTTTATTCCATTATTTTACCCTTTTTTTCTTTTTTTTTGTGGGTACCAGAGGTCAAACTCAGGACCTCGTGTGCCAGCAAGTGCCCGTGCTGCTGGGCGATATCACCGGCCCTTTTTTCGTATGTGGGATCTGGGAGTCGAACTCAGGACCTCACGCTTGCCAGGCAGGCTCTTATACCGCTGATCTATCTCACCGTCCCACCCTTTTTTCTTTTCTGAGTATGTCTGTGTATGTGTGCATCTCTTCCTCTTTCCTTTTTTCTCCTAATATAGTTTATACAGGGTAAGAAAATTCCCTCTTGTCCCTGTATATCCCTCCTCCTTTTATCCATATCTTTTCATCTGACTTCTTTCTCCTGTGTCTTATTCTTTCTCAGTTTTTTTCTTTCCTCTCCCTTTTTATGTTTGTCTCCCTATAACATTTTCTCTGATATTTGTATCTGTCATAGAATCTTTTCCCATCCCCATTTCTCACTACCAATTTTGCACCCAGTTTTCCCTGTTATCCCTGTCTAAATATACAACATACCCTTTCCATCCTTAGGATCCTTTGCCCCTCCTATTTCCTCCTTCTCATACCACACAGTAGAGGAGTTTTTTTTTTACAAAGCTTGTTTTTTTTCTCTTCTCTTCTCCCATTTGTCATTACCTAGTCCCCAACCCCCAGAGCTTTAGATAACTGATTCTATAAAATTACTGTTGAATACTGTCTTTTACAACTAGAGGAGACACAGCCATTGCAGTTAGTGCATTAACTGTGGGTAAAGACTTGGGTTGTTAAGATGCTTATACTATAACCATGGATTTCTTCTCTAGGCTAAAGGGAGACCCAAAATAGGGTCTCACCATATGTTCTTTCTTATCTATCCCTGGCAGATACCACTGTAATGGATTAGCCTGTTACTGCTGCATTGATTTGATTGCATAAGAATAATTCTGACTCAAGGGACGATTTCATGCCGGTGAACCTGTCTTCCGAATAGACCATCACAACCAGGGAGACAGACAGCAAGAGTTCCTAACCCAAGAACTTGGACTAGATCACATTCTTCATGAACGCCTGCAACCTGGCAGAAGGAAGTCCTGAGTCTGAGTGAGCCTCAGTATTTCAGTGGAGGATCAGAGGAGTCATTGGGGTGAGAACACTCAAGCTCTTTGGCAAAGCTACTTAGGGATCACATATGCAGTGTCTCATTGGCATATTTAATCTATGCTCCCACTGGACATCTCTTAGGGATGTGAGGGAGTTAAATATGAGGAATTTAAAAATTTGGGAGGAGGAGTTTACATGTTTGGAAAAAGAATAAAGAAATATATTAACAATATTGTCTTGGGGTTTGAGGTATAGAAACTAGATAGGGAGCTGAGACAAGGGAGAGCAAGGGAGAGAACCTACACACCATATATATATATATATATATATATATATATATATATATATATGTACAAATAAACACAGATCCACACAGGAGACTGGGGAAGTAAGGAAACAGAGCATCTCTGAAGGCAAAGCAAAGGTCACAAAGGGAGAAGACAAGTACCACGTAGCAGAAATCTATGAAAAGGTCATAGAAGCGATGAAGAAAATGGATGAGTATAAAGAGGAAGTGAACCAAAAGTTCACAGAAATTTAACTCAATATACCCACGGTGAATTTTGGGGATATAGACAAAAAACTGGATGAGCTAACTAGAACAGTTCAAAATTTGAATGACATATTCGGCAAGGATATGGACTCCTCAAAAAGACGTTAGACAGAAATACCTGAAATTAAAAAACTGTAGAATTCATACATTGCAATAATGACCAATGTGGAGATAGAGTATCTGATATTTAGAGCAAAATAGTGAATTAGAATTAAGAGTCCAAAGAAGCCAAAAAAAAAAAAAAAAAAAAAAAAGAGGGAGAACAAGACTATCCAGCAGCTACTAGATGACAACAAGAAGACTAATCTAAGGCTAATTGAAATTAGAGAAAAACTGGAAGATAGCGCAGATGGATTCACTAACATCCTTATAGAAATCATGGAAGAAAATTTCCCAATAATAAGAAAAGAATGTAAAATACAAATTAGCAATGCTTATAGAACACTGATTATGATGAAAAAAGAAGCTCACCAATGCACATCCTTATTAAGTTAACCAGATATCCAGCAAAACCTCAGAATTTTAAAAGCAGCCAGAAAAAAACAAACAAACAAACAAAAAAATCACATATACAGGTAAACCACCTAGAATCACAGCAGACTTCTCAATACAAACACTAAAGGTCAGAGGAGCTGGGAGTGAAGTATTTCAAACTCTAAGAACAAATAAATGTTAACCCAGATTAACTTACCCAGCAAAGCAGTCCTTCAAATAGATGGAGAAATAAGGTATTTCCATGCAAAAGACCAATTCAGAAGATGTATGAGTGCTAAGCCAGCTCTAGAAAAAATATTTAAGGATATTTTTGTCAGAAACAATGAATTGAATCAGACACAACTAAAAACACAGCAGAAACTAGTGAGGTCAATAGATAAACAGCAACAAAAGGCATCAGGAAAAGAAAACACACACACCAACAGACGAAGGCAGTGGTAGTAAGTAACCAACACATCTCAGTAATATCTCTCAATGTTAATGACCTCAACTCTCTAATTAAAAGATACAGACTGGCAGACTGGATCAAAAAACAGAATCCAACAATCTGTTCCACTCAAGAAATTCATCTAATCCAAAAAGATATTCATAGACTAAAAATTAAAGCATGGAAAACAACATTTCATGAACCAGGACCCCCTAAACAAGCAGGGATACCAATTCTAATATCAGACATGGAAAACTTCAAATTAAAACTGATTAGAAATGACAAAGAAGATGTCACTACTACATACTAGTTAAAGGAGCAATCCAACAAGAAGAGATAATACTGATAAACATATATGTACCAAGTACTACAGCACTTATCTTCATAAAACAAAAGCTACTGAAATTAAAAGATCAAATAAATACTAGCACAATCATAGCAGGGGATTTTTTTTTCTTTTTTGTGGGTACCAGGGGCCGAACTCAGGACCTTGCATGCCAGCAGGCGCCCGTGCTTCTGAGCGATATCACTGGCCCCTTTTTTCATATGTGGGTACCAGGAGTCAAACTCAGGACCTCACGCTTGCCAGGCAGGCACTTATGCCACTGAGCCATCTCACTGGCCCCCATAGTAGGGGATTTTAACACCCCATTTTTGCAAAGAAATAGAGCAACTAAACCAAAAATTAATAAATTTCAGAACTGAACCACACCCTTGAACACATGAACTTAATGGACATATACAGTCTTCCTCCACTCTACAACAGAGTATGCATTCTTTTCAGCAGCACATGGTACTTTTTCCAAAATAGATCACACCTACAAAGCCTGGTTAAGTAAATATAGAAGAATTTAAATCACCCCATGCATACTAACAGACCACTGTGCAATGAAAATAGAAATCAATGACAGAAGAAATTTCAGAAAAAGAAAAGCCTCCTGGAAAATTAACAATATACTCCTGAACAGCCAATGGGTCACAGAACAAATCAAAAAAGAAATTTTAAAGTTTCTGGAAGCTAATGACAATGATGGTACAACTTGTTGAAATGCTGGGGCATGATGAATGCAAAAGCAGTTCTCAGAGGAAAATTCATCACAATCAGTGCTCCCATTAGGAAAATAGAGCAAGCTCAAATAAACAACCTTATGAGAAATCTTCAGATACTTTAGAAACAACAACAAACCAGCCCCAAACTTACATTAAGGAGAGAAATTATATGGGCCGGTGAGATGGCTCAGCGGCTTAAGCGCCTGCCCAGCAAGCTCAAGGGCCCGAGTTCGACTCCTGGATCCCACATACCAAAAAGGGACCGGTGATATCGCTCAGCGGCATGGGTGCCTGCTGGCGCTTGAGGTCCTGAGGTCGACCCCTCGGTACCCACAAAAACAAAAAAACAAAAAAAAAAGGAGAGAAATTATAAAGATGAGGGCAGAAATCAATGAAATTCATACTAAAAACAACTCAAAAAATCAATGAATCAAAGAGCTGGTTCTTTGAAAGAGTAAGTAAAATAGATAAGCCCCTACCCAGATTTACCAAGAGAAAATGAGAAAAGACTCAAATCAATGCAATTAGAAATGAAAAAGGTGAAATCACAACAGATGCTGTGGAAATCCAGAAGATAGTAACTACTTTGAAAAATTATATTCTGACAAATTAGCAAATTTTGAAGAAATGGACCAAATTCCTAGACACATACAAACCACCAAAACTAACCCAAGAACACATAAATGTGCTTAACAACCCAATAACAAGCAATGAAATTTACACAGTAATAAAGAATTATCAACTAAAAAAAGCTTAGGACCTGATGGATTCACTGCTGAATTCTACAAAATGTTTAAGGATGTTATATTACCAGTACTTCTCGAGCTCTTCAAAGAAATTGAAAAGGATGGAGTGCTCCCAAATTCATTTATGGCAGCCGCTATCAGCCTGATCCCAAAACTGGGTAAAGATTCAACTGAAAAAGAAAAGTATAGGCCAATCTCTATAATGAACATAGACCCAAAACTCTTCAACAAGATAGTAGATAGAATACAGCACATTATCAAAAAGATCATGCATCATGATCTAGTAGCTTTAATCCCAGAGATGCAAGGTTCAACATATGTAAGTCAATAATGTAATATATGACATAAACAGAAGCAAAGTAAAAAAAAATGTGATTATTTCAATAGATTCAGAAAAGGCTTTCAATAAAATCTGACACCACTTCATAATAAAAACCATGAAGAAAACAGGTATAGAAGGACCATACCTGAATGTGCTAAATGCTATACATGACTAACCAATAACCAGCATCATACTAAATGGGGAAAAACTAAAATTAGGAACAAAGCAAGGACATTCACCATTACCTCTTCTATTCAACATAGCACTTGAACCATTAGCTAGAGCACTCAGGCAACTGAAAGAAGTAAAAGGGATACATATAGCAAAGGAAGAATTGAAATTATTATTTGCAGAAGACATGATACTCTACATAAAAGACCCAAAGAACTCCACCAAGTAACTGTTAGAATTAATAATGAACTTCAGCAATGTAGCAGGGAACACCATCAACACACAAAAATCATTAGCATTTGTATACACCAACGATTATGATGTGAAGGAAATTATGACAATAATACCATTCACAGTAGCCTCAAGAAAAATGAAATACCTATGAAATAACCTAACCAAGGAAGTGAAAGGTCTCTAGAAAGAAACCTACAGTATTCTGAAAAGGAGATTAAAGAGGACATCAGAAAATGGAAAGGTGACCAGTGCTCCTGATAACCAGAATCAAAAATTGTCAAAATGGCCATACTCCCAAAACTGTTATATAGATTCAATGCAGTCTCAATCAAAATACCAACATAATACATAACAGAACTAGAAAACACAATCCCAAAATTCATATGGAACCAA
Organism: Erethizon dorsatum; assembly: GCA_028451465.1. NCBI lineage: Eukaryota > Metazoa > Chordata > Mammalia > Rodentia > Erethizontidae > Erethizon > Erethizon dorsatum. Next base: position 83,461,188 of record CM051822.1, read on the forward strand.
AAGAGACACAGAGCAAAAGCAATTTTGTGGCAAAAAGAACAAAGCAGGAGGCATAGCAATACCAGATATCAAGCTATACTACAAAGCAATAGTGATAAAAATGGCATGATACTGGCACAAAAAAAGGATACCTGGATCAATGGAAGAAAAATCACCCTATAGAAACTTTCCCAGACACATTCACCTATTTAATCTTCAATGGAGTGGCTGAAAGCATATGCTGGAGGAAGGATAATGCACTCAACAAGTGGTGCTGGGAAAACTGGCTATCTACATGCAGAAGATTGAAACTGGATGCTTATCTCTCACTATATGCTAAATTAAAGTAAAAATGGATCAAAGATCTAAACATTAAAACAAAAATGTTAAACCTACTAGATAGTAAAATAGGTAGAACACTTGAAGAAATAGATGTAGAAAAAGATTTTCTAAACAGCATCAACTGCACAAGAAATAACTGCAAGAATCTACAAATGGGATTATATCAGACTAAAAAGCTTTTGTACAGCAAAATAATCAAACAGTAGAGTGAAGAAACAGCCTGAAGAATGGGAAAAATTTTTTTCCTCTTGAGCTACTCCTGAGACAGAGGACTAATACCTAGGATATACAAAGAACTCACAAAAATTAAACCACCTAAAATTAAAGATCAGATCTAGAGATGGGCAAGAGAAATGAACAGACACTTCACATGGGAAGAAACACAAATGGCCAATAAATATATGAAAAAATGTGCAACATCTTTGGCTATTAGAGAAAGAAATATTAAAACAACACTCAGATTCCATCTTACACCAGAAAGAATAGCAATCATCAAGAAATCAAACAATAACAAATGGTGGTGTGGCTGTAGTGAAAAAGGAACCCTCCTTTGTTGTCAGTGGGAATGTAAACTAGTACAGCCATTAGGGAAATAAGTATGGAGATTTCTACAGGGACTGAAGTTAGAAATTCCATATGACCCAGAGAGACCCCCTTCTAGGGTATCTCTTGGGTATCTTTCCCCAAAAGCTTAAGTCATCACACTACAGTGACACATGCATACCAATGTTCACAGCAGCACAATTTGTAATAGCTAAATCCTGGAAGCAGCCTGTATGTCCATCAACAGATGATTAGATAAAGAAAATGTGGTATCTATCTATAGAGGAGTACTACTTAGCTATAAAGAATGACAGATTTGAGACATTTGTAGGAAAATGGATGCACCTGGAAAATATAATGTTGAGTGAAATAAATCAGACACACAAGCTTAAATACCATGTGGTATCTCTCATTTGAGTGAAGCAATGTACTAAGAAATAGAAGGATAAGAAGGGATAGAAAGGGACAAGGAGATGGATCTTGAAATAGGGAAGTGATTCAAGGGGAAAAGCACCAGGGTGAGGAGGAGAGAAAGGGGAGATAAGTAGAATGAAGGTGTGCCATGTACAGGAGCCTAATAACCTCGATTAGTGCAAACATGACACGCCATAGCATGAGCTAACATCAGTAATATTAACAAGAATGAAAACTGGGATGGGGAACTGGAGGAGGAGGGAAGGTGAGGGAAGGGGGATTCAAAAAGAAACAAGCTGTGGTGTGTACATGTCCTGACTCCCCAAGATGACTGTAAACTGCATGACCGGCAAACATACACTAATAAAATAAAAAATTAAAAAACAAGTGAAAGGCAAAAATATCTGTATGAGTGGTTATTAATAAGGAAATCATAATATATATATAGCAAAGTGTAACATCTATACTAGTTAAAAATGGTTCTGACCAGAGAAAACTTGACATGGAACAAAAGGAGTCGTTATAAACCACAGCAATATATTCATGAGAGAAACTTGCAGGCATACTCTGAAGAAATTATGAAATTTAAGTATAAAGACAGATTTTGCAGACATCTGATTAGAAATAATAATAAAAAGGAATAATCAGATCTGTTCCAGTATTGAAAGAAAACTAAAATATGAAAAATTTAAGAGGCTCTATTATACAAACTAAAACAGAAAGGGGCAAGAAACAATAGGATTAATGTATTTATTTCACACAAAGAGATCACTGAATACTTGATGCTTAAAGAATGATGTTCAAATATGCTTGGAACAAATTTTGACTAATAAAAACAATGTATAGGCCATAAGGAAACAAATTAGAAATGTAGTAAATGTCAAGAAAACAGAAAGAACAAGAACAGTAAAATAAAATTAGAATTATGTAATGTTCAAGAAGACAGATGGAAGTAGGTAAAATCTTTCTACCAGAAAACAACTTTGTTTTTTAAATTAATTAATTAATTTTATTGTTAAGTACCTGTACATGATATATCTTAGTTCCTCTTTTTTTCCTTCAACCCCTCTTCCCATCCTTATTTACAAAGCTTTGTTTCTGTTTTATCCTTCTTTTCTTATTTTTTTCTTTTCCCTTCCTTCCTTTCCCCCTCCAACCTCCCTAGTTCCCCTTTCCATTTGAACAATTTCTTCCTATTTCACAATATCTATTATACATTTTGGTTCTTATTTACACTTTCAGTTTCTCCTACCAGAAAGGCAATGTGATACTTACACATGTTTGTTCAGTTTATTTCACTTAAGAGTCCATCCATTTAGCTATAAATGTCTCAAGTTTATCCTTCTTTATGGCAGAGTAGTACTCCATTATATAAAAAAAACACATCTTTTTTATCCATTCATCTTGTGTTGTTTCCAAGATTCAGCTATTATAAACTATACTGCTATAAATACGTGTTATGGTTCATGTTTAGATATCCCCCCAAAGCCTCATGCACTTTTAGATGTGACTTTTTCAGAGGTAGCTGAATCTAAAGTTTGTAATTGATTCATGGTTCAATGCTGGGATTAAGGGTGGGTGATTTTTGGATCAGTCCACTGATTTGATTGGCACCTCCCTAATCCCGATTACTGGATATGATATAAGGGACAGAAAGAGGCTTGTCTCCTCTCCTTTCTTGTTGCTTTTGCTGTTTTCTTCCACCATGAACTGTTGCCCCTGCTGTTTGTCACCCTACCTGGAGCCAGCCGATTATGGACTGAAACCTTCACAAACCATGAGCTAAATAAACCTTTCCTCCCTTAACTGGTGGGTGTCTGGTATTTTGTCTCAGGAACAAGAAAAGTAGCTAAGACAAATGGATGTGCATATATATATCAATGTGGTATGATGCTTTTAATTATTTTGGGAAGATACCAAGAAGGGGAATAGCTACCTTGAATGGAACCTCTAGTCCTAGTTTTTTGAGGAATCTCCACACTGTTTTCCACAGCGGTTGCACCAGTCTACACTCCCACCAACAGTGGAGAAGAGCTCCTTTTTCCCCACAGCCTTGCCAGCATTTTTGTTATTGGTTGATTTTTTGATAACGGCCATTCTTTCTGGGGTGAGATGGAATCTCAGTGTTGTTTTAATTTGCATCTCTTGAATGATCAGTGACGTCAAACATTTTTTCATATATTTACCTTCTGTTTCTACTAATTCATTTGAGAAGTGTGTATTCATCTCAGATGCCCATCTTTGGCTTGTATCTTTAACTTTGGGTGGTCTGATTTTTTTCAATTCTTTATATGTTTTAGATATTAGTCCTTTGTCTGAGGAACAACTGGCTACATTTTTTTCCCCACTCTGTTGTTTGTCTTTTCACTCTGGTAGTAATTTCTTTTGCTGTCCGAAAGCTTTTTAATGAGGCAAGTATTGCTCTGATACCAAAACCAGAGAAAGACCCAATCAAAAAAGAGAACTACTGGCCAATCTCCCTAATGAACATAGATACAAAAGTCCTCAGTAAGATACTGGTAAACAGAATGCTACAAATCATCAGGAAGATTATACACCATGACCAAGTAGAATTCAACCCAGGAATGCAGGGATGGTTCAACATATGCAAATCAATAAATGTAATACACCATATCAGCAGAGCCAAAGACAACCACATGATCATCTCAATAGACACAGAAAAAGTATTTGACAAAGTCCAACACCCATTCATAATAAAAAACCCTACAGGAAATTGGAATAGATGGTCTTTACCTCAATCTGATAAAAGCCATGTATGACAAACTAATAGCCAACATCATACTAAACAGCCAAAACCAAAAGCTTTCATGCTAAAATCAGGAGCAAGACTGTCCATTATCACCACTCCTATTCAATATAGTTCTGGGAACATTAGCCGGAGCAATTAGACAAGAGAAAGAAATAAAAGGAATAAAGGGGAAAAGAAGAAATCAAATTATCATTATTTGCAGATGACATGATAGTCTACATAGAAGATCCCAAAACTCCACCAAAAGACTTTTAGATATAATAACCAAATACAGTCACATATCTGGATACAAAGTCAACATTCTCAACACTCAAAAATCAATTTCAGGGCCGGTGATATAGCTCAGTGGCATAAGTGCCTGCCTGGCAAATGCGAGGTCCTGAGTTCGACTCCCGGTACCCACATATAAAAAAAAAATCAATTTCATTCCTATACACAAATAACAAATTCACTGAGAGAGAAATTAGGGAAAGAACCCCTTTCACAATAGCATTGAGAAAATGAAGTACTTAGGAATCAATCTAACAAAGGAAGTGAAAGATCTGTACACTGAAAACTACAGTACTCTGCAAAAGGAGATCAAAGAGAATATCAGAGAATGGAAAGCTGTCCTTTGGTCTTGGGTAGGAAGAATGAACATAGTAAAAATGGCCATACTCCCAAAACTGTTATACAGATTTAAAGCAATCTCAATCAAAATATCATTAGCATACCTTACAGATGTAGCGAAACAATCCTAAAATTCATTTGGAACCAGAAGAGACCTCAAATAGCAAAAGCAATTCTAGGCAACAAAGGCCAGGCAGGGGGCATCACAATCCCTGACTTGAAATTGTACTACAGAGCTATCATGATAAAAACAGCCTGGTACTGGCAAAACAAAACAAAACAAAACAAAAAAACCAATAAAATAAAATAAAATAAAACCTTGAAGATCAGTGGAACATATTAGAAGATGCAAAAACAACTCCAAACACACTTAGCCACCTTATCTTTGACAAAGGGGCCAAACACATTCACTGGAAGAAAGATAGCCTCTTTAATAAATGGTGCTGGAAAAACTGGCTTTGCACATGCCAAAGTCTAAAACTACACCCATGTCTATCACCATGCACTAAACTAAAATCAAAATGGACTAAAGATCTAAATGTTAAAATAGAAACACTAAATCGCTGGGAGAGAGAATAGGTAGAACTCTTGAAGACCTCGGTGTAGGCAAAGACCTCATGAGCAAAATCCCAAATGCATGGAAAATACTACAGAAAACAACTTTGATTGAGTAAACTCAGCTATATGCTTTATATAAAACATTACCTAAAAAAATTAGAAAAAGATAATCGATCTGTAAAACTAATAGGAAAATTCAAAAGAATAAAGCAGTTGACATCATTGATATTAATATTCGATAATTAAGATTTCAAGTTATTTGATTTAATGAGTATAAGTGCAAGGCAAACAATTTTAAACATTATTATGTCACACTGAAAAAAATGATAGAATCTGCAATTGACTATGTTATACCATGAACTTTACTTGATGAATAACATATAACTGAAAATGTAAATAAAAACTGTTAGAAATACTAAATGATATAATCATGTTACAACCCAGTTATTACTATATTACTTTTAGTTCCTAACAGATAAAATAAGTGCAATTAAGAAAATACAGGATCAACAATAAAGTAAAAAATGATTTAATAGAAACATATCTAGTTTGTGTAATTAGTGCCAATTATCATAAATAAAATATTTTGGGTTGGCCTAAAGGATTTTACAAAATTGATCACGTGTTTTACCATGTTTCTCTAAATTTGTTCAAATCATACATTTTATAAGTTGACTATATTACCTGACAAAAATTCAACATAAATATTAACAATATGAATAATCAAGAATAGAAACAAAAAAGAAATTTAGACATGTAAGAAAAAAATCTCTTAAATATGGTACAGTTAAGAAATAAGTAAAAATGTGTTAAGTCTCATTAAAAAATAAAGATAAGCCGGGGATATAGCTCAACAGCACAGCGCCTGCCTGGCAAGCGTGAGGTCATGAGTTTGATTACCGGTACCAAAAGAAAAAGAAAAGATAATATCTCATATGATGTTTCTTGGTAAATGGCAAAGGTTTATGATCCAGAAGTTAATTATTTGTTTAAACTATTTAGTTTTAAGGCAATTAAATGAAAGCTACATATTAAATACTTCAATGCACAGAGTAAAGAAAAGGAAAGCAGCAGCAGAAGAAATTAGTAAGAATAAAATTAAGAATTGGTGACTATAAAAGAAGAAGTAAGTTTAAGAACTCTTTAAAGAAATTATTCTCTTAAGAATATTAAAGAGGAACTACTTAGTATTTTAAGAGAAAATATTGATAAATACATGGGAAGCAGAAAGACCCTAAGGCACGCAACTTGAAACTAAATGCAATTGATGCCTGAATTCTTCTGTAAAGCTTTGCAATGCTGGCCCATTGTCTGAATTTCCTTTTTGCTTCGTGGCTACTCCTTTGTGTCTTTGACGCTTGCCCTTCCTCTGTGAGGTTTCCACTTAGGGGAACTCTCCACAGTTGCTCCTTAGCTCTATTCTCCCATGCCTTTGACAAGCATTCACATATGCATTATTTCCGACCTTGTAGCCCCATCTCAAATCTCTTCCTTGAATTTTGCATATCTCCTGGTTTATTATTTCTTCTTGGTGATGTGGTAGCTATTTCACCTTTAGCATGTGCAAAACTGAACTGTTGGTTGCCCTTTCTCTTCAAACATGTTCCTTTTCTCTTCTTGCCTAAAGCAGTAAATGGTGATGGCTGTCTTAGTTTCACAGGCTAGAAATCTGTTTGCATTGTTTCTTGCCTGTTTTGAGCAAGTCGTGTTGACTCTGCTTTCATGTTCTCCTTATAACCCAGCCCATCCTCTTTTCTCCTCTGCCCCCACTCTGCAAACCGCGCAGCCCCCTTACCTCTCACTTACGTGTGTGTCTTCCCCCTCCACACAGCAGCGACAGAGGATCGTCTTTTAAACAGACGTTACTTCAGATCCCTTAGTAAATTGCAACTGCAGGAGAATTACATCTGGTCTGTTGGAAAACGGCACACAAGCATTCTCTAGAGTCTTACTCATAATTGTCCAAACGTGGAAGCAGCCACTTTATCTTTCGGTAGGTGAATAAACTGTGGCGTATTCAGACAGTGGAGTCTTCTTACTCAGCCATAAAAAGGAATAAAGGTAGCTGGCCACAAAATGACGTAGAGAAAGCCTAAATGCATATCACTAAGTGAAAGGACGCAGTCTGAAAAGGGCACAGTGTTGTATAATTCTAACTTTGTGACAGTCTGGAAAAGGCAAATCCGTGGAGAGTAAAGATAAGCGGTAGCAGATAATGGGTGTAGCGGGGTGAGAGGGTGAGGAGAGATGAGTAGGTGTAGCACGAGGATTTTCAAGACATTTGAGCTATTCTTATAAGATTGTAATCGTGGATGCATGACAATAAACATTTTCCAAAACCTACGGGAGTCTTCAACACAAGGAATGAACCTTAGTATAGACTAGGGTTCAGTCGATAACAATGGATCAAATCTGGATTTAAGTGTCACCCCATGACAAGGCAGCCTCGCCCGTCTCTGCATTACTTTGTACCTTGAGCCCTGCAGCCCACTGTGCTTATTTTCTGTCACTGTATTTTGTTCCCTTCCTACACTTATCATAACTTCTAACTATTCATCATTTTTCTTTCTCACTAGAGCTGTGAAATCCTAAGGGCCACAGAACCATATTCTTTGTTCGTCATTAATTATCAGCATCCTGAGCAGGGCTAGCCACAGAGTAGATGGTGAACAATGGGGGATTTGATGGAGAATATGACTTCAGTATCAGATATGTAGAAGATGAACTGCTGACAGGGAAGGCCAAGTACAGCTCTTTATGCTAATTAATCTGACAAAATTAATAAAGTGAACAATTTATGAAGAAAGTATAAATTTCTAAAAATAATGCAATGGGGAATAGAAAAATCTGAATATTAATGGAATAAATTCAGAAGTTTGCTGAAGAACTAACTCTGAAGAGGATACCTGGTTAAGAGTATTTTAAGTGTAATTTCCCCAAACCTTCAAGAAAAAAGCAATTTCCATATTATTTAAAATGTTATTTGGCTTAGAAAAAGATTACTTGTTCCTCATTTATTTTATGAATTGCAAATATAGCCAGTTCATGTAAAAGATTCAAAAACCCTAAATAAATAATAGTAACTCAATCATAGATTGTATTAAAATAATATATTATGAACATTTTATTGCATTTAGAGAAAGATTGATCCCCAAATCATTTTATGAATTGCAAAAATAGCTAGTTTAAGGATACTCAAAAAACTAAATAAATGATATCAACACAAATACAACATATCAAAATACTAATACACAAGACATATTGACTTTATCACATACATCCAAGGAAACTTTGAAAGTAGAAAATTTATTAAAATAATTCATCATGGGCCAGTGAGATAGCTTAGCAGCATGAGAGCCTGCCTGGCAAGCGCGAGGTCCTGAGTTTGACCCCTGGTACCCACATAAAAATAAATAAATAAATAAATAAAATAAAGTAACTCATCATATTAAGAGATCAAAGAAAGTTAAAAAATTGTGTAATCATGTCAATTGATGTCAAAATGGCATTTAAGAAATTCAGTATTAATGTATTAAGAACGTGTGGTAGAAATGGTAGGATATACATATAGTATAAAAAACTATTCTCAACTTCAAGCAAATGTTGAACTAAATGTAGAAAACTAAAGGAAGTATAGAGTAATATGTAGGAACACATTTTTCTTCATATGTCTCAACTTCTTTTGTAAAATAGGGATAAGTAGTTGAATCTACTTTGTAGAGTTATGGAGAAGATTATGCCATATAATTCTAATAAATAGCTTTACAGAGTATCTAGCCATAGTTCAGTAATAGAAATTAAATTTATGTTTATTTCCCTCCTTCCTTATTAAAATGTGAGGGGTAGCTTCATTTTGATTGATAAAAGTACAGAGGATCACTACAATTTACAGGGAAAGGACAGAAGCGAGACAGTCAGACAGAAGTGTTTTAGCTTCGGGTTGTGAGAGCCCGAAACAATGAACTCGAGGAGTCTTGGGTCTAGAGATTTGCGTTCCCAGGTCTCAAAGTTGAACGGCCTCATAGTGAATCCACTGGGAATGCTGAGACCGGCCGACCAAAGAAAGCACTGACGTGAGAGTTACTCTGAGAAACCCCGAACACTTCGTCTGCTTTACCTTCTAAATCTAGGCCTGCTGCATACATTGATTCCTCACCTGCCCAGACTTTCTCACAATCAAAATCGTACTGCCTCTGTCATGAAACCTTGCCCTGTAGCCTTTCAGTTACGGTCTGACGTAGTTGTGTGCCATTTTGGTGCTTTAAAACCTAATACTCTATCAAATGCAAGAATGATGCTTCTGTGTTATACCAGTTGCTGGCAAACCCAGAGAAAACCACTGGGTGTATACCAAGCGAGGTAAGGAAGAGAACTGTTTCTATTATAAGATTTTTAGATTTAAGGCTGGTGTAGGGCATGTTGAGCTGGAGGTGGTAGAGACTTTATACCCCCGTGACAAATATCATTTGCCTATTAATAATACAAATATAAATAGTTGCTTAGTTTTGCCTTAGAGTTTCTAATGAATCAAATAATGAGAGAAAAATATGAAAGTATTGGAAATATAATTAATTTTAAATTGTAGGATGAGTTATATAGAAAAAAAGAGTTGAAAGGAAAGATCTGAGGATTAGTGACAGAAATGGAGTTCCATAAGGAGACTTCTCACAAAATACATACACATAAATTTACATAGATAGCAGTAGCTCCCTGAAAAGTGTAAAGGGAAAGTGCCATTTAGAATGGTAGCATGAATTTAAACTCAAAATTTGGAAGGTCATCTAAAAAATATACAAAACGTTTAGTGAGAGATAAAAGAATTAAGCAATCATCTACCCTGTTCTCAGGAAGAAGCAAGATTTAGAAATGCACAGCATTTTTACCTTACTTGATGAAATAATTTTTCAAGTTATCAAATCCAACAACAAGGAAAGAAACATTAATCTAAGAAGAATGAGAGGATTAATGTTTGCCCTACTAAATATTAAAGTGATAGTTCTATAACAATTAAAATAGTGTGTCATGGTCAGATCTCTGGAACAGAATAAAAATCTAGAAATAGACTCCAGTGTATGTTAAAAAATTACATAGCAAGGAGAGATTCCCTGAAAAGAGATGCTGGAAAATTTGGCTAATTAGTAAGGAAGACATAAACCATATCTTTTAATAAATCATGAAGTAACATTTGAATTTCAGATTGCCTATATATTTATAAAAAATTAAGTTACAAATTAATATTCATTTGAATAAAAGATGTGGAAATTTTTTCTAAAATTAAAACAAGTCTTCTGAAAATTCATAAGAGAAAAAAGACTCATGATTTAGACCCTGTAGTTAATAGAACTTTTCTTTGTCAAAACTCACCATAAACTGAGTGTGAGGACCTGGGGGAACTTCTCCCCCAGAGAGACATCAGCTCGTCAAAATGAGCAAGTTTAATTACTCAGTGTTTCTGGAGATTGATCCAAGGGCTTACCACATATTGAGGGATGTTTATTCAAAAGGCTCCTTGGAATCTTGCATGAGCATGAGGGTGTGGCATTTGAGCTAGGAAATACACTTACCCTTCATAAGTATACACTCCAGAAAAGCCATTCCAGTGGGCTAGATAGCTGAGTGGCAGAGTCTATCTCAGCTTCCTTCAGTTGATTATTTCTGGTAGGTTTGGCAGTTTATAAACACTGGCAAATCCCAGTTTCCAGAGCCCTCTGCTGCAAAAGACTATATGAGTGGGTGCCAGCTGAGCCCATTCCCTCACCCCCAAACAACACTTGCTCAGTAGAGCGTATCTGGGTGAGGGAGCTGGTTAAGAATTCACCACCTCCCAACTCTCCACAGCTCAGTGCTGCAGGCAAGCTGCTCCAGTGGGCTTGGTAGCCAAGTGTCAGATCCCACCTTCCCCAACTTCCTAGAGAAGAAAATCTATTCTGGTTAAACTCAGGAGCCAGTAAAGTCCAGCATATTCCAGGTTTCCTGATTCTGGACAGCAGAAGATTTCTACTGGGAAGTGGCAGCGAGTGGCATGCCTACCATCTCACACTTACCCCATATCCTCACACTCACACACACTTTTGCTCCATGGGGAGAATGCAGGTAGAGCAGCCACTGAGTTTATCATCCTCCCTCAGCTCTGCTTCATAACAAATTTTCTACCCAGGAAAGAAGTAGGGTAAGAGAAATCCTCGAAAACTGGTGGTGCACTTTCTTTGCCAAGGATCCTGACATTATTCTAGTCAGACTATGGAGCAATTTATGCCTCAAGGTATTGTTGAAAATAATAGTGCCACTTGCTAGCAATAAATGCAGATAAACATTATGGCTGCCCAACCAGTAGAAACTTAACAGGAAGGTCAGGTTTAAAGGAAAATCAAAGAGAGCCTTGATGAACCTGTAGTCATCCCTGAAATTCAGAAAGAGTGTGCACTTGTCTGAAACTGCCTACACCAAGGAGCCACTGTAGCAAACTTCAAGTCTGCTACGGTTTGCAAATGGTTTGGGTGTCCCTAGGCTCCATGGATTGAAGGTTCGATCTGCAAGATGCTGCTATTGGAGGTGGTGGAGCCTTTGAGAGGTGGGGCCAGGTGCGAGGTCCTCAAGGTGTTGGAGCCGTGTCCTTGGAAGGTAGTTCTCATAGACTTCCTTGGTAGTTCTTGAGAGAGGCTTGTTATAAAAGCTTGAGTTTAGACCTACCCAGTTGTCTTTGCTTCCTGGGTCAAGATGTGACTACTTACAACGAATACACCTATCCTTGCCATCTTCCGTCCACCATTCTCCATGAGGTTCTGATGCAGGAGCCCTGCCTTTGCACCTCCAGAGCTTACTGTAAGCTAAATAAACTTCCTTTCCTTCATAAGTGGTCTTCTCGGGTCTTCATTATTGTGACAAAGAGTTGACTAATAAAAGTCCCTGGTTGCAGGCAGGGAAAACTCATTTATTTCCTAAATGACGAAAACAGTTTCTCAGCCACACACAGAGTAAAATGTAAAAGAATAAAACGTGAATCTTCACTTATAAAGGAGACTTATGAAGACCTCTGATCAAACTGCCAAACCCTCTTTTCCACAGCCCTGAGTCACAGGGGACTGTATGCGTAGGTGGGATCTGAGCCCGTTCCTCAACTCCCAGCTCTTGCTAGTAGAGAATATCTAGGTGGCCATTTAGTGGTCACACTGGGGAACCTGGACGGTGTAAAAATGAGGAAAAAATACATCTGAGCAGAAACAGCAGCAGCTGCATACTGTGGGAGGAATAGACTTTATTGGAGTAGTCAAGGCCTAGCCATTAAATGAATAACAAACAAGTAACAAAAGAAGCTTTGGCTAGGTTGGGGAAGAAGGATAATTAACATCCATAGTGGCTAAAATATATTATCTAAATTATGCAGTTTTCAACAAGAACAAAAATATGAGACATCCAAAGAAGTAGAAAACTATGACCCATACTGGGGGGAAAAAAGCAATTAAGAGAAATTGCCATTAAGAGGACCTAGAACCTGGAGATTAGCAGAGACTCCAGGCAGCTATTATAAATATGTGTAAAGAACTAAAAGAAACTATATTTAAAGAATTAGAGGATGGCATAATGATAATATAGACAACATAAATAAAAGACTGAAATTAGTTATAATTTTATGTAAAATAATTTTATAAAGTAATGTAATTTTATAAAATTGTATATATAACAAATAGAAATTCTGGAGTTGAAAAATACAATACCAAAATAATATTTTTATTATGAGGACTCAGCCACATATTTGAACTGGTACAAGAATCAACAAGTTTGAAGATAGATCAGTAGATACCCAAGAACAAAGAGCAAAAAGACTGAAGAAAAATGTAGTACTTCAGAAAACTGAGACATCACTAAGTGCAATGTTATGTGAAAATTGTGAACACTGGAACAAAAGGGAAAAAGGATTGCAGAAAATATGTTTAAGAATGACTGAAAACTCCCCAAGTTTGTTGCAAAGCAATTTACACATCCAAGTTCAATGAACTCCAAATAGGATAACTCAAAAAAATCCACACTAAGACACAGTGCAGTAGAAGTGTTGTAAGAAAAAAAAATTTTGAGAAGACCAAGAGAAAAATGACTCATGAACAAGGGAACTACTAGATGTATAACAATTGACTTCTTATAAAAAACAATGGACCCTTGATGGATTCAATTTAGTGAAAGAAAAAAATGTCAGCTGATGATCTTGTACCCAGCACATGTATCTTTTACTAACAGAAGTAAAATAGAGATATACCCAGATAAATAAAAACAGAATTTGTTGCTGGCAGATTTTTCTTGCGAGAAATAATAAAATCCTTTAGGCTCAAAGCAAGAGACACCAGGCAAGAATTTGAATCCACAGTAAGGAAAAAAATTAGCATTGTTAAGGGTAATTATCTAAATAATTATAAAAGACAATATACTTGCATGTTTCCTATACTTTCTTCTCTTAACTGATATAAAAGCAACTACATAAAATACACATTTTATTGTATTTTGGGCCCATAACTATAAAAATGTAATTATTTGGCAATAATAGTAGAAAGGGGTAGATGGGCACAAAGCTGTATTTGAGCTGGTAAATTTAATTCACAGAAATAAATTAAGAGAAAGAGAAATGATAAATAAGAAACTATAAATGTATGCCAGCCTCTTTCCTTCTTTAAATGACATAAATTACATGAAGTGATAATTATGACAACTTGTTATTGGATTTGTAACATATGTAGATATAATATGTACAACAATAATTGCACAGAAGCAGAGAAAAGAATGTAGCTACCTAAGAGTAAAGTTTCTGTTTCATTGGAATTAAATTAATATGACTCTGAAATGGATTCCTGTAAGTTAACATATACATTGCAAGCTTAGAACAATAACTAACAAAATTACATATGACTTGAGCATTACTAAAGGAATTAAAATGCCCTTTAAAATTACTACTATAAATTATATTTAAAAGCAAACATGAAATGGGGAAGTGTTTGAATGAAATAGAAAAATATTTTTTAAAAAGTGTATATACTTATAATAAAGTATACTTTCTATAATAGAAATGACAAAAGGGTAAAAAAAATTAAAAAATAAATATTTTGAATAACATACAAAACAATCAGACTCATTTGGTACAAATTAAAACAATAACAAGATGCTATTTTTATCTGCAAAACTGACAAATAATAAAAATATTTAATACACATTGATTGGAAATAGAAAATGTGATCTATTACAAATGGAACTGTAGTAGCATTTTGGATAGAAAATTGAAAACATATCTTATTGCTTTAAAATGTCTATATGTTTGGATTTGTTACATCTCCTCTTACTGTTTATCTTTAGAAGCTAATCAGAAATATGCACAGAATTTTATGTGGGTGAAAAATCATTATAATTTATTATTAAAAATAGTAAAAGTGCTAGTTGTTAAATTATAATATGCACATGATCTAGAATAATATACATTAAAAATGGAAGTATTTTAATGACATGAGAAGTACTCATCATCAAATATTAAATGAAAGTATATATCTCCAAGGGATAAAAATATTAAAATAATATATTTTAAAACATTCGCAGTTGTTAACTATAGAGTTTATATTTTTGAGCTTATACATTTATGTAATTTACAATTTTTTACAGCAATCGCATATGATCTTATTACTGGCATGATGTGCTTGCTACCCTGGCACCCATCTTATTGAGTCTTGGGCTTGTAACCTTGACTTACCTACTGTGACGGAGTCTCCACCTGCTTCCCATTTTTGTGTTCTAGGTAGACAAGTTCTCATGACCTGAGCCATTTGACCACCTCCTGTTTTATGTCTCATGAACCAATATCATAACCCCCGTGTTTCTTTGCTTAGTGTGTTCCCTTCAAATTAAAAAATTCAACCCAGTGGTGGGAAACCCATCCAGTTAATGTCCCGGACTTTGGTGAAGCCTCCAGCCAACCAGTCCCTCCTGTCTCCTGCTCCCCACCTGCCGGGGGAGCTGTGTATCCCAGACGCCCTCCCCTGACACCTTTCCATTGGCCCTTCGAGAGATGCTAGCCGTGCTTCCCTCTTCTCACAAAGTACTGTGAATAAGAAAAGTACTCTTCCCCCCTTTCTGGTCTGAGTGCCTCTTGCTGACTGCTCCAAACCTAACCTAAATGCCTCATTTAAAAAATCACAACACTTACAATCAGAAAAATTAATAAATGTTATTTTTAAAAACAGGAATAAGAGTATAATAAAGTTTAAAAATGTATCAAAAGTATAAAAATGGTAGTAATTAATTTCTTTCCTATCTACCATCCACAACTATTTATTACGGTTTATATATATATCTAGATGTCGCCACAGAGCCTTACATGCTCGTAGGTGGGGCTTTTAGGAGATGACTTGCTCGTGGGTGGGTCAGTCCCCTGATGGGTTTACAGCTGCTGTGGTGTTGGGAGGGGAAGCTTGGTGGGAAGAGGTGGTCCCTGGGGGAGTGGCCTGGAGGTATTACACCCTCCTACTCCTTGGCCCCCCTCTGCTTCCTACCTACCCCGCCATGAGCTCTTCCTTCTCTGCCGTGTCCCTCGGCCATGCTGCCCTGCCTTGGAGCCAGCCAGCCACCTACGTATGGATTGAAACCCCTATAAACTGTGAGGAAAAATAAACGTTCCCTCTTTTAACTCGTGGGCATCCGATATTTTGTCCCAGTAATGAGAAAGTAACTAAGACACTATTATTCTTTGGAATTTTCTTTTTTCAATGTAAGAATACCTAGAGAAGGAAAATATAGTTAAAAAAAAAAATCAGTATTCAAGGAAATAAGAAAGCTTGAGCTTTTTGTCAGGGGATTTCTTTGTGATTATTGTGGATGGAGAACATGGATAATTTTTTAGTGAAAAATATGTATTATGGAAAACAATACTAGAATCTGACAAAAGCTTGTAATTATACCTGTTAAGGATATATTCCTGTCTTGTCCACTTTTGAATATCACAGACATACAGGTTTGAGTCGTAATTCTCCAATGAAGAGAATATACAGAAAGCGCAGAGTACTGAAGTGCAAGGCCTTCTCCCAGACAAGGCCTTCTCCTAGACAAGGCCTGCTCAAGCTGTACCGAAGCCAGGCGCGATGGGGGACGTTACTGAAAAGCAGACTCTGAAGCAGTGGTTCTGAGGGGCACGGGACGCTGCTGCCTGTGATGCCCATGCTGAGTGTGTGGACTGAACTCTGGGGAGCAAGAACTACACAAGTGAACCTGGTGATGTTAGCTTTTGCTACTTTTCTTTATGCAAAACTGAGACTAAAAGTTTGAGCTTTTGAGAGAGAAATAGTAGTGAAATTCATTTTTATTGAAAAGAATGAATTTCAACCAAAGCACTTATTAGTTTGATTTCTTACATAACAGCATTCTCAATACTCCACATAGTTGTTTTGTGAGTGCATTGTTTGTCCTTTTTCCTTAAGTGACCAGAAAATATTTGTCCTCTTCCTGTGTTGTTATTAAAATAACACCGGCAAAGAAATTAAACTGTCAGTAAGCAACTTCGGTATTGTCAATTGCTGTGTTTTAGTGATCTATACAATTTTTTTTCCATATATAACTTAGATCGTAATAATAAATGTAACTGGCACTTAAGCCACTGAAGAGTTAGGACAATAGCCGCCTATTGTGAGTGTCTTTATGTAGACGAGAACATTCCTGTAACCCATGGCTTCCAGTGGGTGACTACCCCAGCCAAGCTTATTAGTTCTTTTCTTTGAGAGCTTAGCTGTTCTTACAAATGTGACACAAAAGTACCACCAATAACAATAAGTAAGATTATCCTTCTTGGTGCAAAAATGAAACAAAATGGGAAAAAAGAGAAGTAAATTATTGATGGAAGGTCAGCACCTTCAGTTTTGTTTTCCTGAGTTCAAGAATATTTTCATAATATCTAATGTGCACATTTTTCTTCAAATTAAGCAGCATCTTCCTTTCATTGTTTTTTAAAATTGCTTACTGGCCATAGGAGATAACACTGGCAGTGGATAGAGAATGACCAACCAAGAATAGATCTTTCACTCTGGTCTTCAGTGTTGTCACATAATAGCTCTAAATAGAAGTCTAAAGTAAATCTAGAGGTTTCTAAATTAGAAAAATTCTTAACAAGATGTCTTAGCTTGCTTTCAGAATTCAGAAATTGGTCAACAGAATATATACTTCTATCATTTAATTTTTAAAACCTTTTGAGTTTTATTAATAAGTATGATTAAAAGATTAAGAACCTACCCAAATATATTTACCATCCAAAAAAGCTTAAGAAATAATTACTTCTTTTTTTGAAGCCCCATGTATTCCATAGTACATGTGATTTTCCAACTTCTTTTTCTAACATTACACTTGTGTGGTTCATTCATATTTATGCCTACCTTTAGTTCACTCATTTTTAGGGCTCTGCAGTATTGTATGAATATACCATAATTTAGTGATCCATTCACCTGTTGAAGAACATTTATATTTTCATCAGCCTAAACAAGATGTAACATATTATGCTATGCTCAAATGCCAATGAACTAAAATAAAAATGTTTTATCTTTATTTGAATTTTATTGATACTACCTGTCCATTTTGGATGAACCTAGACTGTCAGAACATCTACCATCTTGAATATTTTGGTCATTACAGCAGGGAAAATCACTGATATAATCATTTAATCTCTTAACCTTCACACAAAATTTGCCCATGTTCTTTCTGTTCAGATTATATTGGTCAAAAAAAAATCATGTGAACATACTTAATTTCTAGGGAGTTATTTATAATTGTGCAATCCTGCCATGTACCCCCAAAGAGGAGAATCATGATACTAACATATAGCTGTTTGATAACTGTTTCAGTTTTGTCCTGTTAACAATTGTGCTATGAACATAAATATACTTATTTTCTTGGGCACATGTATGAAAGTTTCTAGAGCCGTATATTTAAGAGTAGAATTGCTGGACTGCGGGGGTATGGACACCCCAACATTACTTGGCATAAATTATCAGGGTGTTCTGCAGAGTGGTGTGAACTTACGCTCTCATTGCCTGTGTAGAGAAGTTACCCCTGTGCTAGATTCTCACAAGCATCTTCCTGCTTTATTTTTGTAGTTCTAATAGGTCGTGACACTTCACCTTGATTTTAATGTCAGCTTCTCTTATTATTAAGGAGGTGGAGAATCTTTTCAGGTGTTTATTAGTCATTCAGGATTCATTTTGCTTACTATTCGAGTATTTTGTTCATTTTTTAGGGTTATCAATCTCATACCCTCCTACCCCGTGGTACTGGGGATTGAACCCGGCCCTTCACACTGAACTACATCTCTAGCCTCTTTTATTTTGTAGTGATTTTTATCTAGAGGTCTGCCCAAAGCTGATGATTTTACAGCTAAACATGACGTTGGGAGGAAGGAGGTCACTGGGAGCATGGCCTGGAAGGATATATCTCTCTCTCCCTCCTCCCTTCATCACTGTGTCTCCTGCTGCCATGCCATGAACCGATTCTCCTCTGCCATGCTGGCCTGAAACCTCTACAAACCATGAGTTAAAATAAACTTTTCCTCCCTTAATATGCAGGAGTTGGATATTGTTTCAGCTATGAGAAAATAACAAAGACAGATTTTGGTACTAGAAAAATGGGGTTATTGCTGTGATGCTACCTAACTGTGTTCCTCAGAAGCCTTTGGAACCAACTTGCAGGAGGAGTTTGCACAGGTTTGGAGATGCCAGCTGGAGAAGCAGCTCTACAGTGCTGTAAGCTGAGCTTGATGGGAGATTCTGGTCAGAGTTCAGAAGACGAGAATGTTGACAGTAATGTAGTCAGAAAAGACAAGCTTAAGAGGCTTCAGTTGGGAAGAAGTACTTCACTGGCAGCTGGACTCTAAGCCATGCATGTTTTGCTCAGGCAGAAAATTTGTCTGCATTTTGCTCATGTGTTGATATTGAGGCTATAGCATGGCTATTATTGTTGCATGTGGGAATTTTTCTAGGGCCTTTGTTCTGATATATTTTTCTATTATAAATCTTCACTAGTCCTGCATTGTGATTGCCTTAACTTTGTAACATCTTGATATTTAATAAGAATTGTGGATCTGTATGCTTAATTGACTAATTCAAAGAGGAAATGTGCTGTATTCCAGGTAACTTTGCAGGTAAAATTGGAAAAAAAATTGGTTCTTCTCTAGGAATGCAGGGAATATTGCAGGGAGTCTTTTGAGAGTCTTCCTGGTGAATAGGTAAATTACAATACAAGTATGAATAATATAATTTAGGAATATAGTAAATGCTCTAGGTACAGTCTGCCTGAATGAGGAGAGAAAAAACATGTTGAGAATTTTTTAAAATTTAGAATAGGCAGTTCCAAATCTATCCCAAAGAAATTCTGGCCTTCCTGTAAAATCCAGAGTTGAATTTGGAAAAGTTGAGGATGGACTGAAAGTCGTAATTAAGGTACATTTGACTTAGACATAAACAGGATGTATTTAAGAAATAGACTTTTCATCCTATAAAATCTGTTTGGCACAAAGATTCTATTCAGATTCCATTTTGCTGATCTTTTGACTTTGAGTTTAGAGCTATAATTTTGTATCCTTCAACATAGACCACTATGTAAGAATCTTGAGGAATGCTGATGTCCACGCCTGAATGGAATTAGGCTTGTAGAATTAAAGAAGTTATGTGAAAGGAAGAAAACCTGATGATAATTCACATTTTATTTTTATGAATTTAGTAGAGTTGCTGCCTATGACACTAACAGATAATAGAATAAATCAGTAATATTATAGTATCTCATGCAAGGGAGGAAATGGTTCTAACAAATACACCTACACTTTGGGGTCCAATTCTATGTTCTACATTTTAAGAGTGACAAAAGTAAATTAATTTATTCTTCAAAGAGAGCTCTTAAGTAGATAAGGACTAGAATGAAGGCATAATTACTTTGATTGGAGTGGTGAGGTGGCAGGAGGTGGGAGACAGGTTATCTTTAGCTATGTGTGGCTTTAGTTGGAAAGGATAACAGAAATGGGCCACGCCTGAAAGAAATTCTTTCTTAGTAGTAATAGTCAGACATGGATTTACCAACTAATCTATTAAGAGTTCTAAAGAAGGTATTCAATGTTTGTCAAAATGACTTCTATGATTACATGTATTTCCTGAGACATTATGTTTTTTGGTTTTTAAAAGATCAGTAGTCCCTTGATTTATAAGTGATACTACTATGTATTTGGGGATTTTATTTTATTTTTTTATTTTTTTAATTTTTTGTCTTTTTTGTCTTTTTGAGACAGGGTTTCACTATGCAGTTCAGGCTGGCCTTGAACTCACTTTGTAGCCCAGGCTGGCCTTGAACTTGCAGCCACCCTTCTTCCTCAGCCTCCCAAGTACTGGGATTACAAGCGTGTGCCACCATGCCTGGCCTTATTTTATTTTACTTTAAACTGTATTGAATGCACAATAAAGAGCAGAGTTAAATGTTTTTCAAACTAATAGAGATGTGACCATAATCTTAGTTTAATCTGTTGATATTAAGCTTGTCACCTGCACTTACCAGCCAACCTATTCAAGCAGGTCATACAATTGTAATTCGAGTGTTACTAAGCTTGTGTTGCTTTAAATAATTGTTTTAGAAACAAGAACAGTGAAGACAGAATGTGAAACCCTTGCATTAGGAGCTACATCTTATTTGCCCTTCTAATTATCAAATTTGCTTAGTATGTTGCCTGGAAAATCAAGGCACACAATAGATATTGGTTTAGTTAAAAAGTCCAAGTGCTGTTTCTAAGTAATCATAGAAAGTGTTCATGTTATTAGCAGTAAGGAGGACTCCTAGATGCATATTCACAATTTTTACCTTCACAGACAAAATTCCCTGTAGTCAGCAGCATTCACTGTGAACTACGTGGGGATCAGAGGTCCTAGGAGAAAACAGAAAGAATTGGAAGCCAACTCTTCAGTTCTGAGCACATGAGAAGTATGTAAATCCTTTACAACTCTACAAAGCAATACTTATTTGTTTTCCACAGTGCATAAACATTCATGAAATACAGAAAAAACAAGTCAGTCGAAATCATTATAATAAGAAGCCTTGAATTTCTGACTTTCCCAACCAAATCCTCTGCACTCTAAAGGATAGTATCAGTAATTTATATTTTGAGTTATATATTATTTGAGGTGACTTTGAAGTTAATTACTAAAGTCAGAATTGATGGCTTTGAAAAACATTTGCCAAACTTGCCACACTTGGGAATCGTGCCTTTCTAAGAAATCTGGACATAATCTCCTCTTCTTTGGAAGGTACTGGCAAATGTCATATATGAAGGCAAATATTCATCTCAGACACTAAAATAAATGAAGCTATTCTTGCCCCATTTCAAAAATACCTACATAGAGTAAATGCCTTCTGTGAATTCAAGTTGCTTTTTGGATGCCACCATGATCCTCATAGCAAAAGTGATTTATTTTGTTGAATTATATTATCCAACTTTTTTCCCAAAGGAATAAATCACATGTTTCTATTACTATGATAATATGCAGCCAGCTATGACCACTGTTGAATGCTCTCTCAGCTACATCTGTGCCAATAAAGCAGAAGATAGGGAATGTTGGCGGGGGATTTAATGTTTCATCTAAAGGTCAACACCTAACAACAGGACAGCATTTATCCTGAACTGGACTGTGGAGTCAGCACTGGGCTTGAGCCCAGTTGCTGCTGGGGGACTTGAAAATACAGTCTTTCAAATGAGAGCAGGTGGTGTCAAAGGAGCTTTACTGGTGTTCAAGATCCATCCTAAAATAGCATTAAGCTTCTCCATGACCTCATTTCGCCACGCTGGCTTGCTTACGAGTGTGTTTTTGGGTGGTGTTAATGTTCCAGCATTAGCCGTTACAATTTATGGGCTGATGCAGTGTCGTTAACACTGAGCACAGACTGTACTCAGTAGCCAAAGCGAAACTTTTCCCCTCTGTGTTTTCTGCAGCTGGCCACTGTTTTGTAACCAGGGCACCAATTCTTCAGCCAGTTGGTAACTTTAGAAGTTTGATTGGGTGTGCAGTTGGTGTCACAGACATGGCTCACCAAGGATAATATTAGCGTATGCGTGACGGGCTCAAGATTTCAACCAGAATTAGTTTTAGCAAAAGTTGAAACCAGATAACTGAATATATAGGAAGGCTTGATTTAGTAAAAGCATTTTATAGAAAGTAAAAGTGACTATGACTACTTAGTCTTCGAATAGGTGAGCAAGTTAGCAGTATTTTAAATTCTTATCAAATTAAGCCATGTATATAGTATGTTTATAAAGATTAACAATGTTGTCAGATTTATAATGGAAAAGCTCCAGACTCTTAACTATTTCTTCCTTACCCTAAGTCTCACTTCCAATAACAACCACTTTCTATTATTTTAGATGCTTCTGGTATTTCCCTCCCCCCATATTTCTATGTAACACAATTACATTTGTGGTTCTTGATTATGTTTAGAAATTACATATTGAGTTTTTATTATGAAAGACGAGGACTGTCCCCCAAACACTTTCCTCCCCTCCTCCTGTGCTCTTTGTTATGAATTTTGGTGAAATCAGTAATTTACTTTTCATCATTACTGTATAAATTATTTGTTTTTAATGGACACAGGGATAGTTATTCTTAACGAATATTCATTAACAGGTTATAATTTAGGATAAGGGATTTAATACCATCCTGGAGATGCCCTAATAAGACTGAAAAGAGAGCAGGGAGGGGAGAGAGGAAGAAAGTGGAAGAGGATAAGAAGAAGAGGGAAGAGGAGGGGAGAAAGGAAGGGAAGGAGGGAAGGAGGGAAGAAGAGAGAGAGAAGGAGAACAGAACAGAAGGAACAGGCTGCTCCCTGGGCTTGGGTTGAACACAGGAATGAAGCCGGGTGCTCACAGCTGTGTGGTGTGCTCGGGTTGGGGAAACGATGACACGGTTAGGAAGAAAACCGGAGGGGACTGCGCAGGCGTCTGGGAAGAATTTGGAGAGCTCATGGGCGCACAAGTGATACTGAATAGGTAGAGTCCATGGTCGCAAGACATTTTGTAATGCGTGGCCAAACAAAAATTTGCTCTGCACCCTACCTGACTTCAAAGTCTCCTGATGAAATCATGTGCACAATTACTTTTTTGTACATTAAACCTTATACACATTGGAGTTAGAAGCTGTCTGTCATACGTATGAAAACACACAGTATTTCTAGCAGTGTTTCATTGTGTATTGAATTTTTCAGGAATTCGACTACCAGCTTAATCAAGAGAGGATTGTACACTTTTGTTTGGAGTTTTATTAAGACTTGGACACTATTTGGAAAATCAGATGCCCATAAAACAACATCACTTGTGCTGTTTGAGTTATCATATGCATCAATTTGCATTTATTGCTGTTACGGTCATGTGGATGGATTCTTCAATTAGATGTAACAGCCACTACTTCATTGTGTCTATTAATGTAATTATCAGTCACACCTGCTTATTTACACAATAGAATTTATTTCATTAAAAACCACTTCTCTGGGCTAGGAAGATAGCTCAGTGGCACAGCGCCTGCTGGCAAGCGTGAGGTCCTGAGTTTGACTCCCGGTACCCACATAAAAAACAAAAAGAAAAACCACTTTTCTTTATTTCTCCATTATATTTCAGTTAGGATAGAGGAGGATCCTTTTGATTACATTGGGTCTATGTATGAGGATAATTCCTTCAAGACCTCTAATGTAATCATGTCTTCCAAGTCTCTTTTAACTAGATTAGATTATATTCACAAGGTCCACAGATTAGGATGTGCACATCTTTTGGGGGCCATTATTTTGCTTACCACTGTACTTCAAAAATGAAGGTCTGGTTATTGACAAGAAGCTCCATGTACATGGTTAAGGATATTGAACTGATGGCTCTTGATTCCAGTCTTTGGGAGACAAACAAATGCTGGCTGGAACAGACTTAGGCTCCTTAGCTGGTCATTTCTATTGTAGAGGAGTTTTCCAGCTTGGAAGAATTAAGGAGTTCTGAAGTTCTCCTAGATGTCAGAATTCTGGGAGCCATACCATTAGAAAGGGGATGAAGGAGGTAATGGTGGGTCTCACCATTTGATATACAGGGTTTTACTCTCTTATCCTCTTTTCAGTGCAGATTGTCCATACATCCCTCTGCTATGTCTGGTCACTTCATGTCTTCTATGATTGAATTCCCCTAAAGGCCAGGAAGGATGTAGGGTTCTCACCACCAGAGAAGAGAGAAGGGTAGGAAACTGGGAGCTAATGGCTCCTCATATAGGCTTTCACCAGCCTGCTTTCAGACCTGCCCTACATGTAGCCTTCAGATGTACTTCACACCTTCAGTTCCTGCTTTTCTCTCTGGTTCTTCAGCGCATGCTCCCCCCCAACCCACTGACTTTGTTCCATGTATGGAGCTCTCTTTCAACTTCCAAAAACACTAAATGCTCATCTGCCCCATCTCCCATCTTCAAAAGATTTCAGCACATTTCATCTGCTGTCCTTTCCCCTTCCGTTACCCCGTCCTGGTTCTTATTTAACTTTAATTCCATTGTTATCATCTTAATGATGTGCTGTAGGGAAACAGGTAAACTTTTGTGTTTAAGGTAATACATTTAACTGCAAATTCAAGAATTAGCAGCCTTGCAAGGGATGGCATTTCCTAACAAATAAGGGAGGCATAAAAAGGTGAGACAATTCCTTTCTTTGTAAGTTAGGACTTCATGGTTATATTATCACATTCTTCCTTGCCCATTTTTAAAATTTCTTTTTCAACTATTAAATCTGAGTTGAAATCTTTTCCTCCCTAAAACCATTTCTTTGGCTCTTGAAGCTCATTCCACTTCCATTTACATCCAGCACCATGCAGTTTTACACTTGAACATTCTTTCATTGCTTTATAAGTGAGCTTTGTCTGTCTAACCAGATAATAAACTTCTTAAGGACAATAATGACACCTTTGTCCCCGTACCTATTTGTGGCTCATAGGTTTTAACTCAAAAGACCATGCCTCCTCTCCTACCTCCTCCCCTCCTGCCATAAGGGATTAGATTTTGAATCTCATAATTCAACTCCTTCCTTCCACCTACTCAACTTGGTGGATGCTCCCAATTTATGGTTTTTCTAAAGCAAAACCAACAATCTTAACTGTCTGGCACTAATCTAACAGGAGCCAGGAAAGCTTTTAACAAACAAGATAGATGGTTACGTCAAGAATAGTCTACAAATCTCTGCTGAAGAGAAGGCCCCAGCTGCGAGTCTGGAAGAAATTCAGGCCTTCCCCAGGGACTGTGTCATGTTACTATGGCCCAGGTGATACAGGTTTGTTGACCACTTTTGTTGGGCAGGTGCTCTGGAGAGGGGACAGATGGGTTGATAGTCTCTGACCAGCTTTGTTTTAGTTTTATAATAGCTGCAGACCTGGAGGCTTGCTGCCCGAAATGGCTCTTCACCATTTTATGATGTGGTCTGAGCCTAAGGGGCAATTTCTCCTCCAGTTTTCAGCCCACAGGGAGGAGGGATTGAGCCTCAGGCATCACGTAAAATGAACCGGCAGGGGCTTTTGCAACCTTGGATAACATTGTTTTACTGGGAAATAGGGAGGGACTGAAGAGTTGAAATTAAATACTATAAATGGTTACAGGGTTATAGTAATCCACAGCCGAAATCCAGGTAGAAGCATCCTCCCATGCCTTAAAGTGGAAAAACTACAATTTCAAGGTGTGTGTTGGGTGCATGTGTCTAAAAAAGTCCTTGAGACAGATTTACGGACTCTCACAGTCCCCTCATTAGCACCTGAGCCAGTGTTCTTTACAGGTTAAGAAATAAACCACCATGATGTGTTCAATTGTCAGTGATTTGGGAACAAGTATGTGAGAAGAGTTTAAGTGGAAAGAAGCAGACCTCAGCCTTCACCCTATCATGAAGGCTCTTGTTTACTAGATATGCCCACTTGAAATATAAGACTCTTAATTACAGTTGTCCTTTACATCCTCTGTTCAAATTAAAGATATCAGAAAGGCCTTTTACTTGGGACATTATATGGTTAGTTGAGAATGAGTGAGCTCGCACAAGAGAGAATTAGATGTTATTTTAGCAAATTCGTATAAGAAGCTACAACTGATACACAAAGTGGTCTGGGATTTAACCAATCCCCATTCTTCAGGATATTGGTGAGATAGCTATACTAGGTTAAGAGAACTATCTTTTTCTTTTATCTGTTTAGATTTTCTTTATACATTTTTATGTTATTTGCTAATTTTTGCTCATGTTCTGCATTGTTCCACATCTTGCCCCTGTTTATTGTTATTCAAGCTTAGATATTAAGCACTGCTTTATTATAATGTACCTATATCTTCAGGTATTAAATTTGGTAACATTAAAAAAACTTAAATGTTCAATGTTTAAACACTGGAAAATGAAGAAGAGCCCAACGATGAAACAAAAAATCTTGCTGCCTAGGAAAAGCCCTTAACACATTGGTGTTTATACTCCCCCCACCTCGCCCCGTCGGGGTTGGGTACAAGTCTTTGTGTATGTGGGTTAGAAATTGAAGTTATTTAATTTGGAACTTTCTTATATTTGAAATTTTCTCATGCGATAATTATTCTTTAATTATATTATTTATTTTGGTTGCATTAGGTTTGTTAATTTGTACGAATATGCAGCAGTTTGCAATAATAAGTACATACTGCTGAGACTTTTATACGTTTATAATTTTTCTTATCAATATTTCTATAGCTTCCACTATGCTTGTTCTTCTGTAATACTACACAGACTTGGGCAAAGATGGAAACAAAGAAGTTTTCATCTTCAGTGTTCACTTTCTCTTTAGTATTCCTCTTCTACACTGCTGCCTACCCCACCAGCGGCTTCACTGTCACTGAATTATTAACAACAGAAACTTCGTTCACAGGTGCAGCACATATGAGTTCGGTCTTGACTGACTTATTTAATCTTAACCTAAAGTTACTGTTCTTTGTAACCCTTTCTGATATCCGATCCAGAAAAATTTTGACCAACATTGTCTTAAATGAGTCTTCTACTACCAATAAGCTAGTGAGCTAGTGTAGAGTTGCACCATAACCGGGCAAGGTCATCACATCTAATTACTCATAACTGTCACCACAAAAACATTAGGAATGAAGATACTCTAAATAGAAATCTAAATAATAATTTTAATGGTAAAATGATGTTTCAAATTCCATTAAAAAGCATAAATATACCTTATGCATTGATTATTCAAGGGGCTCTTTTGAACTATGAAGTAGTTCATAGTTATGTGCATACAGCACATAAAATGACAAACTGTGTCATAAATTTAGCCTGCTTCAAACTAATGTGCTGTTATGACAAATATTAACATTTAAGTCACAACTTTAATTTCCTTTGGAAGCACTGTTTCAATAATCAAAAATAGCTTTTAAAAACTATCAGAGGATTTGGCCATGTGTAAATAAAGTGTTTCTGTGGAAAGTAGAAAATTCTGGAATCGTGTCATTGACTTTCAGACTGCACTCACTTTGGAATGGTGCTCGTCTGTTCGGAGAGTCATTGCGGTATCTAAATATGTTAAGGGCTCTCCAAGCATTTTCATTATGAGAGTTGTAAGAGGGGTAGACCCTTAAATCTGGTCCTTTTGCTCATCTTCATTCTCTATTTTCTGAGCAGCTCTAAGGGTAGATTGGAATGAGAAAAGATATCAAGAAATGACCCTTGTACTAGGAAGGATGGAATTGGAGAAGGGTAGTCACACATCTTTGCCCTTGAAGTGAGGAAATACTTATTGGTTAATACTGATGTGTGTGTGTGTTTGTGTGTGTGTGTATATGCACATACCATATATACATATGCTATATCATATATCACACAATAAGTAATATGTCATATGTGTACATGTAATATATATCTATAGTTTATTCTCACAGTTTCAGATGTTTTTGAAACCCATCTGGCAGAGGTGTCTTGTTCAGATTTTTCTTTTTATAATTTTTTCTTAATAGTATCGTGGTAGATTAGCTAGTAGTCACCTTGTAACACCCACCTGACCTGAGTCGGCGTGGTTTTGGGTGAGGTGCCCCACTTGAGGATTGTTGCCAACAGCATAAAAGGAGAACTGGAGGGGAAGATGGGGTGCTGTTGCTGGAGAAGCTGGTCCTGCTGGTTTTCCTGATATGAACTCAGCTGTTCTCATCGTCAGAGGAGCTCGGGTCTTCACTGTCACTGAGGATGGCTGCGGTTCTCTTTGGGGGAGCTCTGGCCCTTACCTTGAGAGTCACTTTCTGGCTGCAGTGCAGATTGCTCAGCCTGCTGGCACAGAGCCTTAACCCCACTGGTGTGGACTTTCTAGCTTCCACCACTGACCTTTGGGCCTTCCCAGGGCAGATCCTTGATACAGACTTGCATGAGACATTGATGTAGCCTCCAGCTGGACTCATGGAGGACATTGCCATGGGCTCTAGGTCTTCAGCTGGACTTGTGCAGGACATGGGTGTGGGATCCAGGCCCTCAGCTGGATTCTTTGGGTCTCTAGCACATGGACAGATCTCTTTCACTCCTCTGCATTTGACTTTTGGGGTGAATATTATAAAATAATCCTATAAATTATGTGTCCTATATTAAATCTATTCCCTTGCAAACCCTGACTACAAGTATTCTGGGATTTGAACCTAGGGACTCATGCATGCTTGGCAACTGTTCTGTCATCCTTTTCAGATATGTCTTCTTTTTGGCACAGTGTTGCATATGTTCTTTAGGCAGATGTCACTGAAAAGTAAAGTGTAATAGGTGATTTAATGATCAAACTTTCTTGCTAATTCTGCAAATTCGAGATTATTAATTGTTATGGTTTGTGTCTAGATGTCCCCCCAAAACCTCACTCAGTAATGGGGCTGGGCTTTTCAGAGGTAGTTGAATCTAGAGTTTGTGATTGATTCATGGTCCAATGCTGGGATTAAAGGTATGAGTGCTACACTTGCCCTAGGGCAAGTAGCCTGCATAAAATATAAGGGACAGAAAGAGTCTCATCTTCATCTCTTGTTGTTTTTGGTGTCTTCCACCACCATGAACTGTTACCCTGCTGCCAGGTGCCACCCTGCCTTGGAGCCAGCTGATTATGGACTGAAACCTCTACAAACTGTGAGCTAAATAAACCTTTCCTTCCTTAACTTTGGGTGTCAGGTATTTTGTCTCAGCAAGGAGAAGAGTAAGTAAGACATCAATCTATTTGATCATTAATTTCTCCATATTTGAAATGGAATTTCCTTTGGAAGCAGTATTTGAATAATCAAAAATAGCTTTTAAAAACTATCAAAGGATTTGGCCATTTGTAAATAAAGTGTTTCTTAAGATTTTGATGAGATTATGTAAGATACTGGTAATAAATAGAAAGTAAGTTGCACAGAACCTAGATATGATAAATAATTGTTCACAAAATAGTTGGTAAAATTATTTTTTCTATTATTACTTTCAGTATTAGCAGTATTCAGTATTGCTTTCGGTATTTTTGTTTTGTTTTGTTGTTGTTTTTTTATGTGGGTACCGGGAGTTGACCTCAGGACCTCATGCTTGCCAGCAAGCACTTGTGCCGCTGAGCGATATCACCGGGCCCTGTTTTTTTGTTTTTGAGGCAGGGTTGAACTTGCTTTTCTAGGCCTCACAGCGATCCTCCTGCCTCAGTCTCCTGAGTGCTGGGATTACAGGTATGCACCACCATGCTGAGCTTTAGCAGTGTTAAGTTAGTGGAATTTATTATTCAAAGTGCTGATTACAAGGAACTATTATGGTTTAAGTATTTTCTGTGTTATTAAGGTTTCCTGAAACTATGCATGAAGAGTAATTACTATTTATTCATTTACTTATTTATTTAAATGTAAATCTAGACCTAATTAGAAATTTTTTCCTAAGCAATTATTTTTACCTATATTGGTAAGGACACGCAAGTGCAATGTGAATGAAAGGAGCTAGATAATCTGAGCCTCATCTTTTCAGTTTTTCCCTGTAAACAGCCCTTAAGAAGCTCATGGGGAAGGCGAGGAAGATTTTTCTTTTTGAAAAGGGACTTCACAGAGTTTGAATTTGGAGGGTCTGGAAAGAATTACAGCCTCACTAGTTCTGATGTTTATTAAAACAGAACAAATCCATATTCTTCTTTATCTTGACTCAAGAAAATATTATGAAGTTGACATTAAATTGATCCAGTTAATTGATTATTTGTCCAGTTGGGTGTATCTCGTAGGCAGGTGAGAAGGTGGAGAGGAAAGAGTAGATGACAAATATTTCTTAGGAAAGTGTAACGTCAACTAGATGTGAGAAAGAAAATAACAGTACACACACACCCTGACATTATCAGTCAATGTACATCTGATTAGCGAAGCTTCAGGAGCTTGGTCTTCTATTTGGTTTCAAACACTTAAAAGTCTTGAGTCATTCAACCTAGTATAATGTTTTTTGAGGATTTGGTCAAACCATTTTATTGCCTCAAATATTTAATTAAACCCGTTGTGGGTAATGAGTTCTGCTCCTTGACAACTCCTAAGTAGTTTTCACACTCACTTATCCTTAATCACTTACCCTTTTGCACAGGCAGATGGGAATTAGTGGAACCTTCTGTAAAAATGCTAGCCCACAAAACAGTCTTGACGATCTCTCAACAGGCTGCTGTTCAGAACACTTCACTAATGCTTTATGTTGTTAATATGAACGTTGAGCTATAACTAGAAATGTTACAAATTTTGGAAGAGTTTGCAGTCATTGGGCCTATGGTTAAATTATTATGTCAATCCCTCTAGTTCCTTAATATTACTGATGCATAATTTTAGTCCATTTAATTTGGTTTTCTTGTTGTTTTCCTAAAGACAATCCCTACTTTGCTGGAAAAACAAACTAAACAGAATGGTACTGAGTGTGACACAATTCAACACAAAAACAACAACAAAAAACAGTGTGTAACCATTGGCCTAATTTCTTGGAGTTATGGTTTATTAGTTTCTTATTTTAGGAAAAAACCTTAGCACTATTGCCTGTGTATAGAATTTTCTAAAAGCTCTAGGCTTTCTGTATGCAGGATTTTTCTTTAAAAAAGGAAAGGTGATTACAGGAAAAAATACCAGTTGGAGAAAAGAATAGTAGAACTGTTTTAAAAGAATTTGCATATGAATAACCCTCAAGGATGTTACTTAGGTCTAAGAATGTTACAACTTCTCCCAAATGGAAGTAAATCCAAAAAGGGAAGTACAGTATAATTTTTATAGATTGTGTTTGACAGAATGTAAAATGGGAAAGGAAAGATGAAGAGGCCGGTTCTTTGGAAATGTTAGACACTTGGATTGTAAACACCTCGGTAGCAATTCTATATTTTGTTTTTCTTCAGCCTTTCACAGTGTTGTTTTGGATGCATTACTTTCATGATGCTGCCAGTTCCAGTTGAAATCTTTATATCCCAGATTGCTTGTCTCACATTGCTATGTATTAAAATTACCTTATGTCACATACTCTATACAATTTAGAGAAAGATTTTCACTGTGGAACAAACCAAAAAACCAAAAAACCAAAATATTCCTATGGAAAGCAATTCGCTTTGCTGGGCTTCACCTGTGTTCCCAGTGCAATTACTGTAGATTATATGAGTTTGCAAATGAGCTTTCTCCCTTGCAACCCACTCCCTGCCTCTGTTTGATTCTCTTGTGAAGTCATAATCTTCAGTTTACGCAGTAAGTCTGTTGCCATGGAAATTAACGTGATGTTACAAACTTGCTATTATTTATGACTTCATCCTAGGATGGCTCTGAATGAGAAATTAATCTCTGATTTCTTCACCAAATATTTGGTGAGCCATAGGAGGACAGGTGAAGGCATTTCAGTTTTCATTTCTTAATTGGGAGGGCAAAGCGTTTTTACCAGTGAAAAATATAAATATTTAAGAAATAATTTTTAATGTTAAAATAAATACTTTTGAAAAAAGAATGAAACATGTGAAACAGTAGGATAAAATTTATATTCCTTGTAAAAATATCTGCTGAAAGCTACAGGACTCCTTCCTGAGAAACCTGACTTCTCAGTGTCATTCTGTGAACAAGTTTCTCCTTGGTACTGCTATGTTTACTTTTTTGTTAAGGAAAGCTAAACAGTGAGCTCTCTGGTACATAAGCCCCTCAACCATTGAGATATTGAATTCTGATCTTTAATAAACCAACATTGATTTACTTCACTGCTTCTGTTTGCTTAGTTAAGCTCCATTGGCCTAGGAAAAGGCTCACATAATTTAATCAAATTGCTTTTTTTCATTTGATTTTTTTATTAGTGCACAAAGCAGGCACTAAGCATCCAGAATTCATTTTTACCAGTAAAATATCTTCCTTCTTTCTTAGGAGAAGAATTTAAAATTACAGTTAATTTCATTCCTCACTCTTGATATGTACAAAGACAAAATACAGCAGATCTTATTTTTTAGTGGCAAATTTTTCTTATCAGTTTTGACTCTTGAAGAATCCTGTATAAAACCTAAATTGCATTAACCTTTGAGATTTTCAGGTGCCAGTGAACAGGTCAATAGCCGTTAAATTAGACAATATTTTATTTTTTTAGACCTGAAATTTTCCTGATCATTTTATTTAGTGACTTTAACAGACAAAAAACTAGAAAACTGAAGTGGTTTGCTGTAGGTCATGAGGCTAATTGGTTGTCAATCTAGGGATAGAATCCAGACATCTCGGCAATTTGATTACAACCAACGCCACTTGAAAACTAATTTGACCTCTAGAATTTTTTCAAATTAAACAAAACAGATTTTACTAAATTGAAAGCTTAATGGTAGTCATAATGTTTCATATCTAACTTTTATTAGTTTTTTTAAGACATGGTGTATTTAGAGTTTCCAAATGAAAGTACCCGTTATCTCTGTGAGAAGGAAGTTAGTGAGTGGGATTCATCAAATAGCTTGTGATGTTGCGCTTCTGGGGGCCTGGAGGCACATAGACTTGCCGGCTTCACTGCAGAACGACAAGGTTGAAGAGCTGTGGATTCTGTTTTCATATGCTTGTTTCTTTTGACTCCCCAGTGCAAGTTTAAAAAAATCTAGGAGTTACTTTAATTAATCAGTCTAAACAAGTGTTACCAATTTTTATCTATACAATTCTTCTGAATCATGCTCAACTAGAGGTATTTCTCTAGGAATGGAATTTTTTCCCCCTAAAGTTTGAAGAGTTTTTCTCTCTCTTGCTTGACACAGACAGGAAGTATTTTTCCTCTAGGCAATGATGGCCACCAGCTCCTTACTATGTGAAGAAGTAAGCTGGGGTTGATGGGAAACACCAAATATTGTGGGGGAGAGTGAGACAGTGAGGGGGACAGCAGCCTTGAACTCTGATGAGCATATGGAGGTGCTGAGCCAGACAGTCTTAGAACAGGAGCAACTTTTGGACTGCTCGCCACATGTGCTAATAGATGTCCTTAGTACTATACTGGACAAGCTTTGTGCTTTTAGCTCTTGGCCACATCAGCCTCTCATTTCTCAATCATGGACCTGAGTCCTGGCCACATAGAGGCTGTGTTGTGGCAGAAGTTCTGTTGTCTTCTACATCTGTTGCTGCAGCTCCAGTATTCAGGTTAAACCTAACTGCATCCCCTGAAGCTCTAGCCTCCTCCCCAGTATCAACTAGGGTGGTTAAAAACACAATCCAATATAAGAAGTTAGACAAAAGATGGAAAGGAGCTGGCAAGTACTCTCCCCGTAGACTACTTAAAGATAGGGCTGTTCCGTGCAGCAAACGTGCTGCGTGATTAAGCAAACCAGTTGTCTGTTGCTAAGGCTGTGGCCCACTGGATTGTGCACCATCTCACAATGCCTTTGTATCTGCGTGCCACATTGCTTTGTTCTTGCTTTCTTGAGATTATACCTGCAAGCCCCATAGAATGGTAAGCAGATACGCTTGAACTCGGGTTATTTTCTAGGAAATTTGTACCAACTATCCCTTCAAACCCTGACACCTGGGGACACTGAATTGCCCACCTTGCAGATGGCAGTGGGGCCTGCTTGTGCTGGCATTGGGAGTAGAAATGATTTCTGGCATTCGTGACCACATAGTTACTGAAGTTTCACTGGTAGTTAATTAGGAGGAGGTCAGATAAAGTCAAGTCACTGGAAAAGAAATGGCTACTGCAATTTGACAATTTGACAGGGAGACAGAAGCAATTGGGGCCTTGCCAAAAAAAGAAAAGTGATAAATTCAGATCAAAAATTATTTATGTAAGTTGTGGTGTAAATGTCAGGGTGATATAAGGCATATGATATAGGGATGATATAGGACCTCCAAATAATCCAAATAACATAAGGGAAATATAACTCCCGACCTGCTGGATGTCTGACATGCCGAGCTAGTGTTCTCTAAAATCAAAGAATGAATTCTAGAAAAACGGAGATTAAGAGTAAGAAGTATTCATTGAGAGAAAGAAAGCTTCTGTTTAAGAGGGACAGAAGGGGTTCCCTAGTGGTGGCCCTGGGTACCTCCTTCTTAAGGGAGTTTTATAGAGTAAAACCTCAAGGTGAGGCAGGTGTAAGGCGAGATAAAACTATAATAACTAATAAGATTACTGTTAGGTCTGGCGCGAGTAAAGACAAAGAAAAGGTTGAGAGAAGCCTTTAATGCAGGGCGCGGGAAGCCAGCAAGTAAGATGCCAGGACCCTCAGAGGGCTGGCTGTGAAACAAAGTATTTATGGGGCTTGTTTAGAGGTGGAGCATGGAGGGGCAGGCACAGTGACGTCACAAAGAGGAATTGGTGGATGTTCGGGGCGGACTCCAGGTGAGGGGAGGTACTTCCTGCTGGAGCAAGAAGAGGAAGAGAGTGATATGTTGTTGTTTTAAGCTCTCCTCCATGTTGGACTGTCGCCATGACGACTAAGCAGCCTCCATATGGGCTAGAACCCATCATTTACAAGTATAGTTACTTAGGTAATATTGATCCAATGGGAAATCACAAGGTGTGTGTAAGATGGGACAAAACTGTGGTCAACCAATGAGAGTACTAGTATGGTCGCTTTAGTAATATTGATTAAATGGGGAAGCAAGTAGCAAGCGCACATGGGGCCAACAAGGACTTTCCTACAAGGGGTGGGTTAAGGAGGTTTGGTCCCCTACTCAAGATGATTGACGCCTGTTTAGAACATCAATCACTGCTGCTCATCCCTGGGGGAAGTGTGTAGGTGCACTCATTCCTCTTCGTCCTGAGGCCTGACCTTCAAGGAATGCACCTGCAGCCACAGTTGTCTTCTGCGCTGACCTCTGGAGAGCCCAGCACCGTCTGCCTGCCTGTAATATTTCTAAACAACTTAGCTACCTATAATAAGGGGACTTCTATAGCAGTCCTAAAGGAGCTTGCCAAAAAACAAAACAAAACAAAACAACAAACAACAGCAAAATGAGGAAGTAAGCAAACAGAAAGCAGACTTAGGATCTTGTTATAAATATGACAGACAACTGCAAAGGAAACAAACGTCTTGTCAAGTCTTCCATGTCAAAGTGAGGGCCTTGGTAAGGAAAGAGTAGGCTGAGGCCAATGGTAGAGACGTATAAGTGTATGAGCCTAAGAATCTTGAACTTTCACATTCTGCTGAATTCTCTGGCCATCAAAAATAGCCTCTTTTCTCTTGGGGCAGAGTTTCACAGTGCCTAGAGACTGGCATGTTTTTACATAAAACAGTTACCTAGAAGATGATGTGCGTTCTCAGTGTCATCACCACCATCCTCATATAGGTAGATAACCAAAGTCGTGGTGACGGCAGGGATGGGGCTTGGGGAGAGCAGATCCAGTGGGCTAAACGGACCTGCTGAAACTGACTTTCCTTCCCAGCAATTGTTGGGAGGAGCAAATAATGAATTCTAGAAATGAGATATAGTTAACTAGCCATGGAGTGAACTTTGACTAACGAGAAACAGAAAATGACCAACAAAGTGTGGACTCATCTTCCCCTGGATGGGTTGCTTAAGGTGCAGTGGGTTTATATGGTCAGACACTGGGGAACTGAGCAAGCCAACTGTGTTTTCTTGAAAAGCTGTGTCTA
The DNA here is from genome assembly GCA_028451465.1 of Erethizon dorsatum. NCBI lineage: Eukaryota > Metazoa > Chordata > Mammalia > Rodentia > Erethizontidae > Erethizon > Erethizon dorsatum. The sequence goes on from CM051822.1 coordinate 83,497,454, forward strand.
CCTGGCTGTTAAACTTGTGGAGGTGGGAGAAAGAATATAAAGCTGAAGGGTGAGAATCCACTGTCATGGAGAAATTCACCTTTGAATTAGAATTTGATGTCTGGCAAGCATATTGGGAGCTGGTTGATAATTTGTTGGGATGGCTCCTAACTCTTGCAACAGCAGTGGTGACCCATAAGCCGAGGCTGCCATGCAGGAACTTCATTGGTGGGGTTATGAAGGGAGCAATCAGAAAACTCAAAGCAGTGAGGTTGTATCTCAGCATTACTGTGTAAAGTCTGAGAATTCAGGTACTTTACTATGTACCCTGCGGATAGGGTAGGGAACACCCCCTTCAGTTAGGAAATAAAGAATGCCCTTACACGGAGAGAAATAGAATTAGATTTTGAAAAGTCTAATGATTACCTTCTGCAGGCTGGGTGTGTTGGACAGAGATGCTACTATGTTATGGGCTCTGTAATATCACCGGGATGATAAGATTCTAAAACAGAATAGTGCAAGTGGCAATCCTTACTATCCAATTCAAGAAGAATGTATTCACCATAACGAACATCGAAGACTGAGTGATAGTCACAGTGACACTCATTCATAGGTATCTATGGTAATGGTAGCATGGCACTGTCCTTGAACTAGATATATGGACAGTGATTAGTCTGTTGCTCAAGCCCTGTAATAAAATAATAATCCTGAATAACAACAATAAGAATTCTGGAAGTGCTGAGCACAAGTTTGACAGCCACTGGCACAGTGACAACTTTGGTGTCTTCATTTTGTTCTCAGATACAGTCTCTACTAATTCACTGACTCAAGTCCCATCAGTTGAAAGGGATAACTGGATTTCCTTGAAAAAGAACTCGGCAATGCCACTAAAGTACATGTGGAAAATGTCTTTCTTAATACGGTGTTCCCCAAAGAGTAACTCATCCTTGGGGAAAGATGATATCATATTTCTACTGGAAAACTGTTAAATTTGAGACCTATCCTGGCACTGATTGGAGAGGACCTAAAGTGCTGTCATGGTGGTCCGATTATTGTGAGGACCTATGGGGGCCAAATCGATGAATTCTCTGGATCCACTGTGTTTGAAGATCCCTCCCTTAATTATTTCCCCAGTCCGAGAGGGAATAATTGAGATAGGTACACTGCACAGCACGTAAGAAGCTGGCGAAATCTTTACGTTGCTTTCCTGACCCATGAAATAAAAGCCACTATAGTAGGAAGTGTCTAAATTGTCCTGACACATGCCATGGAGCTATGCTAGAAAACCAGAAGTAATACTTTTCTTACAATGAATTGCACAGTTTATTGTCATTATCAAAGACTTGAAGGATGTAGCAGTGGTGCTTTCTATTTAAGTCCATTACCTGGACTCTGCAAAAAAGCAAATGGATCACGGCAGCAGATAATGGACTACCGTCAACGAGCAGACGGCAGCCTCGCCTGGAGCTTCCATGTTGAATGTAGTCTTTACTGAAACGGAACAGCACTGTCTATATTATTTAGTATGTGGCTATTGATTCGGTGCATGTTTCTTCTGCATTGACATCAATAGGAAAAATCAGTTCATCTTTACCTCACAAGGACAGCAGTACACTGACACTGTTGTCCTTTGGGCTCTGTTAATTCCCCCGCATTCTCTTATAAAAGTCTTTGATCCTAGTGTGATCAGGGGCTATTCATAGGACAGAACCTGCACAAATGACTTTAGCAGACATATTAATATAGGGGGTTGTTAACCTGTCGTTAGAGGACTGAAAGGCAAAAGACCTTTGACATATCATAAAAGTAGCAACTTTGGAAACATCACCCCAAAATTAAAAGCAAAAATATATAAAAGTAATAAAAATCTAGAGCCTTGAAGGGGAGACCTAGTGAAGGGGGAACTTGGCCCCTTGGGGAGGGCTCGGTGTAGCTGTTCCAAGTGCTTAGGACTTAGTGAGGACCTTGAGAAGCTGGGATGTAGCTCTGCGAGGCGGGCTCCAGATGATTGTGCTTTTATTTCTAAAAGGGCTGGCTGGCTCTACTTGTTTGGAAAAACTGAAAATGGGAGCTATCTCCTGCTCCCAGAATCAATAAGGATAGGGTAAACCATGGGCATAGGCACAATGTATATCACATCATAAAACAACTCCCGAAGACAAGAGTCTTAGCGATGGTCAACTGGAGAACGCGTGCTGAGAAATGCCAAGCAGCCGCTCTACTTGGTCATCTCGTGCTTGCACAATAGAGTCAAAAGCAGAAAACATAGTGCTGGCGGTGGGGGTTTGTCATGCATCCAACAGCTTGGCCTCGCCTTCCCTAAAGAGGGCTCATTCGGCAGCTGCCACTGCTGAATGGCCAGACAGACCGTAGAAGATACTGCCCTGCGGGTGTAGCCCTTTGGGACACCTGCTTTATGCCCAAGTGACTTACTACACTGTCTCATCTGAGCTGTCCCAGGCGTTCTTTCCTGTTCCCAGAACTTTATTTAGCTTCCTCCTTTATTTTCCCTCTTTCTTTCTTTCTTCCTTTGGGTATATCTTTCACTATATGTTTATTTTTCACTTCCCTATTCCTTTTATAAAATGCACATATTTGGATCTTAGCAATAGGTTTTCTGTCACTCTTCATTTTAGGTCATGCATTTTAATCTTCTAATTTTACAAGTGACAGCTGATCTCCAAACTAGAGAACTTTTTATCTAATGCTTGGGGTGTGCTGAGAACAATTACAATGTAAAATTAAGAATATTCATTGGGAAGAAGCCTACATCCTAGAACATAAATTATATAGGATCCATGAATCAAAGGCAAAAGTAAAGTACAGCAAGGGAGATAAATATGCTGTAGTATTTTCTGCAAGTTTGTGGTTTATCACATTTTCTTATGATATTACTAGATAAACAATTTATTAATTTTACTGTAATTAATTTTCTAAATATTTTCCATTGTGGTTTATTGTTTAGTCTATATGTTGTTTGAGAAGATCATCAACTCAATATTTTATTTTACTTTATTTCTTTTTTTTTTTTTTTGAGACAGGGTCTTAGTATATATCCCTTGAACTCATGACATAGCCCAGGCTGGGCATGAACTCAAGGTGATCCTCCTGCTTCAGCCTCTGAGTGCTGGGATTATAGGTGTGAGCCACCACACCTGGCCGACCTCAAGATTTTAAAAATACACTTCTTTATAGTCTTCTGAAAAGGGTTATAGTTTTATCTTTTTCATTTAATTTTTATTCCACTTAAAATTTATTTTTACTTAAGGATCCAATTAAATTTTCTTCCACAGAACACCAATTATCTCAGCAACAGTTATCAAAGAGTACCTTCTTTCCCCAAGTATTTGTAATAGTAGCTCTGCTTTTAGTATTGAATTTCTTAGTAGAAAATGTGCTCCCCGTTGGTCTATTTGGTTAATTTTGCACTAATACTAATCTTTCATACTTTCATTATAATTCATGATATCTGGAGAGGGCCAGCCCCTCTCTTGTGGTTTTTCTTTTTCAGTAGTATTTCTGTAGTATTTCAAAAAGTTCTCACCAACAAATCAAATTTGTCGTTGTACAGTATGGTCTTCTTTTTTTTTATTTGGGTGCTATGCTTCGTCTCTCTTACTGCTTGTTTTTATATGACTGGTATTTTAATTTTTGGTGTTTAGTTTGTGCTGACTCTCTTTTTGTGCATTTTTCCTTGTGAATTTTGAGGGTTTTGGCTCTGAATTGCTGTTCAGTGGAACTCTATATAAATTTTTTTTTTTTTTTTTGTGGGTACCGGGGGGTCGACCTCAGGACCTCGTGCGCCAGCAGGCGCCCGTGCCACTGAGCGATATCACCGGCCCCTTTTTCGTATGTGGGTTCCGGGAGTTGAACTCGGGCCCTCGCGCTTGCAGGGCAGGCGCTTAAGCCGCTGAGCCATCTCACCGGCCCAAACTCTATATAAATTTTGTGACGCATTCTAGAAGATAGGTTCATCTGGAGAATTTTCTTCGCAACCTAACACTACCAATAACCCTGGAAAATTTTATGTAAGTTTTGGTGTAAGATCTTTGGGATTAACCTGAGAATATGGCTGGTTTGTGATTACGATTTCTCAGAGGGAATTTTAATTCCAGTACCAGGGTTACACATGGACATTCTCCTTGCCTTTTTCTAAGGATCTCACTTATTTCTGACCCACTGCTACCCTGTGAGCATATCCCTCTGAGATACCTGTTTATGCATCCTATCTTTTCAGAACTGCCATCTTAAACTGGTCCTAGGCTTTGTTTCTGTTCTAGTCTTCTCCTTACTCATCAAAGGTGCCCTCCACTGGGTACATGTCCTTAGGACAAAAACTGATTTGATTTCTTTTCTCTTCAGATTCTGACTCTACTTCATTATTGACTTTTGAAGTTTCCAGCTTTCTTCTCCACTTAGTGATTTAAAATGTCTTTTCTTCCTCTTTTTTTCTTTCCATAGTTTTTGCACCATTTCTTTTGTTTCTTGCTAGAGGGCTTATGGGCGGGTCTATTCCACCACATTTCAAAGTGGAAATCTTTATGAGAGCGATGCGTAAGTGATACAGACGATAACTTCAAGGGTATAAACATGTTCTGGGCTCTGGACTTTGGCCTGAGCACGTGATCTACCTCTCAACAGTTCCACTTCCTTCTTTGTTTAATAAGTTCATATGTCAGGGTTATTGTGAGGATTGAAAGGGATTATGGTGGTGGAATCTCTAAGTATTGGACTGATGCATATTAGAGTTTCATAGATTGTAAAGCAATATGATAGATTCCGTACCATCCCAAATCTATATTTCAAAGAATCACACAAATGTAAAAAGATAATTAAGTAAATATATCATGGTTTGTGAAACATTAATATTAGGATGTGGGAAAGTAATGTTTTTTCTTAAAAATGTCAGTTGTTAAGCTAGACCACTGAAAATAAATACAAGTCTCCATGATAAATACATGCCTCAACAAACTACCAATTTGAGGACTAATCCTCTTACTAAGACAACCTGAAATAAACTCTTTTTTGTGTTTTAAAAATACATGAATTTTCTAAATCTCACAAGCACCCAATAGCTCTGTGATATGTAAACAAAAACTAACCGTGGTATCTATAGATTTCCTATCCTGAAACAATTTTACTTCAAAAAATTCTCACTAATGTACTATCTGTGTAGAAGACCAAATATTAGTTCAGTGTACTCTGAACTTTTAGTCTCCAGATTGTTTAAAACAATTACTGTGGTGGTTAATTTTATATGTCAACTTAACTGGGCCATAGGTATGTAGATATTCAGCTAGACATCATATTTGCTCCTTTTTTTTTTTCTGCCTGTTTGAGCTGAGACATGGATGCCTCAGACTGGGACTGAAACTATACCATCAACTTTTCTGGATGACCTCCTTATGGATGGTAGATCTTGGGACTTCCTGGTGTCTGTAATCATATGAGCCAATTTCTTACAATAAATCTGTGTGTGTGTGTGTGTGTGTGTATGTGTGTGTGCGTGTTGGTTATTGGTTCTGTTTCTCTGAATAACTCTGACTAATACAGTCACATATACACGTAGAAGGCAAATGAAAGAGTATGCAACTCTTTCATTTCTAGAATGAAATTCTAGAAATTTCATTTCATTTCATTTTCAATTCTAGAAAAATTGTAGTCGAGTAATTATAGGTTCCCTTGGATCTGTATTCTTAGTCCTATAGAAAGTTAGAATTTGCCTCTTTGTAACCAGAATGATCTATTCAATATCTATTTTGTGATAATATTCAGAAGAAACTTTCATTCAAAAAGTTATTCCTACCTAGCTTTGGTGGTCTCTGTATTAACAATTCATCAGAATTGTTATCAGTTTGATTTCTCACTTAGAAATTGTGATGCATTAAATGTAGCTGTTATAGTTTATATCTGTATGTCTCCCCAAAGCCTCATGCACTCATAGGCAGGGCTTCTGAACAATGGTGGATTATTGGGGCTAGTAGCCAACTTGCTATTAGAAGGTGGAGTCTGGTGGAAGGAGGTGGGTCCCTGAGGGCATGGCCTGGAAGAGTTCCTCTCCCTTCTCAGCTCTTCCCTGGATCTCTCCTTTGTGGATGCCATAATGTGAGCAGCCTTCCTCTGCCAAGCCCTTCTGCCATGCAGCTTCTGCTTCGACCAACTTTGCAAAGACTGAAACTTCTAATGTGTGAACCAAAATGAACCTCTCATCTTTCAAGTTGCGGTTATTGGGTATTGTGTTTCACTGATGAGAAAGTGACTAAGACAGTAGCCATAGGTGTAGATCTCTTATTTCAAGAAATGTGCCTATCTGTCAGAATGCAATTATCGTATATTTATGGTGGTCTCCAAATGTAAAAATTAAGTTTGCCAATGCTAATGAATGCAAAGAAACTCTAACAAGTAGTTTCTTTATTCTGGTAAGTAAAAACTCATCTTGAGAAGCAAGCAGTTTTGAGCTGCAGTATGCAACATGAACATAAATATAAATAAATAGAAATATAAATAAGTTAGTGGGAGAACTTACTTGGTATCAGACATCTTACTAAGTGGTTTCTATACCATCTCACTAAGTAGATGGTATCATTGCCATATCATAGATAAGGATTCAAAGGCATACCAAAGAGAAGTATATGGCTTAATTGTGGCAGAGCCAACATTTACCTGATGACATTTAATGAGGACAGTCTACTCCTAGGTGCAGTCTCTCAAGTCCTCCATACACGTTATTTCATAAATAAAATATACTTATCTCTGACTTATACATAAGGAGCTAATATAGGAGAAATGAAGTGATTTGCCTAAAGCTAGCTAGCACATAACAGAGTACAGACTCCAGTTTTTTCCCATGGCATCAGAACTTCTTTTATCACTTGGTGAGATAAGTAAAGATTTGCATGTTCAGGTTTCAGTTTATGATAAGTTAGTTTGGTCTTAGAAAATATTTTGGTGTGAATCATAAAAAACAAGTGATGTTTTCCCGACATTTTAAATGTGTGCATATATGTGCGCATGTGCACACATGTGTACATGTACTTTTAACTGTGATATTAAGTGATAGTGTGTTTATTTTCCAATCACTGAAGTTATCAGCTGTTAATCCTTCAGATATGAACTTTTATGTGTAAATGTTCCCTGGCTTTCTATTTCAGAATGATTAATTTATGATAAGACTTGTGTTATAAGTCTGATGTTTAAGTGATGCGAGCTTAACCATTGATATAACAAAAGATACTGTTATAAAAGATAGATTCCACATGTTTCTTTTGCATTGGAAGAGCTCTTAAGCATTGTGAAAATCCCAGGGTGGCTAATTGCTTCTAATATTCTCTACAATTTGACTTCACTTGCCTAGAGTATGTCACAAAAGAGATATTATGGGGCACTGCATGGTCTTTGAAAAGCCATACCTCCTGTCTTTACTAAGATTGCTAGGTAGAAATGCTGAAATTGTGGAGATGTATCTAAAGTATGTTTCGGAGTGAGGTGAGAAATTTCCACTTACCACTTTTGTGATTCTGGAGAAGTCGTGGAATTTTATAAAGTTTTCTTTCCTTCTCTATTCAGTGTCTATATAAAATACCTGCTGTTACTGTACATGCCTGATGCAGGTGGTGTTGAATAAGTTATACATACGAAAGCACTTCATAAATAATTAAACGATACGCAAATAACAGGAGCAGGTGCACCAGCAACAGTAATAGTGGATTACTTCTGTCAATTTTGTGGTGATTTGTTCATTTAAGTTTTTGAAAAGATACTTCAGTATTGTTTTTGAAGCTGCAGAGAACTAAAGAAAAAAGACATAGAAGAGATAACATATAGAGTGCAAAATTCTTTATACTTCATAAAAATCCTTACCATATTCAAGTTTTTCTTGGATCTGTAATAAGTTACTAGTTTTAGAATAGACAGGAAAGAGGATTTAGAACAGTGCAGTGTTCCCTTCATCTATGAAGGGATGAAGGAAAAGCGTTTTGGTGGCTCTTATTATTTACTTATTTGTCATTTAAACAGAGTTTTGTTTCAAACAGTAACTGCAGTCTTCAGTTGAATTTGCCTTCTTGATTTAGCCAGCGTGTGACCGTAATTATTATTTCTAATAACAGATTATAACCTACTTCTAGTTCGTATGTAAAAATTGTGAAATGTTTTGGGGTGCTTCATTTTTTAAAAGTCATAGCTGACAAATTTCAGGAAACCGAAAGTGTCAGATTCCCTTGCGGACTGGCTGTGAGGTTCTTCTTGGCAAGGGTTTGCTGTAAACTTCCACCTTGCTGGTGAATCTTCTGTCTTCCCTGCCTGCGTGAGAAGTGCATGGTAGACAATCCAGATAAAATTAAAATTCGCTCTTGAAGGGCAACATTCTGGAACTGTCACGGAAATTATTTAATTAGGAGCAATCCAAGTAGATACCGTCATCATATTGGAATCGGCGCGAGTCTGGAGGAATTTTACCTTCCCAAGTCCAGGGATGTCTCTGAGCATTGTAAGAGGCTTTGGCATAATTCTTCCATCAAAATTTATTCATAATCACTCTTTTATGAAAAAACCAAGACTTTAATACAGCTGTGTGCCATATTATGATGTTTCAGTCACATGTGATAAAGTCCCATAAGATTGCATTGCTTAGTGACATTGTAGCCATCTTAGTTTGTGAAAGTACGCTCTGTGACGTTCATGAGACAACAAAAGAGCATTTCGCAGGATCTGTTACTTTCACAAAGTGATACACGCTTTAATTTGAATAGAACAAATATTACTAAACATGTAATAATAGGACATATATGTTTAGTATAAATTACTAATGCAGAAAGAGCGTCAACCTGAATCCCTGGAGAATAAGGTAACTTCTGGACTTTGGTCACCTTACCATATGACTTGCAGCAGCGTACAGCTTCCTTGTGTCTTAGCTTCATAATCTGAAAAATTAGGGATTTGGATTGTTCAACCACACCCCATTCAGTACCATTTCTTATTCCATGCAGTGATTCCTAGAAGAAATGTCCCATATCCCCTCCAGACTTACAGCCACAGCTAGGTAATCCCTAAGGTCATTCAGAACTTGTAAATTCTCTGCCTGAACTCCAAGAATGTCAGAAGTTCTCAATGGAATATTTTTAGGTGAACATTTATCTTTCATATTACCTTCATCAAAAATGGTTTGTGTCCGGAGTGTGCTTCTGTTGTTAAGACACAATTTTGGTATATTAAGAGGAGCTTAGTTTTCTCTTTAGTGTGTTAAATGTGGCACCAGAAGTCGGCTTTAAGGATGCTTCTACAGAGTGTAAGCAGTTTAGGATCTATAGAACTAAATTCTCTGCCTGAATCAGTAGTGAGAAATAGCTTATTCACTGCCTGAATTAGCATTAGGAAACCTTTGCATTTATAAGTATCCAGGGAAGGTCTAAAAGAACAGTATAAAGTTTCATTAAAGATTTATTTTAGCCAGCATTTTAATTTACATTTTGAAAAGGATTTTAATTTTTTGGTGGAATTTGCAGTGAAAATACTATTCTTTTTTTTTTTTTTTTTTGTGGGTACCGGGGGGTCGACCTCAGGACCTCGTGCGCCAACAGGCATCCGAGCCGCTGAGCGATATCAACGGCCCCTTTTTCGTATGTGGGTTCCGGGAGTTGAACTCGGGCCCTCGCGCTTGCAAGGCAGGCGCTTACACCGCTGAGCCATCTCACCGGCCCCGAAAATACTATTCTTAAGAGATGAGATTTCACTGCTAAGTCCCTTTAATCATAATTATAAACTGTTGGTTGAATGTCTATAAATGAATTCTAATTATTGCTTTGAAAAGTAGGAGGAAACAGAGTAATGTTGCCATTCACTGGGTATCTTTTTATGAAAAAATATTTGGGAAGTATTCCTGTATGGCAATTAAAAGAAAGCAGTCAATTTGGCATTCAGAAAGAGAAATGATTACTGACCTTGAAGATTTGCTTCAAGAGTCGACTGAGGGGCATTTATCGCCTCCCCACCACCTCTTACTCTCTTAATATTTTCATACAGGGAAGAAATTTCCACCAATGACGAGAATGAGAGGAGCCCTTCTGGCTTCTGTTCCTATATAATCAGACTCCTTGATTTTAGGAGAGGGGAGGACTGACTTACCTTAGCTTTGTGATATGGAGATGCGTGTGGCTTCTGTGTTTTAGCAGTGCCTGCCTGGCTCCAGCAGTGTGGCTGTGTGTTTGCTCCCGCCTCCCTGGCGAGGCACCCAGGAAGCGGGCCGGAACCTGCGTCTGTCCTCACTCTCAGGGCTCACAGGGTGCGAGGCTGCTGTACTGACGAAGTCAGAATGATCTGCAACCCCACGCTCGTCTTTATGTGGATCTCTGGTGGGCCAGACTGAGGAGAGCTGTGGGGGCGAAGGCAGGACACCTGGAGGCCAGATAGCTAAGCAACGATAGCTACGTTTCAGTTTTCATCACCTGATTATGTATTTCTCAGCTGATTTGAAATTTGGATGGGATGCAAGAGGGGAAGGATTATCACCATTAAAGTCTCAACAGCAGCCTCTTTCACTAAGTTATGAACATGAGATGAAGTAATGATTGTAGACATCTGCATTCTTCATTTCAAGCATATGTATTGATCCATTTTGCTTTTTTGTATTCAAGAATATAGTATCACAATGAAATGGCCACATTGTGTCTGTACTCTAGAATTTGGATTTAACACAAAGATCATTTTTATATAAGTGTGTGAATCGGCTTTCTACCGCTATGACAAAATACCCAAGAAAATCAGACAAGGAAGGTTGAATATCACATGGTTTCTCTTATACGAGAAATCCAAAGTATAAATGATGTAAAGAGTAAAATGAAAGATAATAGGAAACAGAGAGATAGACTTTGTGGAGATGGGAAGGGGTTATGAGAATGCAAGGAGATGGAAGGGTGGGGAGGGGAAGGTGAAGTAAAAAGATCAAGATGTGCTATATGTATGTACCAATATCTCACAATGAATATATTCATTTTGTATTGTAAACATATACTAAAAGAAAAGTTGTTTTTTTTTTTTTTTTTTTTTTAAAGAGAAAATCAATTTAAAGAAGGAGGATTTATTTTGTTTCACGGTTTCAGATGATTCAGTCTCTGGTCAGCTAATGTCATTGTTTGAATATTTGAGTCAAATATGGGGTTGTAGGGCCGGTGAGATGGCTCAGCGGCATAAGTGCCTGCCTGGCAAGCGCGAGGGCCCGAGTTCGACTCCTGGAACCCACAAAAAATAAAAAAAAAAATATGGAGTTGTAGTATGCTGGTTAAATGCACTGTACCTTCCCATACTGAAATAAAATTGTTCTAAAAACCAAAATTCACTGAACATTTGTGAAATCTACCACAATTTCATTTAGGGAGTATGATATTTAATTTTGATTGTCAATTTGATTGGTTTGAGACATACCTGGGAGATTAGTCAAGTCTGCTTCTGGCTGTCTAGGTGGGTATTGAAAGTGTGACCTTATCTGGCCCCCAGCCCCTTCCTCTCTGACCCTTTCCCCTGTGCTCTGCCCCCTAGCTGCCATAATGTGGGCAGCTTTACTCCACTGTGCCCTTCTGCCATGATGTTCCACCTTGGAGCTGGCCGTGGCCTGAAACCTCTCAAACTGAGAGCTAACATAAACCTCTCCTCCTTCAGTCATGGGTGTCAGCAGCAGGAAAGCTGACCAATACAGGAGTCGCTAGCCAGAAGGAACGGTTGGTTCTACAGAGCAGACATGGAGGAATGTATTCAGAAAAAACATAAAGTAAAACTACTCATTGCTTATTCCCCCAGAAAATTAATATTTCTCCATAAACCAGTTTGTCTTAAACTATATGTTATTATCCCACTTTAGAGAAGTTAGAAATTGAGGCTTAGAAGCAATAAATATAAAAATTAATTTAGCCGACACCATTAGAAAGTATTAACCGGGATTAAATAGCACCTCTGGGGGCCTCGAATCTCTATGCTGTTGTTGAGGGTGTCTTTTGCACTAGCAATGAGATGCAAGAAAAATCTGTCTCTGTCCGTGTCTCTATCTTGATCTCGATCTTGATCTCCATCTCTGTCTCTATTTCCCATCTCCTTCTGCCCCATCCATTTTACCTTCCTCCTTCGAAATCACAAATCCTGATTTTCTTTCTCTCAATAGGAATCTTCTTAAACAGTTTGATATCTCCAAATTTATGCAAACAGAATATTATCCCAGCAGCATCAAGAAAATTTAGTACACTAGGATGGAAGCTGGTTGTACTCACTCCATGTAGTTCACCTCCCTGGTTTTTTCAGTAACAATTAATAAGTAACATTCACTTAAAAGCTGGAATTACTGCATTAGTTTAGCTAAATTATCTTTTTATGCTGGTGATAAATAAGCAGCTATTAGCAATGATTCACATTAGTTCCATGGTTTAAAACAGCTAATTTCCTCTTAGATGCTTGCATTGTGCCCACCAGTACTTCCGCTCAGTGTATTCTTATTATGGTACTTGGCTAACAAGGTCACTCTGCTCTCTTGAACAGGACTATAAACTTTTCTTCTCTGTAGGGCTGCCTTGGTAGAACCCACTTTATTAGAGGCAGGTATATTTGTTCAGATATCTGGGTAAGTTCACAAGCCTGAAGTGAATATGGAAACAAATTAGCCGTTTCCAGTGTCAAATGACTTTGCTCAAGGACACCAGTAGTTCCTGCAGGGAGAGGCAGTTGCTGGCGCTGTGGAGGAAGGGGCGGGAGGCTCCAGGTCTGGTTCACTCTTCCCTCGCCTTTCTCTTGTCCCTTCCATTACCCTTCCATTGTTTTAAGGGAGACTTCAAATTGCCTTCCAGTGGCATCTGACAGCTTCTGTTTAAGTTTAATGTGTCATCTTTAGAATATATTCACCTTGCCTTTGGTGCTTAACCACTGAAATGATGATCATTAGAGTTTTGCCTCACTGACTGTCAGAGCTTAAGGTGTTGCATTAGCTCCCAAACTCAGTGTACCTGATTTACCGGAGAACATTGAAAACAGTCCTTGTGAAAATCCAGTGTTCTACACCTACGGGGGTGGACATCGACAGATGGAAGTAAACTGAGAGGAGAAATTCTTCTGTGCTCATGAGTAGCTTTATTATGCTCGTTATTCTTCTTCAATAACTAGAATGTATTTGACGTCAGTTGAACAATGGTCTCGTCTTGACAGCAAAAGTGTGATGTTTTAAATTTAATTTTGCTTTCATATAAAAACAATTTTATTAAGCAGCTAAATCTAATTGTAGTTTAAAAATGCATTTAAGAAGGGTTTTAAGAGAGACTATTAAAGAAATAAATGCCTGGATATAGTACTTTTCCCCTGAAATATTCCTTATTACAGGAATTCTTCTCATTAGTGGTAGGGTCTTTTTGCATCCATTTCAAATCTCTTAACTGAACAGTCTTCTCTGTTTTATGCGTCAGATGCTCAGTAATTTTTCTGAAATTTCATAATTCTCATCTAACCGTACTCATGGATGAATCAATTTCTATATAACTTATTGAATCTGAAAAAAGAAAAATAAGATAACATGAGAATATTTCTGAATAGAAATTGCGATTTGGGAGCCATCCCAATGAACACAATTTTTGTAAATGTTCTCATACAAATTTTAGCCAGCTTCCTTTTTATTTTTTAAAAAATTAACTAAAATAGTTTAAAGACTCTATATAATGCTGTACATCCTGCGTCCTTTATGTCTATTTAGTAAATATTTTGCAATTCATGGTATTGCCTTCCTGATTGTTATCAGCTTGAAGACTGTTTCATGTTTGTTTCTTGTCTTTCCAACTGGAGTAACCTTTTGGGGCGAGGCACCATGTAGTAATTTTATCTTATAGTCCTTGATATTTGTCATCAGGATTGACGTCAGTGCTATGTAACTGTTGGTTGAAGTGTGCCAACTAGAATTATGCCAGCAGTATAATTCATATAATACAAAGCACACTAAGTCATGTAATGTGTTGGCATTGGCTTTTGGTATTGTGTACAGTCTTGGGTCCATGGTAATTTCTTGGTTTTATTTCAGAAACTGTGTATGATCCAATCCATGTCTGTTGATGCCCTCCAAGTCTCTTTATCAGGACAAAATGGAAATCAGAGCCTATCCTTTTGTGAATAAGTTTGGATTATTTTTCAAAGACAATCAAAGATAGTTTTTTGTATGAGATTTATCAAGATCTAATTAATATATAATTTAAATCCATCCATTTAAAATGTGCTACTGGTGGCTTTTAGTATATTTGCAGAATTATCCAAATATTACCATAATCAACTACTAAAGATTCTCATCACTTCAAAAAGAAACTGTGTCAAGGTATGGTGGCTCACACCTGTAATTCCAGCTACTTAGGCAGCTGAGACAGAGGATTTCAAGTTAGAGGCCAGCCTGGGAAGTTTAGGAAGACCCTGTCTCAAAATAAACCTAAAAAGGGATGGTGATTTAGCTCAGTCTTTTCTATAAAAGATTTCTGGGTACAATCCCAGTACTGTTGAAAAGGAAAGGAAAGAATGTATTCTATAACTGTCACCATCCAGAATACCTTGACCTTAACTAAGTACTAATATGCTTCCTATTTCCATATATTTAGCTTTTCTTGACATTTCATATAAATGAACTCATGATTTGTAGTCTTTTGTGACTGAGTTCCTTCACTTGGTCTGATGCTTCTCAAGGCTCATTCATGTTTTAACACATGGAAGTTCTTAATTCATTTTATGGCCAAATATATTCCACTGTGGGGATAGACCCATTTGTTTACCCATTAATTACTTGATGGACATTTGTACTGTTTCTCCCTTGGTTTGTAATTTTCATGCTTACTCAGTCTCAAAGATCTTTTTGATGCTTATCCCTATCAATTTGAAATTCTCTAACAACAACAACAAAACACAAATTATATTATAAACTTCAGGATTTTAGTATGATCACTTTTTCCTTGGTCACTTATACAAATCTTAAAAAAGACCCTGTCTCTAAATTATTACTTTTTTATATATTAATCCCCACTAAGAAACTTTTATTGCTGAACTATCCTTAAGCATTTCCCAAATCACATTTTATATTAGCACCAATTCCTCCCAACTCTAAAACATCACAGAGGAAGAAATCATCTGCTGTTCAGAAAGATTTAGTTTGAGAAGTCTTGTCTGGCTGTAGTATTTAGGTTTAATCATTCCTTGAGCAGCCACTTTACACTAAGTCTTTTTGGTTCCATTTTTGAAGAACTCTTGGTCGAATGAGGGAGATTCAGGTAAAAAATGTGTACAATAGAACGGGATAATGCTTTTCTAAGTCTAAAGGTAGTCTAGAGGGAGGAGCTCCTATGACTATGCTGGAACTTGCAGGATGAATCAGGCAGAGAATCAGAGAGCAGAGCATGCTAGGCAAAAGGAGCCACATCGGAAAACCACGGAAGTAAAAATGATCTGGGAACACTATAACCTAGGGTGGACTAGCACAAATGGCTAGTGATATGGATGGGAGGGCACTTGGGAACAGATGCTCAAAGTTGTGGGAGAGCATACGTGAAGTATTTATAGATGATGGACAACTGTTGAGAGGGTTTTTAAATTAAAATGATTTAGAGAGGAAAGTGATGTAATCAGATAGGAAGCTTCTATGATCTGTCAGAAACACAGCTCCGTAGACACTGGAAGGATGAGTGAGCAGGCTGCCGCAGTAATCAAAGTGAGAGAATGTGGAAGCAGGCACTGCCAGGGCAGACAGGGAGAAGATGTGTTTGAATATTTGGTCCAACAGGACTTGGTAACCTTTTTGAAGGGTGATGTTGAAGAAGCAGGAGAAACCAAGGAAGGCTCCAGTGCTTCCAGCTTAAGTAAGAAGCAGTGTGCTTCCCTGAAGGATCACACTTCGTGTCTACACTCATTTGTTGTACTAGTAACATAATACCCCCTCTAAATCAGCAAAACAACAACCAGTAGTTTCCTGTTGTCTACAACAACCTTGGATTGATGCTTAACATATGACATAGACAGTGCTGTATCAATGTTATATAGCAAACCCCAAACTATGACAGAAGAAATGAACCGTGTGTTCATGCTCCACAGTTTGGCATTCGCCAGCAAGGATGATCCATGTGGGGTTCGCACGGCCGTGTCTCTTGTTCTCCGTAGACTGTAGCTGATACAGGCATTTTCTTCTCCACCCAACAGTCCCTAAACATCTTAAGCATTTGCTTTAATGCCATGACCTCTAATAACCCTATGAGGCAAAGGAAGTCACATGACCAACTACCGAGCTAAGGGGAGAGGGGTACATTCTGCCTGCCGTGAAGCCATGATACAGTTGTAGGCATGTGGTAGCATTATGAGAGGGTGACACAGTGAGACCGAAAGTCATGCTGGAGTGTTCTGTATGGCTGTTTTTGTTACTCTGGGACTAGCAATCCTCTTTTCTCACCAAATAAACTTTTCTCAAGTTTTTATGATTAATAGTAGGAGGATGAAGATTCATCATAATTGATCCCGATCCAACACACACATATTATGACGCTGCTGAATTGGAGTGACTATGTAATTGTTGGCAAACAGCTATATAAATCGGATGGGCATGCTCCTTTTAGGTCATCCTACTCATCAGAAATACAGCCCCTTTTCTGCACTGCCCCCGTAAATGTTGGTATCTTCTCTAGAGATCAGCCAATTCCAGTGTACTGACCAGCCCTGATCCTATTTAACTAAGGGCAGCAATCAAGCGCCCCACTTGAGGTAACATAGAATCTGCAGGTCTTGGGAAAGAACGACTAAATAAATGTCACAGAGAGGAAGTGAAAAGGGGTAGTGCCCCCCCTTCCTGTAAATGCTGTGTGCCTCTGGGAGCCTGTGTTCACTGTCACCAGAGTGCTTTTGCCTAGGCTGTTTCAGGGGTTCCCACTGCAGTCTGCTTTTGCTTTCTCTTGAATCCCTTCCTGTAAGGTAGGCGGCTTACAGGAATAGCATTGGAATGAAGCACGGCTTCAGGCAGGAAAGGTTAAACATTTTTAAAATGCAAACCAGATAAATTTTTAAGAACCTCAAAATAGTCTTGGAGCCACAACGCCTCTGTGCAGTCCCCAGCCGTTCTCTTAACAAAAGACGACCCCTCCCGCGCAGGCTTCTCATTTGTCAGAGGAGAGATTCCCGGCTCCTCTGAGGCACACTCTGTATAATTTAAGGTGACTCGCTGCACAAGGAAGTTCACCTTCCATTAGCATGTTTTCTTTAGTAAGCACTCTCTTGCAAGTGCTATAGTGTAAACATGAGTGCCTACGAATATGAACATTTATTAAATAGCGCTGATGAATATTTCAATACCTCGGGGAGAGCAATTCACAGCTCAATCATTCAGGCTGTTTTAAGTGCAGCACAGGACAATTCCACTACATCTTCCATTAATATTTAATTGCCCATTTTATTCTGTTTACCTTTTTGGTTAGTATATAATTTAAAGCCCTTCTACTAAAAAGGGGGAAGAAAAGAACAGCTGTTCATCTGCTTTTAACAAATCTCTGGTGAGAGCTTTTACCTCATTTAAAATTCATTGCAAAGAGTTTTTTATTTAATATCAGTAACACAAAACCTCAGGTATTAAAAGTAAAACTTGGAAGCAATGCTCATGCAGAAAGCCTGGCTGTGACTTGGGTTTGATTACATGTCGTTCCTGAGTGGCAGGCACTGACAGAAAACGTCTGAACCGCCAACAATGACGCTGCGTGTCATGTCTTCATGAAATAGGATCACCGTAACTCGACCTGACATGTTCTGACAACATGTCGGAAAGCAGTTATGCGCCCTGCAGAAAGTGCGTCCTGTCATCCCAGCAATGCAGATTTTACTGATGGGATAAAACGCATCTGTGCTTGCTAAAGGACAAGGGAGTCAAATATGTGCGTGGCCTCGAGGAGCCAGAGAATCCCCGAGGCACTAACCATTTACTTTTTCTTGGCCCTCCTTTGGTGGTTGCCACCAGCTCTCTCTTCGTTGTGTTGAGATTCCCAGGGCCTGTCTCTTGTCAGTTCAGCTGGCCCAGCCCCCTAGTTAACTGCAGCGAATGCGTCTGTCAGGAGTTTGTCCTGAACCCGACCTAATGGCAGGTACCCTGACATTTGTGACAGCTCGCCCTACTGTTGGGGGCCTTCCCCAGGCCAGTGAGTAAAATCCACCCCAGTGGATGGCCCTATGTTGTCATCCTAAATCATCAGGAATCAGCTGCTCTCCAGGACAATGAGCTTCATATTCTCCTGTTTTTCCTGCTCAACTTGATCTCTGCTTTGGATTCACTTCTCCTGTCTGTACTGCTAGGGCTTGTTTAAATATTTACAGCATGGCTGAGCCAGCAGCAGTGAGAACTTCAAAAACACCATCACCGACATTGTTCAACTCAGAAGTTTCTTTTCCAGTTTAGATTTCCTCATCTGCTATTGCCTCACTTCATCAGTGCTTTCCCAGTCTCTGTTGAATTTGCTTTATTTTCTCCATCTGGCTTTGTTAACAGAGACTCTTACATAATGCTTCTTTTCACTCCTTCATTTATTCATTCACAAATATTTGCTGAGCATCTGAGGCAGGGATCATTCAGTGTGCCAGAAATACAGGAACATAGTAAGGAGGTAAGGACAGAGACACCCGCTTTATGAAGTTACACTGAGAAGATTTGACCTTGAGCTTTGCCAATGGCTCACATAGGCACAATGGTGCTATACACCTGTCCCCAATGCTGGGGTGTCCTTCTGGAGGTGCCCAGAGCACCTCATGATTTAGCAAGAAAGGGAAAGAACTCGCATACCCTTATAAGTTGATTGCATAGACATCCCTAATTGTTTCCTACTCCTCCTGTCTACATTTCCCATGGCTCATCTATTTCTCCACCTCTTGAATCTATGTTACTTACTTTGGCCAACAGAATGTACATAAAGAAATTTGTGTCAATATTGAGTCTAGGCCTCAAGAGGCTTGTTCGCTTCTGTTCTCTTTTGGGCCCTGCTTCTGTCTGAGCTAGCCTATGGGATGATAAGAGATCACACGGGCACCATCCTATACCAGCCAAAGCCCTGGGCATGGAAGGGGCCCAGCCTAGATCAGAAGAGTGCCCACCCAATAAATAGCTGGCCACAGATGTAGCAGTAATCCCCACCGACAAGCACAAAAAGCTAACTTTCCCACATACTTGTGGAAGAGAAAAGGATAATGTTTCAGCTCACTAAGTATAAGAGTGGCTTGGTATGCTTGATAGCTAATTGATAAAGATACTCTCTAAAATTTTTCTATAGTCTAAGTACATACTCATGTACTCCTTACTTCCCTCATCCTGTGTTAAACCCTGATCAGACTTTACAGTTCAATGGTTTGGACTTATTTTTGAAAATTTTTTCAAGTTTTAAGGTCAGGCACCTGGATCAAATCCCTTAAAAATTGAACTTGGACCACAATGAACTAGAAAGAAAATGAGAACCAAAGGCCAAAGGAAGAGGAGAGATGTGGTTTAAATTCATTGCAAGAGAGAATTGGATGGCAGTTTGGATTGATTTATATCTCATCAGCAAGGGCTCGCATATCACTGGGTGTAGTTGTTTACCAGCTTGAGTGGAAAACCTGATGTCATGATGTAACTGTACCCAGCTCAAATTGTGGTTACAATTCATATTTCCATCTCTCTTCCCCTATTATTGTCGGGATTAATTCAGTTACAGAAGTTAGGTGGCTTGGTGGGGAGACCTATTAAGTCATCTTACATTTCCCCGTGAGCCATATCTGAATTTCTACCCATAGTATATTTTCAAATGCTTTCTCTGATATACCGTAGTTGAAAATGGCTTGAGCAATGGTCCACCCTAAAAGCTTTAACTGGAAATATATTCTATAAGCATTTACTGGAAGAGAAATTTATGCAGAAAAAAATAATTAAAGTTTTATCTGACCAAAACCCACATAAGCAAGGAAATTCAGAGTAATGATCAGACTTTCTTACTCCCTATCTCCTTTTTATCTTAGTGTTGTTCGACAGAAGTATTAGATACATCTCAGTGGGGGCAGAGAAACAGATGAGGGCTAGGGTTGAGGCTAATAATGACTCAGGGACTACTTTAATTACATGGCTCATGTGAAGCTTTTAGATATGGCCAAATCCTGAAAAGTTTTATCAAGACCAACAAGATTCAGGTGATTCGTCAGAAGATTAATTTGATCCAGAATCACTGTGCTCCATTTTGTTATAGATCAGCCCATGTAAAAATCTTACAGTTTGCAAATTATGACTTCAATAGTCTCAAGCACTAAGTTCTAACCCTGTTTTCTTGTTTCAATTTTATATAGAACGTCCTTATTCTGAAAGTTTCAAAGTGGAGTAAGTGAATTCAATCTGGAGTAATTTCTGAGCTGCCCCAGCTGGTGAAGACTCTGCAAACAGGAAGACCCAGGTATCGGTCTCACATACGAATAGCGTGATTTTGGTCATGGTTACCTGCATGCTTGAAATCTCAATTTTCCTGTTCTGATGATGGCAAGAACAAGACTTTTTCCTAGAATTGTTATTAGGATCAAATGAGAAAATGTATGTTAAAGGAGAGAGACCAGTATTTCCCCAAGTGTGTTTTGTCCAATGTTAGTAGGGGTTGTGTGCAAAAAAGACATTCTATCAAGTGAAATTAAACAGTTTTCTCTCCTTTAAGACTATGTGGAGTTCTTAATATCCTAATAAAATCTTATTTCCTAGATTCACTTCATTGGTGCTATAATATTAGTAGGACGAATAATTTGCAAAAAAAATACTGTTATGTTTTTGATCTAAAATGTCTCCTAAAGACCGTATGTTGGGGGCTTGGTTGCCAGTTGATAGGCATTCAGAAGATGATTGTATCATGAGGAATCTAACTTCATCAGATGATTTATCCATTGGTGGAGTCATAAATGATTGCATTCTTGGGAAATGATGGGAGTTTAAAAGGTTGGGTGTAGTTGAAAGGAATGTGTAATGGAGGCATGACCTTGGGGATTACATTTTGTTCCCCATCCCTCCCCTCTCCGATCTGGGCTCTCTCTCACTCTCTCTCTCTCTTTCTCCCCCCCTTTCTTCTTCCTAAAAACGATGGAGCCAGCAGACTATGGACAGGAATCTCTGAAACCGTGAACCAAAATAAACATTTCTTCTTTAAGTTGATTTTCTCAGGTGTTTTATCACAGTAATAGAAAGCTAACATGAATAGTGAGTGCTCAGAAATACCAATTTACTTTCCTGTTCTCTTTATCATTGAGTAGTCCCAGGGCTTTTTATATATTTATTGGTAAGCTCATTTTATTTTTTATTATTTATTATTATTATTATTTACTCACTAACTTCTAACTTTGACTTTTAAAAAGTGTTTATTGGTTTGGCAGTATCAGATAGAATAAGATAAATAAGTAAAAATGGCCCCTCCTCCCATCCTACATTATGCTTATTAGCATTAAAAATTCCTATGGTTATAAAATTCAAGTAATCCTCAATTGTAAGAAATGAAAAATAAAAATCCCACTACATAACATTCAAATGATCCAAATTCAAAACACTGAAAACATCAAATCCTGGCAAGGACATAGAAGAGCAGGAACTCCCATTTAGTACTGGTGGGAATATAAAATGGTGCAGCCACACTGAAGCTAGTTTGATTTGATAATTTCTTATAATCCAGTAGGTGTGCTCCATGTATGTGCTCACATAAACTAAAAACTTAGGTTCGCACAAAAACCTGCACATAGAGATTTACGGCAACTTTATTCATAATTGCCAAAACTTGGAAGCAACCTGGATGTCTTTCCATAGATGAATGGAAACATAATCTGTGGGCCATCCAGACAATGGAATGCTGTTCCGTACTGAAAAGAAATGAGCTATCATGTAACAAAAAGATAAAGGGGGAATCTTAAGTGTGGAGACACTGAAGAGGTCAGTGGTTACCAGGGGTTGGGGTGAGGGAGAGATGAAAAGGCATAGCACAGAGGACTTTCAGGGCATTGAAACTCTTCTGTTTGGTACCACACTGGTGGATGTGTGCTAGTCCGTGTTTGTTAACGTGCACAAAATGCACATCACCAAGAGGGGGCCCTGATGTATGCTAGGAGCACAGGACGGTCGTTGTTGCTAGGGCAGGTTACTAGGAGACTGGTGTTACATCCCAGTGGGGTTCGGTAGCGGGGAGATGGCGTGGGAGCCGTGGAGTGGCACGAAGGGTAGGAGACTCCCATGCACTTTCCACTCAATTTGGCTGGGAACCGAAAAATCATGTTTATTTGAAAAGAATCTCTTTCCCACATTGAATTTACTTTCTAAAGGGAATTGAGTATGGCATCTTTTTTCAGGCATAATTGTTTACATATACCAGCAGTACAGGTGAATTTACATGTATTATGTGTGTTTTTATATATAAAACACGTGTTCATTTGATTTCTAACTCTGTGGTTCCAATGGTAGAAATGGCATTTCATACTGGTTTGGATCTACATTTTGAGGTTTGAAAAAGATTAAGGCACTTTTCATTACTGCTTATTTTCACATTTTATTCTGTGCACATACCCTTTGCTCATTTTTCTATTGAGCTGTTCATTTTTAAAACTTGGTGTTTTCTATAGATCTTCATAAATTAACAAAATTATCTTTGTAGTAAGGATACGTGAAATTAAGTATTTTATTTATTTATTTATTTATTTTCTTTTTTTTGTGGGTACCGGGGGTCGAACTCAGGACCTCGCACGCCAGCAGGCGCCCGTGCTGCTGAGCGATATCACTGGCCCTTTTTCGTATGTGGGTACCAGGAGTCAAACTCAGGACCTTGCGCTTGCCAGGCAGGCACTTATGCCACTAAGTTATCTCACCAGCCTGAAATTAAGTATTTTATATCATAGGTATTGTAAAAATATTTAATTTTGTTATCATCTATTGTTTATTTTTTACTTTAGAAATGTAAAATTTTCATAATGATTTATTATTCTTTTTGTTTTATGTGTTCTTAATCATGTGCTCTTGATAGGAAGATCTTTATTTTAGGGTTATAATAACTGTATTTGTACTTTATTGAGAAATATTTAATATATTTTTCCCCACATTTAAATCTTTGATAAAGTTGAAATTTTTTTGACAGAAAGAATAAAAGAGTCAACCTTGTGCTCACTTCAGCAGCACATATACTAGAGAGAGTACACCTTAGGATTTCCAAATAGCTACATAATTGTTCTGATCTCATTTAAAGGTAATTCTGCTTTTCTTAGGTGATTAAAAATACCACACTTAAATTAATTTCCTTTATATATTTGGCTATACATCTGAACATGCTATTAAATTACTTTGCGCATTCCTATTCAGAGCCATTCTTACATCATTTTCCTAGGTTAAGTTTACCAAAAAGGAAATAAACACTTTTTAAAAAATAGAATAAGGCTATGTTTTATAAGATTTAAGATTTATTGCAAAGATTAAAATTTTAAGACTAACAATTTACAATTCAGATGTTTGACATATTACTGAATAAGAGTGTGTGTATGTGTGTGTTTATGAGAGAAACGGAGACAAAGAAAGACTGAGTGGAGAACAAGACTTCACTGATAGAAGGCTTTAACGCAAACGAAAGTGCACCTGGTTATTTCCATACATTGCAAGCCCCAGTTCTCCATGAGACGGTTTTACTGTTATGTTTCTATAATTCTAAAACTTAAAAATAAAGATAAAAAGTTACACAAACTCTGTAAAACTGGAAACAGCAAAGTCAATACAATTTACAAAATGATCCTCCTAAAATTCCTGTCATGAGCCAATGTTATTATTCCCATTCGAAGATAGGTAAAAAGAAATAAACCTGATTAAAAACAAAAATGAATCAATTCAAGGACCAAAATCAAAGTCCCAAAGAGAAAAGTGCTCTATCTAGATATTCTCATTGGAAAAAGCAAGACTGGATATTTGTTAAACTTAGCATTTTATTTTTTCTTGTTGTAGGAAATTAAAGTTGGAAATCATAGCTGATGGTGAGACCTGGCATAGAATGGTAATCCTCCAACAAAATTTCCAAAATGGCTTGATTTTACTTCTAGCATTTTACCATGACTGTAATGACCCCCTTGAGATTATTAGAGAAATTTCAAATAAATCAACTTCACAACTAAAGCTTTAAACTATGGGATAGGCCAGAGTTATCCTCTTTATTCTTCGGCAGCACCAATTATGCTTCTGTGTTTTCTCTACTTTCCAGTGGGCACATGGGAGTAGATCTTAATCTAACTGTTCACTGCAAATGTCAGAAGGCACAATACATGTACTATTTCCTTTCTGATTACATCTTTTCTAAATGTTCTTTCATCAAAATTAAACTGCCTATTTGGTTGTTACTTTTCTTAAAGTGATGATAACTCTATACAGGTATGATACTATCTAAATCCCTTGCTTTTTATGAAAATAACACAAGTTTAAAAAATTAATCTCTACAAATCCTGGGCTATTTCTTTTCCATTTGCCTCCACGTTTCTTATCTGGGTTTATCAAATTAAAGATACTCTGTCTTTATCAGCAGTACCACTATTATCTTGCCCACTTCCGAATTTTCCTGCTTTCAGTGGAAGAAATCTGATCCCCAAATGGGACAAATCTCTAGTCTTTTATATTTGTAAAGACAGCCGTGAGCAATCATTTAGTGTCTCTGCTATTTCCTTTTCCACTGTCTCTAATTCCCCGTTATTACTATAAGTGCACATAATTTTTCCTTGATGTTTGTCTTTTTAAGTACACACAGTGCTTCCAAAACATTTTGTTTTAAATTCTGTTATATTGTTCTGCTTTTTCTAGTACATAATACTTAATTTTCATCCTTCAGTAGTTGATTACTTATATGCAGTTTTTCTCTTTATAAGCCAGACTTTCTTTTTATCTGATTTCTTGTTCTTTTTCTTTTATTTTTAACCTCTCACAATATGGGTAATTCAATATGCAGAAGAATGGAATAAAATAGCTCCTCTGTTTCACTGCAGGTAAATTCCCTGAGAATCCAGAAGAAAATCTTTCCAGGTGCTCAGCAAAGCACAGGGGTTTTGAAGCTGCAGAGCGGGTTCTTCTGCTTCTCATTCACTCTGAGAGCCTGAGAATGCCCCTGCCCGACAGGCTTCTACCCAGCAGACCAGCATCGTCACATATTTGGACTATTCTGAGGGCTCGCTCCAGTTCTCTTACATCTGGAGTCCTACTCTTAAAGGCAGCTCTGTTACCCAGAATCTATGTAACCCTGCTGCTAAGTAATTTGTAACCTTTGCACCCATTGCAAACACTAGAGACATCCTACCTCATTGAACAGCCCGGTGTGTTTCAAGGTGTGCTGAGGAAGCACTGTGCGCACTTTTATGTCCTAGATTGTCAGCATCCTTGACAGTTCTGTACTTTCCGTCACCTCCCTGGGGGATGAAGTAGAAGCTATGTAGAAGAGATCTAGAGACTTCCTCATAAGTCATCCTTGACATTTTAGCGGTGTGGTTCTGCTTGTAGCTTCTTGCTGTGCCATGCTGTGACTACCTCACAAGCCTTTGCACAAAACACCCCTCTGCTGGTAATGCTCCTCTGTATTTGAGGTTTCTCCTGTTACTCTTTATTTAGAGAAAATTTTCATTTTTGTCTCATATACATATACTTAGTTCAGGAGTTCAGCCATTTCTACAAGGTATATTGAGGCTAATAACAGCCCTCAGATTCCTTTTTCTCACTTCCCCTACCAAGAGGCAATCACCGTCCACTCTGCGACCTTGTTTTTGCTGAGTTTCCATTTAGGAATTATTTGTTCACTTCCGAGCATGGAAGATGAGCATGTGGGTTCTCCCTTACCTCCTGCTCTTTAATACCTTCAAGTCCCTATAGTAAAATCATAGTTTTGGTCAGATCCATATTTAGTATTTACATTGTTATTACTATGTATAGCACTTAGACCTGAATCATGTAGTCAACTGTAATCATGTTTTCTTACCAGTTCAATCTTCTTTTTTCCTTTTGAATAGAATAATTTTTGTGTGTTTTTGTGTTTGTTTTTCTACATACTTAAAAAGGCCCATCCGGAGCACTCTTGTCAGTTGCTTGAATCTCTCCTCAACACTGTCATTCACATTGGTTATCCTAACACTTCTATCTATTTGCAGACACGACTCAGAGAACATGTTGACCTGCTTCTGTCTATACCGGGTGCCCTCCATACTTCGTATACTGCTGTCACTTTGGGATCCTCATTTGCCACCATCCCAAAATTCTTTCTTGCCCCTAATCCATGATTGGTTCTCCTATAGTTATTTCAAAGTTTTATTATCTATTGTGAAAGAACTACTCAGGGATACGTGCTAAAGCACAGTGAGGAACATGTTTTTCAGGCCCATTGCCACAGGTATAGGGACAACTGCAATGGGGTCATGCAGTTAGGGAGAGAGATTGGGCTCAACTCTGAATGTAGGATGGGCAAGGAGCAGGGTAGTGCAGTGGATGGGAGATTACTAGAAGAATCATTAACAGTAAAGGGGATTCTGGCTAAACAGGCCTAACGGGATTCTTGCTAAGGACAGGGCCAGGCCAGGGTAATCAGACATCCCCTGGGGGATGGTGAAGGATGAGGAACCCGATCAGATATCCAGGATGATCAGATGTCAAGGGCGATGGGTTCTGGTTAAACTGACTTAGGGATTCTTTGCCCAAACTGGATTTGACAAGGAAGTGCACAGATGAGTCTAGCGAACCTTCCAATAATACGAATAGCCCGCTGTGGCACATGTGCCATAGGTTTGCCACCACTGGCCTAGACAAATGATCAGAAGCCTGACAGAAGTTTGGCCAAGCAAAGAATCTTTGTCACAGTATCACAGGCAGCTAAGTTAGATAGAAAATAATAGACAGAGAGGGGCTGGGCCAAGAAGTCAGCAGAAAAAACAAAGAATCAGCATTATGGCTGGAGGTGCACCTGAAGAAGGCAAGGCCTCAAGATAAAGTCACAGTGGCCAGACTTGCACACTTTCCCTAAGGGATAATGGAAACTGGAGACTACAGCGGTACCTCAGTTCACAAACTTAATGTGTTCTTCAATTTTGGAAACGATGGCCATATTTGTGTTTGTGTGGGAAAGATGGCTGCAGTCTGGTTGTCACCTGATGCAGAGTATGCAAACAAAAACAAAATTTTGCCAAACACTTCTGTTTATGAACTAAATTGTTTGCAGGTAAAAGCATTTGTGAATACTGTAATTGTACCACCCTGTCCATTAGGCATCGAACACCTAGGTGGGTAACCAGAACACCTGAACCCATCCTTTTCCAAAATGTTCCTGTTTTAGAAGTCATAGCTAAGCCAAGGTTAATGACGTTGGTCATATGTCCTTGCTACATGCTCTGCTTCCCTATTGGATCAATATTAGCTAAGCAGCTATACTTGTCATCCTATAGGTTGATGGTAGCTTGATCCACCTGGTACCCACATTCTGATTTTGCTGTATAAATTATCCCTGACAAAGGGCCTCAGCAGCAACCCACTTCCGGGACCCCTCCTATCTCTCAGGAGCTATGCTTATTCGCCAGTAAACCTTTCCTATTCTTAACCTCTTTTGTCATTTGGAATTCATTCTTTGATTTCAGGGGACATGAACTCGGCACATTTGACATCTAGCAAGTTGGGAGTTTTATTTCTCCTATATCAATTTCTCATATGTCAATATCTCATATATGAAGATATTAAAGATAATTTTTAAGACTTTCTTTTCCTGGCATAGCCTCTGCTTCCTCCAAATTGCTTTACTTTGTTTATTTCCCTAGGATATTTTATAATCCTTAGATCTATGCTTATACTTCAGAGTAGTGGAATATCACGTTTTGGAAACTCTGAGCATGTAAGTGAGACTAAATGACAGTGGTTTTACATTACAGTAGTCTGGCTGAGGTGGTATTGGAGAACTGACTTCTGCATCAGTTTTTTCTTATTGTCTGAACAGTCTTTTCATAAGAGACTTGCAGACATTTTACTTCCCTGGGTCTTAGTTTCCTGGACTTTGAAAGACAGTTTTAGAAAGATGAGCTCTAAAATTCCTTTTCTAACTCAAATGTTTGATTACTTTAGGTATCTTTTTATCCTTTTAAGTAGAATTCAGTATGATAATAACAAGGAATTCATAGAGCAAATTGTATTATTTGTTCATACACCAAACAGTTGTATTTGGCGAAAGAATTAAAATTTCACCAGAATATGGGTGGATTTTGTTTAAGAATCTAATTAGGAGATCCAACGTAGACATTTAGAGGAGGAAGAGCAGAGAAACAGCTCGGAGGCCTCAGATATTCTGAAAAAGGAGAGGCAGTCCTACCCAGATAGAAAAAATCAACCTGAAAGATGAATCCTATAGATCAAACCAAATATCTGGATTGCTGAAAGAGAGAAGTAGCATCACCATTGATCCTGCCTCCCCCATACCCTTCGCTGGGGAGCAGCCATCTTGGGGGTGGGTATAACGGCCTGAAGGAAGGAGCCGGCGCTGTAGAGGACAGACTTCCGGGATAGGCTCCCTATATATGCTTCCTCCCACCTGGAAGAGGAACCCAGTGTGGGAGTAAACTGTGGCTGGGCCCTGGGGAAGCCAGGAATGGCGCCCAAGTAAAGGAGAGAGAACAACGCAGAAATAGGCAGCCCCCACATTATCCTCCCAAACACTAGGGAAAACCATGTCCCAGCAGCATCTTACCAAATAACTACCACCCAGTGTCGACAAGGGAAGCCCCCGCCCTAAGCAGAGAGAGGCTGAACACCGCAAACTATGGGCAGCACTGAACCCACTGGCTGGGCCCCCTGGGTCACACCCATGGAGCCATAGGAGAAAGGAGAGAATCAGCAGAGCTAGTCCAGAATGGGCACTTTGCTATTGTTTCTCCAAACACTCGAAAGAGACAGCAGGAAATCTGGCCAAGGCCTACCTCCCACAAGGGCAAAGGAGATCCTGCTGAGCCCCGGGACTCCACAAAATTCTGTGGGTTGGAAAGTGGAGCTCTTGAGTCAGGGACAGTTAGGCAAGGATTGCAAAGGAAAAGAGGGTGTTACTTGGGACAGAGGACTTCTACCAATGGGAGAACACGGAGACTATTGTGGAATTGGCCCAACCACAAGGAGAGAGGGGGTGGGAGGACACTGGTAGAAATCAATGGAAATCCAGGTGTCTGGCAAAAAACTATTTCACATCCTTCCCTTTTCAGATTAACTGAAGGGGTTGGATTGGGACAGAGACAAAGATCTGCAGTTAACTTCAGTCAAAGCATAGCTTGCAGTCAGGAAGTGGGTCCAGAGAAATGACCAGCTCTCACTATTCCCAAACAGGCAGCTGAGCAGCATGCAGAGAGGGGGAAACTGGTCTGACTGCCTGCAAATAGACTACGACTACAGTGGGAAGGGGACTGTGTAGACACAGGCTATGTGGTACAGCCTCATGGAGGTTTTTTTACCTATGATTTCTTGCTTGTGTGTCTGTTCTGGGTTCTTTCTGTTTTGTTTTATTTCTCTCTTTTGTTTTCTTGCATTTTGTTTGTTTTTTGCTTCTTTAGCAATATTTTTTAATTTTTATTTTTCAAGTTTTTTTCTTTTTTCTGCCTTCTTGATCTTTCTTCTCTTTGCTCGTTAACCTTCTTCCCTCTCTATTCTATTCTCTTTGCTCCTCCTTATTTCACCTATCCTCTGTCCTCTCTTGCTTCTTCTCTACTGTTCTATCTGAGAGAGAGATGCCTGTATATGAATAAAAGAGAGTAAGACTAGACCAGTGCTTTAACTTGAGTGGTATGGTTCATGGCCATGTCAGGGTAACCTTTAACATAATTGTACTTACAAGATCCAGACAAAATTAATCACAAATATATTAACAGGTCCTGACAACCTGGGAGCCTTCCTCAGTCTCTAATTACCCTTCCCTCCCTCTGCACCCCTTCTCCTGCCTTCACAAATACTCTCTTAAACTTCTTCAGGACTAACATTTTGCTCCAGCTATTAAAAATAGCTCCAACAGAGTCTGACCTCATATCTATTTTTTTTTTTTTGCCTATTAACATTTCTTTCATTTCCCTCTCCTCCTATGGATTTATCCCCTTCCTTTTCCCTTTTCTCTTTTCATCTCTTCTTCCTCCTCATCCCAGACTCACTGCTAATAGCAGTATAGTCTGTAAGGAGCACTGATAAAAAGGTAAAAGTGTCAAAACAAGTTTTTTATTTGATCTGTGGATGCTGTTATAACCAGTAGGAATTCTCTCCCTACAACACTGAGACTGGGTCCAACTGAATAGCATGAAATAGTAAACAATACACTTTGACAAATAAAGCCAAGATCACATCACTAGAAAACAGAACCTAACTAAACAGATCTTCATACCAATAATCTTCACTCTAATTAACCTCAACTCTCAGCACACACACACACACACAAAAGAAAAGAAAAAAAAAAAAAAAGGCAGGGCCGGTGAGATAGCTCAGTGGCATAAGTGCCTGCCTGGCAAGTGCAAGGTCCTGAGTTTGACTCCCGGTACCCACACAAAGGAAAAAAGGACAGGTGATATCGCTCAGGGCACAAGCACTTGCTGGCAGGTGTGAGGTCCTGAGGTCGACTCTCGGCACCCACATTAAAAAAAAAAAAAAGGCAATATAATGCTTAAAGACTCCCAAGTCTCCCAAAGCAGATCCAAAGTGCACCAATGGAGAGGAAATCAATAGCAAATAGCTTCATGAAGTAATTAAAAAAGAAGCAAAGAAAATTGGCCAGTTCAAAGATGACATAACCCCAAAGGCAATGGAACTAACAAACAAATTGACCAATGTAGATATAGAATAAAATGAAAAATTTACCAAGGAAATAGATTCCATGAAAAGGTGCCAGAAATAAACCTCCAAGATAAAGAATTCTATTGACCACATGAACAACACAAGTGACCAGTGTGAGGAAAGGGTTTCAGACATGAAGGACAGAATGGAAGCAAAGACGATATACTCACAGATACCATAAAAATGATAAGACAGCAAGGAAAACTGATTCAACAGTTACCAAATGATCCTAAGAAGACTAACCTAACGCTAACTGGAGTTAAAGAGAAATTGAGGACAGCTCACATGGAATAAAAAAATCCACAGAAATCATAGCAGAAAACT
Source organism: Erethizon dorsatum (assembly GCA_028451465.1). NCBI lineage: Eukaryota > Metazoa > Chordata > Mammalia > Rodentia > Erethizontidae > Erethizon > Erethizon dorsatum. The sequence goes on from CM051822.1 coordinate 83,528,586, forward strand.
TTCCAAGTATGAGGGGAAATATATCAGCATAGAGGTACTCAAGGTTTACAGAACACCAAATAATTATAATGAAAAAAGAAGTTTACAATGACACATTATAGTCAAAATCCCAGAATTCCAACACAACCTAAACTTAAAAGCTGAAGGACAGAAACTTAAAAGCTGTCAGACAAAAAAGCAAAAATCACTTACAAAGATAATCTCATTAGGTTTACAGCAGACTTTGCAACATAAACTGTAAGGGTCAGGAGAGCTTGGAGTGAAGTGTTTGAAGCTCTAAAAGAGAACTTTCAGCCCAGATTAATATATACTGCAAAAGTATATTTTAAAATTGATGAAGAAATGATATTCCATGAAAGGAACACAAGAAGTTCATGATCACAAAATCAGCACCCCCTAAAATACTCAAGAATATCCTAGACTTAGACAATGAAGCCAAAAAAGCCAAAACATCTGGTGGAATGAATACATCAAGCAGGGTGATCAGTTAAAAAAAAATGAGAAAGATAAAGGAGTCAACAACTGAAAAATAACACGACGACAGGAATGTCAGTAACTTTCAGTAATATTCTTAGTGAAAATGACCTCAACTCCCAAATTAAAATACACAGATTGGCTGACTGGATCAAAAAACAAAACCCAACGATTTGCTGCATACGAGAGACCCATTTAATCCAAAAATTCATAGACTGAAAAATCAAAGGATGAAGAATAATATTCTATGTACCGGAACCCAGAAAATCAACAAGTGTAGTTATTATCTTCTCAGCCATGATGAACTTTAAGTTAAGAATGATTTGAAGAGGCAAAAAAGTTACAACATATTAGTTAAGGAACAATGAACAAACACTATGGGAATAAAAGACTGAATAAATACCAACACAGACATGGGGGCCCTCAATACCCCACTTTCACAAATAGATCTATTAAACAAAAAAATTAAAGAAATATTAGAGCTGAACTACACCCTTAAACAAATGGATTTAACAGATGTCTAGAGAGCATTTTACCCTACTACAACAAAATATATATTCTTCTCAGCAGCACACAGCACTTTCTCCAAAATAGACCATGTACTAATCTATAAAGCCTGCCTAAATAATATAAAAGAATTGAAATCATCCCGTGAATTTGATGAGATCATTGTGCACTGACACTAGAAACCAATTGCAAAAGAAACCACAGAAATTTTACAAACACCTGGACATTAAATAACACACTACTGAACACACAGTGGGTCACAGAAAAAAAAAATCAAAGAATAAAGTAAATAATTCCTAGATCAAACAATATACCAGAACCTATGGGACACAATGAAAGCAGTTCTAAGAGGGAAGTTTATTAATGTGAATGCTCAAATTAGAAAACAGAGAGAACGCAATTAAATAACCTAATGATACACCTCAAGACCATAGAAAAGCAAAAACAGTTCAAACCCAAACCTAGTACAAAGAAGAAAATCATGAAGGTCAGAGCAGCAATTAATGAAAGTGAGGCTAAACACTTTATAAAGAATCAATGAAACAAAGAGCTGTGAAAGAATAAACAAAATAGACAAACCCTTTGCCAAAAGAAGGAAAGACCCATATAAAGGCAATTAGAAATAGAAAAGGTGAAATCACAATAGATAACCCTGCAATCCAGAAGATCATTAATAAGTATAAGAAAAAATTGTACTCCACTAAATTTGAGAAATTTGAAGAAATGTACAGATTCCTAGAGACAAATGAACTACCAATACTGAACTAGGATGACATAAAAATTCTGGATAATCTAATAACAGGCAATGAAATTGAGGCAGTTAAACAAACAAACAAAAAAACCTACCAACTAAGAAAAAGGCCGAGACCTGATGGACTCACAGTAGAATTCTACGAGAACTCCAGTGAGGATATAACACCACTAGTTCTCAAACTAATGAAAGGGAAGGAGTACTTCCAAATTCATTCCTGAAGCTAGCATTATCTGCATTCCAAAACCAGACAAAGACCAAACTAAGAAAAAAAACTACAGGCCAATCTCTTGAAAGAACATATATGTGAAAATCCTTATTCTACAAACAGAATTCAACAAATCATCGAAAAGGTCATCATGATCAAGTAGACTTCACCCCAGAGATGCAAGAAAATCAATAAATGTAGTAGACCAAGTAAAGAGAAGCAAAGGTAAAAATCACATGACCATTTCAATAGATGCAGTAAAATTCATTCATGATAAAAAGCCCTAAAGCAAATAGGTACAGAAGGATCTTATCTCAAAAGCCACTTATGAAAAACCTATTACCAACATCATGTAAAATGGGGAAAAACTGAAAGCTTTCCCCATAAAATCAGAAACAAGAAAAGGATGTGCATTATTGACATTCCTGTTCAATATAGTACTCAAAACATTAGCCAGAGCAGTCAGGCAAGAGAAATAAATAAAAGGGATACAGAAAAGGAAGAAGTCAAATTATCATTATTTGCACATGACATAATGTCTACAAAGACGACCCAAAAAATTCCTCCAGAAGGTTCCTAGAACTAAGGAAAAAGTTCAGCGATATAGCAGGATATAAAATCAACACACAAAATCAATAGTATTCCTGTATATGAATAATGAATTCACTGAGAAATTAGAAAAACAATGCTATTCACAATAGCATCAAGAAAAATTAAATACTTAGGAATTAATCTAACCAAGGAAGGGAAAGACTTCTACAAAGAGAACTATATGACTGTAAAAAAAAAAGAAAAAAAAAAGATATAAGAAAATGAAAAGATATGCCTTGTTCCTGGATAGGCAGAATCAATATTGTCAAAATGACCATGCTACTAAAACTCATACATACATTTAATGTCACTAGAATCAAAATAACAACTGCATTCAGCACAAAACTAGAAAAAACTACCCTAAAATTTATATTCAACCAGAGACACTCAGAGTAGCAAAAGGAATCTTGGGGAAGAAAAACAAAGCAGGAGACATCACAATTCTGGATTTCAAGTGATACTACAAAGCTACAGTGATAAAAAGCAGTATGTTAATGGCACAAAAACAGACTTATGGATTAGTGGAACAGAATAGGAGATGAAGAAAAAAACCCCAGGCACATTAAGCCATCAGATCTTTGACAAAGGCCAAAAACATATGCTGGAAAAAAGATAGCCTCCTTAGCAAATGGTACAGGGGAAACAGGTTACACACTTGCAAGAGATTGGATCTAGACACATATCTGTCACTATGCACCAAAATAAAATCAACATGGATCAAAGACAGAAACTAAAACAGAAACACTTATTATTCTGGAAGATAAAATAGGTAAATTTCTTGAAGACATAGACACAGGAAAGGACTTCCTAAACAGAACCCCAATGGCAAAAAAAATAACATCAAGAATCAACAAATGGGATTATATCAAATTAAAAACTTTTTCACAGCAAAAGAAACAACAGAGTGAAGAGACAATCTACAGAACAGGAATTTTTTGCTAGCTACTCCTCTGACAGGACTAATATCTAAAATTTACAAAGAAGTTAAAAAAATCAGACGTCCAAAAATAAAAGAATCGATCAAAAAGTGAGCATCTGAAATGAATAGACATTTCTCAGAAGTACAAATGGCCAGTAAATACATGAAAAAATGCTCAGTATCTCTGGCCATTAGAGAAATGCAAATTGAAACAACATAAAGAAGGGTAAATTTGCATCATTTATAGGAAAAAGAATGCACCTTGAAACTATGATGTTAAGTGAAATAAATCAGACACCCAAGCTTAAATAGCACATAACTTCTATTATATGAGACACCCACAATTAAATAATTAAACAAATAAAAGATAGATAATAGGAAGCAGAAAGATACATGTTTTGCAAATGGGAAAGGGGATGTAGAGAGGAGGGAAAAGGGAAAGAGAATGAAAAGAATTAAGATATTTTAAGAACATGTACTTACCCTTGAAGATGAATGTAAACATTATATACTCCAAATATGTACTAATAAAAATTTTTTAAAGAATTAAAAATTAAGGGTATCTATTTATAATGTGTGATGACCTTGCCTTTTTAATTATGCCAGTTTTATTAGAGACCATGCATGAAAATACGGAAATACGCAAAGGAAAACTGTAATCTTACCATGTAGGGACTGAGCATGTCCAGGAAATCTTTGAAAATGGCAGGAGAAAAATGATTCTATCACATTTTAGTCCCAATTTGCTGGATGTTTTCTTCCACATGCAGCTGGCTTTTGATTAATTTTACTAAGGAGCATTGTACCTTGTTATAAATAATGCAAAAGTTATTGCATACTCACATTGCAAAGGTTTCCTTCTTCAGTGGAAATACTTGCATATATTTTTTCTTTTTAGGATTTTGATCCTTGGACTCAAAATTAATGCATTAGAAAATGAATTCAGATTTTTCTGTTTATTTTTGTTTGGAGCTTATCTTAATCTTTTTTTCTCTGTTGCTATAAACACATATCCAAGGTTAGCTACCTTATAAAAAAAAGAGGTTCATTTAGCTCATGGTTATGAAGGTACGGGGAGATGGTTCCAGCATCTGCTCAGTGTCTGGTGAGGGCCTCGTGCTAGAAAATGGAGGGGAAGCAGGCATTGTAAAGGAGAGGTTGCATTGCAAGAAAGGGACCCAGGGAGGTACCGGGCTTGCTTTATAGGAACCCACCCTCACCAGAACTAATTAATTCCGGTCAGAGCTAATTCCGTATCACACGAGACGCTCCTTCCTTCTCCTGGCCCTACCACCCTTCAACACATTTCAACACATATACAGGGCACCAAGCCTCAGTGTGAATTTTGATGGGGACAAAGCACTTTCAGGCCACAGCAGAGCTTTGCAGTGTTTCTGTTTGCTTGTTTAGATTTTTTAAAATAGTAGCTAGCCCTTCTGGTGTATTGGGCCTTGTGCCAAAGCGTGCTAATTCTTTCAGGCTTTGGGGTCTCTTTGGTATATTGAAAGTTTCAGTCACATTTCAGATCTTGGTTGACTTGTGTGTGTACCCTCTGAAGTGGTGTAACTGGGAAGAATCAGGGTCTCAGAGAAACTTGGTCTGCGTCAATAAATAAAATACCAGGACTTCCTGAGGTTGGCCACATTTATTTTCTGAAAGTGCATTTTATTTTCTGAAAAGATAACCTGTTTTTTCCTTAGGGCAAGGAAAATAAGTTTTAAGCCCACAATTCTTTACCTTTCTTCCAACCAATGCTAAAGTCGTGAGCCATTTGGAGATGGGTCTTCGCCAAGTGGCTCGGTCACCCTTACAGAGGAAAAGCTTCAGACTTGGCCTGAGCCTCTTCTCTCGTCCTGCCTGTCCTCCACGGTAGGCACACTTTCTTCATCTTTAATGTCTGTTCTTTCTTAATGTATTGTCTTCTTTCCTAATAGAACACCATGGACCATCACCTCCTTCCCTATCTGTGCCAGGAGCTTAAATTTTCCCGTCTCCATTTTCCTGTGTTGTGCCTGTAGTTAGCAAAACGCCCGCGTGCTTCGCCTGGATTGCTGAAGCTCCTTCTTGGATGGAATCTTATGCTTTAGGGCATCCCTCTTCCTAGCAGAAGAATTTGGTCACAAATATAGTTATCTCCTTGCTCACAGTTTTTAAAGTTTAAATGAAAGACATTGTAAGAGAAAAAGCCTGAAGAAAAATTAAGCTGGTTGGTTTTAGTTTTATAGTAGAAGTGTAGCTGCTACCACAGGCCACACATTTAAATTGTGGAGCTCTAGGATCTATGGCTCGCTGCCACATTGTTTTAACTTTCTCTAGGGACCCTTGTCCTCCGTGTCAGGGACGTTTTATGCCTAGGTAATTTCTAAGTGAAAAGGCAATACCAACGACAGTAAATGCACATAACATCAATTGAGAACTAACTATGATCCTCACTACTTTCACATACATACTCTTACTTAACGAAACAGCTGAAAGCACTGGGACTTATCAAAATCCTCATTTGAAAGAAGAAACTGAAGCTTAGAGAGTAAATAATTTGCCTAAGGTCACACAGCAAGCTTGGAGTGGCATCCAGTTCTGCCTGACTCCATTACTAGGAGTGCTGGTGCCTCCTTCGCTGCATATCTTAATGCTCCAGAATTATTTCTGAGATACACAGTTTTGTTTTCTGTTAGGGTTAAGTTGGAGGTTTTCTATTAAAAGCTATTATTTTTGTCAGGATGCGACCAAGAAGGTCCAGGCAATAATACTTTATCTTTGCACAGGATTTTAGTGTATAGGAACTATAGCCAGTATTTGTTCCTCTCGTGGATCCTATAATGATACCTGCTGTAAAGATGAAAAGCTTGATTTTTAGAATAATCAAGGAATATGACCAAGGTCAGATATGACTGACAGAATTAAGATGTGGGTCACAGTCCTTAGGTAACAAGCATGTCACGCCTCCTAATGCAACATGCTGTTACTGCTTGTCAAGTCTCACTGCTCCTAAGCATCTCTAATATGGAACTTCAGTTGTGTGTTAGCTCTACTGCTTTCTGGAGGTGATGAAAGAAATAAAGCATAAGAGTATTTCCAACATTTTACACAGAGAAGAACCCTAGTCACCAATTGTTGTCTTATATGAAAGGCGAATGGAGGCCGATGTCCTGTAGGAGCTTGTGAAGAGCTCTCCTCTCAGTCACCAGGAGACAGGGAACTTCAGCTGCCATCATGCCACTATTCCTACCACATGCAGCATACTAACAAAGCAGCCCTCCGGGGCTTCCAAGCACAGCATCTCTGGTGTGACCTTTGGTCCCATGTGGAATCCACGGTAACTTCTGTGCCACAGATTATCTTCTTCAGTGTTGAGTTGTACTGTCGAAAAATTTAGTAGTATTTTTATGTTATTAGGGGCATATAAGTTCCCCCAAATGTTGCAGTAAGGCAGTGTGGTTTCCTGAGCAAACATTTTAATGAAAGAGAAAACTTTTGGTGACACTAGACATCGGGCTGGATAGCAATTGCCAGCTCCATAGCAGAACCCAGGCCATAAAAAAGAGACATGGTTACACTTACCAGCTGTACTTCCGTTCTGGAGATTAGCGGGCAACACCGTTCTTCAAAATACTGAGACAGAATTTTACTTGGTATTTGATTATCTAAATCAAAGGTCGTCACGACAAGTTGCTTTGTATAATTGTTACAAACAACAGCAAGTGCAAATTCCTAATAAATTACTGATTAAGTGAAATCATTACTATAATGATAAAAAGTATTCTAGATACAGAAATAAAGCCATCTTTACAAACTCTTTAGGACTGGAAAAGAAAAGAAAAAGAGCTGCTCATTTTGCATTTGATCTAATTCTCAGTATGGGTTAGTAAACTGGCTCTTGGGGAAAAAAAAATAAATAAAACTTTCATTTGTAGCTTTTTCAATTTCCATGAGCTAATTATTCCCCCATGGTTGATTTCAAGCTACCAACATGATGTCACTGAATGTATAGTTTAAAAGAAATGCACACACCTGCTTCTCCTAAGTCGTAGGAACTGACTATAGCACACTCCTGAGTCCTCACAGCAACTTTATAAGTAGAGTTACTACCAGAGATATTTCAACCATTTACTCCTGCTCAGGACGACTGGGAAATTATAGCCGTTGAGTTGGAATTGGAATAATCGTTTCTGCCTAGGATTTCCGTAGTCTTTCTGCTGCAGTCCACTGTGACAGAAAAATATGCACAGTAGTCTCTTCGTATTTGAGGTTTTGCTTTCCATGGCTTCAGTTACCCATGAGCAACTGTTGTGCAAAAAGTTTGAAATGGAAAATTCCAGAAATAAGAAATTTATGAGCTTTTAAAAACATTATTTCATTTAATTGTTTTTTGTGGTACTGGTGATTGTAGCCAGGGATCATGCATGCTAAGCAATTGCTCTGCTATTGAGCCGCACCCCCGATTCTTATTTGTTTGTTTGTTTGTTTGAGACCAGTTCTCACTAAGTTGCCTAGACTGGTTTCAAATTTGTGATACTCTTGCTTTAGCCTTTCATTCACCTGAGATTACAAGTGTGTAATGCCTGGATATTTCATAAGTTTTAAGTAACTTTTATCATATTTATATTATTATAATGGTTTGATTATTGTTACTCTCTTGTGATACCTAATTTACAAATTAAAATATATCATAGTTATGTATGTGAAGGAGAAAACACAGTACCCCACACAGATACAGGATTCCTTCCTACCCCCAATTCCAGGCACCCGCTGGGGTTCGTGTAATGCATCCCCAGCAACAGGGGAGCCTTTCCTGTGCCAGGCATTGGAGACGCACTGCCCTGGTAAAGCGATCAAAGAGAAATCACGAAGCCTCTGACTTGGTACTATGTTGCTTTTCTATCCACCCACAAGGAAGTGGTTTTTTTGTTTGCTTGTTTGTTTTGTTTTGTGTTTTAGGATTTCTAAGAGGGGTAAGACATAGATTTACCAAATTCAAAAACGTAATGTAGTAGAAAGGGAACATCTGATATCTGATGTATTTGTCCTTTAGAGTGTGTGTGTGTGTGTGTGTATATACTTGTTATATTATTGCTTGAAAAAGTTGGGAACAGAATCAGATCCATAATGTTCTTGAAACAGGGAAGAATTAAATGTAATTATCTATCCCCTTCTCTGCCATTCTGTTGAGGAAATGCGAGGCCATTCTGCTTTGTTAATTTGTCTTGGGAAGAATTTCGTCACGCCATAGGATGATATAAAACAACAAAGAAACGGGCCCATTCTCAAATCCCACCCAAGGTGATCAAAGGTGTTTCGTTTTGTTTTGATCGATTTCTCATCTATTCATATTCTCGGTTTAATTGGAAGAGATTGGCAGAGAGTGCTTAGTGTCTAAACCTATTAGAATCAGTTTCAAATTGTGTTTACCAAACTCAGATGGGTACTCAGGCTCACAGTCTTGAAAAAAGCCAAGTAAACCATACCTCTTTTAATTAGATTATGTGGAATAAGTAGTTCTCCTAAAATTGTGCCAAAGTACAATCTAGCAAGCATTTATGACATTGCCTGGTAGATGCTCGCAGAGGTTTTAATGCCTTGGTGGCCTAAAAGAATGAAAGGACCTCTCCAAGTAGCTAATTTGCCACCTGCCTGGCCCGGTGTCCATGACTGTTACAGAGCCCATTGGAATAGAGCTAAATTGCTGTGTCTCTTGTACTCCCTGGTCAAACTGATTCTATCCCTAGGCTATTACACCATTGTGGAGAGATGAACTTAGAGCCTCATTTTCTGAAGCCATGAAAATTATGGTGTCTCAAAATGCCTGCTGGACTATGTGGATTCTGAGTGGAAATTCTAGGAAATCTGGAGTTAATGGACAGTGTGTTGGAGACATATGATGGCAGGACGCTTTTCTACAAGTCTCCATTTTCTGATGCTGTCCATCTGACTAACAGGGTCACCAGAGACCAGGGGCTACTCCCTCGGCAGTCAGCGAGAAAGGAGGAAGGAGCCATGCCCTCCTCTTCCTAGAGCCCTCGAGGAGCTCTGCTAAAACTCCTGGACTGTTCTTGTGGGCTGAATAGCCGCTGCTTCCTCAGAGACCTATCAAAGTGGATATAGATGTGGACTCTGAAGGCGGAGTATTTGAGCTCAAACTCCAGCTGAATAACCTTGGACAAGTCACTTAATCTCTTTGTGCCTAAGACCCGTCTCCTCTGCGAAATGGGAGTTGTAATGGATCCCAGCCATAAGCCTGTGTGTAGTACACGGACAAGTAAATGCCGGACAGGTGCTCAGTGCCTCACCCAGTTTGAGCTCCTGAACGCAGAGCTGTAATAGACGTCCTTAGTGTTCTGGTCGGATCTCCTGACTTTTTCACCTCTTGCGCGGAAGGCTGCCACAGCATGCACCACCAGCCTGAGGACCTTCTGGGCGCAGGTTGGCCTGCACGAAGGGTAGACCAGAGGTTTCTTGGAGTTAATGCTCCGGGAGCAAGCCCCAGGCAAAGACAGAGAGGACTTGTTACTGGTGGGTAAATACACAACTTTCTCAGCCTTCTGCTGAGATGAGTCTGGGTGTGGCCTGCGCTGTCTCCTGCACTGCCCAGTGGGACGAAGCTCCAGCTGCTCACAGCGGTAATTGGCTGGGTAATGCATGCTTTACTGGCTTCGTTTTCTTCCTTTTTTCCCTCATTACTCCTTGACTCTCATTTCCTGGGATCACCTTTCAATGAACTACTTGAATGTTAATTATTTTTTTTTCAGAGTCAACTGCTAGGGGAATCCAAATCAAGACTGATTTCAACACTTTCTTGGAGTGTTGCAAATGACATTGAATTGGACATACTGTTTCTAAAAATTTCATCAAAACAATATATTTTCTTTACAATCTGATATATATATATTTTTTTTAATGGGAAAAGTATTAGACTTAAATATAGAGGACCCAGGCTGCTGCTGACTTGTTGGATAAATATTTTTTAATAAATTTTCAATTTTTATTATGTGGCACTGTATATACATCATTATAGTAAATAAAATAATACTCATAAATGATTCTGCAGCATCTGTATCGATGATGTCATTAGCAGTCCTCTCACTGGGGTTTTGTTTTGATCTTGCAATTTTCACAACTCAATGTGGATTCTTCATTTCTAATTCTGCCCTATAATGGATTTTTTAATATTAAAGGGAAATAACTTGGAAATATTATTATGACCTACTGTCTATTATCCAATTTTGATTAACAATTCAGTTTCAACTTTCCAACAACCTTCTCTTCCTTGCATTTTGGCAGCTACCTGATGACTTGTACCAAATACAGCAATGCGTGTTGGAACTACATGTTCCAGAACCTGGTTTTTAGCTCAAAGCTGGAAACTACATGAGACATTTCAGTTAATAATGTTAAGAAAATTTTTCCCATTTTACAAACAATTCATGTACTATTCAACTAATGCTTATACCAAGTAAGAGTTCACCAAGCTACTAAGACACAGGCAAATTGAAACATTACAGCTGTTTTCCTGTGACTCAAAAATATTGAAAAAGAAACACACATTCATAAAAAAAAATAATTGAAATGTTTGTTACGTGAACTATTTCATAACAACTGTTAAGTTCAACTACTCACTTTCTACAAAGTTAAAAAGCAATGCATAATTTGGGAAATTTTACAAAATAGCAATAAAAATAAATAATAAAGGAGAATAACCTATATTCCTGCCATCGAAAGTAAATAACAGTATTTAAGTGGATTTTTTCCCTGCCTTATGTGTAGATATTGTTTCTTACCATGTTGACTGCATGATGTAATATGTATTTCCCTATAACCTATATCTGGGCCTGGGTCTGGAGGTTATTCAGCATATCAGTCTTGCCAACTGGGTTCTTGCAGGCTGCTGCTGGCTTTTTAGCTTCCATGGTACTTCTAGGGCACCTCTCTTTTTTTTAACTCTGGTTTCCTGCATTTGGCTCAAGCCCTAGTTCCTGATCTCTCAGGATACTGTCCCAAAAGCAACTCTGTGCCTCAGTTTTGTCACCATGGTGCTAGCACAGACTTTAGACAGACTGATTCTCTCACCCATGATGCCATGATGGCATTTGTTGCTTGGGGTCAGTGGGATATGTTTTTCTCTACTTTCTTTTCCCCTAGACAGCTGTCTGTGAAGTGTGGTAATGAGAAAAAGGCAAAGTCCTGGAAGGTTTCTGCCAAATTCCACTCTTCCCCTTAAAATTAGATATCCAGTTTTATTAATGTATTATTACATTTTTAAAAAATCATCAGTTTACTAAGGTGACTGGTGGGGTAGAAGTTTGAATTGTAAACTTTTTCTTTTTAGAGGTTGAGCTAGCAAGCCACCCTAGAATGAATTTTTCTTCTAATTGAAAAACCTCCTGGCTCATTCTGTAAATGCTTGTGCTGCCTGTCTCAGGATGCGTGTGTCTGCCCTGAAAGTGCACAGAACGTTCTCGCCTGAGCGAAGTCCCCTCTTGTCGCTTCCAAGCTCCTGTGAATGTTGTGAGGAAATCTAGATCTGTGAGGTTAAAGAGACTAAGACTCCAGCGCTTTCTCCTTCATCTTTGTCACTAGAGAAATTTGGAGGAAACCATAGTGTCCCTGCCAAGGACCCAGGACCAGAAAAGAGGGTACTAGTGACAGATGGGGACTCAGAGTGAAAGAAAGGACACTGGGCTCCAGCAAGTTTCTAGCAAGGGTCAAAGGTAGGTTTGGCTTTGGCAGACCCTGTCCCGTGCCTTCATGTGGTCCCAGGTCCAGCCAGCATGGTACTTGGAATGGGACAAAGCAACAATAGGATGGCTACCATCCACACCCATAGTGCACTGTGGCTTCAGGACCTGAATGTACCAGGGTTTCACTGTGCCCTTGTCTGGTGTCAGCAGACTATGGAGTGGCAGTGCCTACTGTGCTCTTCCTTTCTTATGGCTTTCTTCTTTCAAAGAACCATTCACATTTTTGGCCTACATCATGGTGCTTGGGGGCGCATGGGTTACCAAGTTGCCTGACAATATAGGCAGGTGAGGGTTTAGATGATTCAATAGAGTAATAAAAAGATATGACTGTGTCTGTACCTCCTGGCTGGTGAAGCAGGTTGGTATTACTCAAGTATTCTTCATATTATTGCAAACTTTAATGCCTGCCTCATGATGTACTGAGAATTAACCATATTTTATTTTTTCATTTCTGTATTATTGGATATTTAAGTCTTTTGCATGAGACATTTCTGACAAAACCTACTATTTGTTTTACCAGTATTAAAGTAATAGTTGTATGAATATATTTGTAGATGTTAAAATATGCAACTATAACATAAAGCAAATAATTTACAACATAAACATTATCCTTTGGAACAAGGTAAAGTTAGTTTCCTTCTCTTCTTGCATTCCAGAGGAGCTGAGAAATTCTGCTAAGGATGAGGCATTATAGGTAGAGGAGAGTCAGAGAAACAAGGGTGCAGACCACACATGCTACTCCTGGAATTCTGAGAGCACCTGGATGAGGAGGAGGGTCAAAGATAGTACTGTCCTCTGGAGGGAGGCCACACATCCCCTGTGGCCAAGAGGCCACGTCTCTCCCCAGTGGGTCCCTAATGCCATGCAGAATATGGCACATTGTGGGCACATATGGGGCTTGCTATGTATTTTTTTATTCCTTGGATGAATATTTTCACTAAACACTCACAGGCCTCATTATAAGCCTAAGCATTCCAGAATTATAGGATCAGATTTACACAAACTCATCAGGTAATTAAAAAAATGTTGGGTATTATACTTAATGACATTCAGTTTTATTGGTGTAATAACTGTACATATTTTGGGGTACCATGTGATGATTAGAAACACTGTATAATACGTAATGATCAAATCAGGGCAACTGGCATTCCCATGTCTTTATACATTTATCATTTCTTTGTTCTGGAAACTTTAAATTACTCTCCTCTACTTCTTTATAAAATGCATAGTAAATTTTTGCAAACTATAGTCACCCTGCTATGGTATAGAATATTAGAACTTACTCCTCCTGTGCACCACATTTTGGGACCTGCTGCCTGCACTGCCTCTACCTCCTTTCTTCCTGCACTTCCTAACTTCCAGAACCACTGTTCTAATCTCTCTGCTATAAAGTCAACATTTTAGCTCACACACGTGAGTGAGAATATGTGGTGTTTGTCTTTCTGTGTTTGGTTTACTTCACTTAACATAACGTTCTCTAGTTTCATCCATGTGGCTGCAAATGACAGAATTTCATTCCTTTTTACCACTGTGTAATTTTAAAAATAGTCCTTAACCTCCATAAAGCCATATTTTTGCAATAATGTCTGTGCTTACCTGCATTATAATACAAATAGACCCATGTGATTCCTTGCCGCGATATTACTATATTATTTCAATTATTATTTTTCCTGATAGTGGTTGTGTGATCTTCTACACCTGGATATAGACAACAACAAGAACATGGACCACTGAAAAAAAAAGAAATAATGAGTATACTTCATGATTGTGAATAATTCTTTGGGGGTGGATAGGAGAATATTTAGGCTTGTTAAAAATAATGTGTAAGGGGCCACTGCTTTGGACTGAACTACTGCACTAGACCCAGCAGACCAGACTAAAATGGAGTCAGTCATGCTGAAGTTCCACACCACCAAGCTGACATTTAAGTTGTTTATCTGATTTTACAAGGAATCAGGAGGAGAGATCTAATAGCCAAATTCCCAAACAGGTCAGTTTTAGCTAGCCCTGCTTTAACTGCTAAAAATGAAACAAAACAAAACACAAACAAATGAACAAACAAAAAAACCTGAAGTAAACTGATGTTAACCAATCAGCATTTTTCCTATTATTCTGTGTCTTTATCCCCACCTTATAAACCATTGTTCTGTTACCGCACATGGTAACTGTCATTTTACTTTGTAGACTGAGGGCTGGGAGTGCAGCTTAGTGGCAGAGCACTAAATCCAAATACTTTGTAGAACAGAGGCATCAGCAACTCGTGAGCTGGGAATAAAAGCTCCTTAGGTGTATAACTGAATTCGTGGTAACGTTGTGTTTTGGCAGGCCTACGCTTCTGCGTGCGCAGTATTGCATTTGCTCGGCTTCCCTCTAATGTCGCTTCATTTGAGAGCAATGGCCAAAAGAAACAACAGGTTCCACTCTCAAATTGCAGAAGTACAACTATAGGATTTGTTTCATTTTGCTTTTTTGGTTTTGTTTCCCCAGAAGACATTTGTCACCCTGTTCTGAGAACACAGGGGCCTGTAGCATAACTGATCCAGTCATGCCTCAGGTGTCTCACCTTTAAAAGGGGTCGTCACAATAGGAATCTTGGCTCTGGGTCCACCTTTTATTGATTTATATTTTTACAGATACCTGGAAGTAAAGTTTCTTCTGAAACATAGATATGAATCTAAAAGTTCTGGTTTTGTGGGCATTGAAAGGAAATGGATTAATTGAGCGGTGAGATAAAGCTCAGTACACAAGATAAATGGTAATAAAACCAGTATCATAAAAGAAATTAGATCTCTACAATCAACCAAATGTATTGAACATATATCATAATGTTTGAATGGCAGAATACCCCCTGAAGAAAGCTGAAGAAACATTATTATCCTGCTTTAATAGTTGAGGAAGCCGAGACTCAAAGTTCAGAGGCCACGCCCGTGACAATCGAAGTCGTACCTCAGCACCAGAGTTTGGGTTTTCTCCCTCCCTTTCTCCCTCTTTTTTCCCACTTCACCAAGACGTTGTCAAAGGTGTCAGAATCTTGTAATTTTTACGTCTTTTTCTCTAGTGTCATTCAATCATAGTCCAAGAATATCTTTGCAAGGAAAATGAATGATCCTTCTGAAATTCAGAGTCACCAACATATTTATGTAATCAGTACAGCTTCAGCTACAAACTCTTACCAATAACACAAAAGCTGAAGGCATACCTTGTATTTCTTTTCTATTTTTTTCCTCTTTCTTTCTCTTTGTGCATGTCCAGAGGGTACTTTTCTTACCATGTCATTTCCTAGGGGAAGGAATCTACAACATTCATTGTCAGCAAGGCTAATATTCTGGCTGTTCTTTATTTAAATTTTAAAAAAAGAAAGCTTTGTGTAGACTTGGTAGCTTATCCTGAACCCCTCTCATATGTATGTATAGATATAAAATTTTTCTTTGCTTTTTTCATGCCCCAAGTCTTCTTGACACAAAATTGCAAGAAGAGAAATGTCTGTTCCTTTTTGGACTGACTGCTCTCCACACCGGAAGCCTGGGAGGAAAGTCGGAGCATATGTTAGAGACCCTGGCTGCCGGGAGCTGTGCCAGGAGACACAGCATGCAACAGGGAAAGGTATTTCTCTGTTTTCAAGCTTTAGTTTCCTTCTTAAAGAACCCCATTCCCCTGCTGGGGAAGGAGAGAGAATTGGTTCTGCCACAGATGCTGCTCTGACTTCCTGGTTTTCAGAGGAGTGAGCAGGCAGGGCAGACGGAGACCAAATACGTGTTTGTGCACATGTGTGCGTGTGTGCAAAGGTGGCAGGGGTCAGCAGTTGGGAACCCAATATAATCTCCAAAACAAGGTACATTTTCAATGTCTTCAAAATGAAGGAAAAGAAAATAAGTACACCTCTAGATCGGGGGCAGCAAAGTTTTTCTGTAAAAGGTTACATAATAAATATTTTGGGCTTTATGAGACACACCACCTAACCCAAACACTTAACCCTGCCCTCACAGCACAAAAGTACCTTTAGACACCTTGTAAATAAGAGCATAGCTCTATTCAAATAAATCTTTATGAAAACTGAAGAATAAATTTTATAAACTTGCATATGTCATAAAATGCCTTTCCTGACTTAATTTTCTCTTCACCTATTTAAAAATGCAAAAGCCATTTTTTTTTTTTAATTTAGTTTGTGGCCTGGATTTGGCCCACAAGGCTTAGTTTGCTGAACCTTGTTTTAGAGAAATGATAACACTAGCATAGTGTGCTGTGAAAACATAGCAGGAGTTTCTTTTTATTCTATGAAGTAGTGATTAGATGAGCACATTTTCTATACGCTCCTTTATCCCTCTCATGCAATGAAAAAAATTAGAAAAAAACTCACATTCATTAAAATCTCATGTCTTTGAAATTCACTTAATTTTGAATTTAAACAGAGGCCACACCAACATTTTACAGTGAGCACTTTTTGAACAGCTAGCTTTATATTTAAGACCTGCAGACTTTAATTTAAAGACAAATCTAAAGACCAAAGGAAGAATGTCTCATTTCAAAGTAGTATTTATTTGAAGGAACCAACTCCTTTAGGCGGGGTGGTACCAAGAATCCATAACAATGCTGTACACTACTGGGTTCATTTCTGCTCCATTACACAACAAAACCATCACATGACATTAAAAACATAAACATGCTTGGAATCAAGTAAAATAATGTGTCAAAGTGTCATGCATACATGTGGGAAGAAATTGTGTTTTGTCCTTGTTTCTTTTTTTTTTTTTTTTTGGGTACCGGGGGGTCGACCTCAGGACCTCACGCGCCAACAGGCACCTATGCCGCTGAGCGATATCACCGGCCCCTTTTTCGTTTGTGGGATCCGGGAGTCGAACTCAGGCCCTCGTGCTTGCAAGGCAGGCGCTTATGCCGCTGAGCCATCTCACTGGCCCGTTTCTAAAAAATAAATTAAAAACCAATTTTGAAAGCAAGCCATTCTGACTTTACATGCGTATCTGTGAATCTCCATTTCAAGGAATTTTCTCCCTACTTGATGTTCTTACCCTACTCATATGTCTGTCAGATTTAACTGGGATATAATTTGAAAATATTGGGCTATGACCATAAATACAGTTATTTCCACTTAATCATCACCATTAATTCCATATGGCCAATAATGCAGGCTTAGACTTGGGGAAGGTAGACTCACCCAGCTACTTGCTACTCAACTGTGGTCCACAGCCGAGGAGCATCAGCATTACCAAGAAGTTTGTTGGAAGTGCAGAGCCTCAGACCCTACCCCAGATTCACTGGATGAAAATCTACACCACAATAAAGTTGTCAGATGACTGCATATACGTTAACGGTAAGGTAGCATTCAGCTATAGCAATGGTTTTCAACTTTGGCTGTGTGTTAGAATGCCCTACGGGACTTCTAAAAGTCCTAGTGCTTGGGGGCTCTGTCTCAGACCAATTAAATCAGAACATCTGAGATCAAGGCGTAGGAATCCACAGTTTTCAAAGTTCCCTAGAAGCCCCCAGTGCCAGAATACAGACTGAACTTCAGGAGAAATAAAGATGCAGGCTAGTTGAGATTATCCACTACCCCACCATAAAGCTACTGCTGGCTTGCTGGGATAAATCAACACAGATCTGGACTCTGTCTCCATATATTGTCTACCAGTGACAGCAGAGGCAAATCTGGAAGTGGACTTTTTTTTCTCTCTCATGTTTGTCTTTTATTGTGGTGTTTTTTTTTTTTTTCTTTCTCTCCTTCATTGTTTGATCTCTTTATATGGGTGTGAAAATGGTTTCTAGCTTCTTTGTGGTTGTTCTGTTCTGTTTTTCCTTTTATCTCTTCCTCTCTCTTTCCCTCCAGTCTTCTGTATGAGTTTCCCAAAGTTAGCATGATCCCGCTTTGTCCTCTAGCCTTACTTCTAATCTCTTCCTCTTCTTCTACTTCTCTATTTTCTCCCTAACCCCTTTTAAATTTTAACTCCTGAGGGTAAAATTGACATATTATGGACTTAATATACTGCATATAATTTTCTGATTTGTTTTAGATTTTGTTATATAACCACACATCTAGTTCATACAATTAAAAGTGGCAAATTAATGGTTACCTCAGTTTGTCATTTTCTAGGCTATGTTTGATGCTATTGTTATTGCTGATAGTACCCCTTTAGCCAAAAGTGACATAATTGTTCTAACCAGCTGTTCTTTCTGATATTCCATGACTGAGATTGACTAAGGGTCACAGAAAATACTGTGGCACAGTGCCAAAGAACCAGGGGCTGGGCCAAGCAAGCAGCAATTTCTCATCCCCCACAAATTGAAGTGGTAGGATCTTGGAACAGACTCAAAACCCAAAACCCAGCTATACCTGGAAGACACCTCAGAGAAGGAGTTATTTCCTAAGGGTTCTAAATACTAGCAATAAAGCAACTCACCATAGGCAATTTACAAACAGCAACCCAGGAATTAAATTTAAAAAAAAAGAGAGAAAAAAGGAGAAGACACTTAAACAAGATGCAACCCCAGGCATCCAGTTTACCAAAGGCAAACCCAGGGGGCAATGACATGGGACAATCCAAAAGTACCCACCTGGCCTCTGAAGTGGTAACAACAAGGCAATTGAATGAGGCTCTAGAAGAAGCCAAATCAGAAATAATTTCTCAGATAACTACAGAGATGGTATCCACAGTGGAAACCATGCTTAGCGACTCTAGAGCAGATACAGACAAAGAAATAGAGGAGCTTAAGGAAATGATGGAAGCCATGAATGTTCAGCATAGGAAAGAAATGGAATCCATAGGGCAGATTCAAGCAGATATGTAGGAGAATAAAAATTACATTGAAAGTGTCTGCAGCAGAATCACCCAATGTGAGGACAGAATCTCAGATATAGAAGACGGGCTTGCAGTTAGCATCCATGAAAAGAAAGATTTCTTAAAAATAGCAAGGGACCATGATAAATCAATCCAGCAGCTGCTAGATGATACAAAAAAGAATGACAAGGTTGATTGGAGTTAATGAAAAAGCAGGAGGTAGCACAAGTGATACAAAAAAGAAAAAAAAGAAAAAAAGCTATTCACAAACATCATGGCAGAAAACTTCCCCAGTTGGGAAAAAGAATTTGACGTACAGATTAGGTGAGGCATATAGAACTCCAATTAGCCATGATTAAAAAAAAAAAATCTACAGCCAGGCATATCACAGTCAAGATTCCAGAAATTCAACACAAAAATAGAATATTAAAAGCTATTAGGGAAAAGAAACAAATCACCTATAAAGGAAAGCCCATCAGAATCACGGCTGACTTCTCAGCACAAACCCTCAAGTCAAGGACAGCTTGGAGTGCAGTATTTCAAGTTCTAAAGGAAAACACCCTCCAACTCAGATTTATGTACCCTGCAAAACTATCTTTCAAAACTGGTGGAGAAATAATATACTTCCATGACAAAGAACACCTGAGGAAATTTATGACCACCAAACCAGCACTTCAAAATGTTTTGAAGGACATTCTAGAAAGAGATAACAAGGACTAGAACTCCATGAACCCCAGTGGAAGGAATCCACCAGGCAAGGCAAACAATTAAACAGGGGGAGGGAAAAATAAGAGGGGAGCCAACAACAGGAAAATAACATGACAAGGATAAGTCAGTACTATCAGTTATAACCATCAATTCTAATTGTCTCAATTCACCAATCAAAAGACACATACTGGCAGAATGGATCAAGAAGCTCCATGCAAAAGGAACCTAGAAAAGAGCAGGGGTAGCTATTCTATTCACAGGCAAAGTGCATTTCAAGCCAAGACTAAGAGAGATAAAGAAGGTCACTACATCCTTGTAAAGGGAACAATCCAAGAGTAAGAGATAACAATCATAAATATATATGCAACAAATATCAGTGCACCCAACTATAAAAAACAAATATTAATGGACATGAAAAATCAAATAAACACTAATACAATTGTATTTGGGGATCTCAATACCATACTGTCACAAAAAGACAAATAAACTAGACAAAAAATCAACAACGAAATGTTAGAACTGAACCAAACTTTTGAACAAATGGACTTAGTAGATGTCTACAGAGTGTTCCACCCCACAACATCAGAATACACATTCTTCTCAGCTGCACATGGGATGTTCTCCAAAATAGACCACATACTAGCTCATAGAACATGCTTAATTAAATGCAAAGTAACTGAAATTATCCATGCATATTATCAGACCATAGTGCAATGAAATTGGAAATCGATGGCAAAAGACACCACAAGAACTTCATAAACACATGGAAAATAACACCCTCCTGAACAACCAATGGGCCACATATGAAAGTAAAGAAGAAATTAGACAATTTCTAAAATTAAATAATGACAAAACAACATACTGGAACTTATGGGACAAAATGAAAGCAGTCCTAAGAGGGAAATTTATACCGGTGAATACCCATAGCAGGAAAACAGAGCAAGCACAAATAAACAACTTAATGGTGAACCTCAAACTTCTAGACAAAGAAGAGCAGGCCAAGCCCAAACCTCATACAAGGAAGAAAATTATAAAGATCAGAGCAGAAATTAATGCATCGGAGACTAAGAAAACAATACAAAGAATCAATGAATTGAAGAGTTAGTTCTTTGAAGGATTAAATAAAATTGACAAACCCTTAGCCAAACTTATCAAAAAAAGGAAAGAAAAGACTCAAATCCATGCAATTAGGAATGAAAAGGGTGAAATCACAACAGACCCTGCAGAAATCCAGAAGATCATCTATATCTACCTTGAGAACTTGTATTTTAATAAGATGGAAAATACAGAAGAAATGGACAGATTCCTAGATATGTATGAATTACCAAAGCTGAATCAAGAAGATATAAAAGTCCTAAATAAACCAATAAGAATCAATGAAATTGAAGATGTAATTAAAAACCTACCAACAAAGAAAAGCCCAGGCCCTGACAAATTCACTCCTGAATTCTACAAGAAATTTAGAGAAGACCTAATACCACTACTTTTCAAACTCTTCAATGAAATTGAAAGGGAAGCAATGCTCCCAAATTCATTCTTGGAAGCAAGTATTACCCTGACACCAAGACCGGAGAAGTACCCAACCAAGAAAGAGAACTATAGGCCGATCTCCCTAATGAACATGGATGCAAAAATCCTCAATAAGATACTGGCAAACAGAATGCAGCAAATCATCAAGAAGATTATATACCATGACCAAGTGGGATTCATCCCAGGGATGGTTCAATATACGTAAATCAATAAATGTAATATACCATATTAACAGAGCCAAGGACAAAAAGCATATGATCATCTTAATAGATGCAGAAAAAGCTTTTGACAAAGTCCAGCATCCATTCATAATAAAAAAACACTACAGAAAATTGGAATAGATGGTCTTTATCTCAATCTGATAAAAAACATCTATGACAAACCAACAGCCAACATCATACTAAATGGACAAAAACCAAAATCTATCACTCTAAAATCAGGAAAAAGATAAGGATGTCCACTCTCTCCATTTTTATTCAACATAGTCCTGGAAACTTTAGCCAGAGCAATTGGACAAGAGAAAGAAATAAAAGGAATAAGGATAGGAAAGGAAGAAGTTAATTTATCATTATTTTGGATGACATGATACTCTACATGGAAGACCCAAAAAACTCCACTAAAAGACTGCTAGATTTAATAAGCAAATTCAATAGTGTAGCTGGATACAAAGTCAATATGCAAAAATCAATAGCCTTCCTGTACACAAATAAAAAACTCATTGAGAGAGAAATCAGGGAAACAACACCTTTCACAATAGCATCCAAAAAAAAAGAAATAGGAATCAATGTAATGAAGGATGTAAAAGACCTCTACATTGAAAACTACAGTAACCTGAAAAAGCAGATTGAAGAGGATATCAGAAAATGGAAAGATAGCCCTTGCTCTTGGGTAGGAAGAACCAATATAGTGAAAATGGCCATACTTCCAAAATGGTTATACAGATTTAATGCAAGTTTGATCAAAAGTCACACAGTATATCTCACAGAATTAGAGAAAACAATCCTAAAATTCATTTGGAACCAGAAGAAACCTAGAGTAACAAATGCAATTCTGGGCAACAAAGGCAAGGCAGTAGGGATCACAATCTCTGATGTGAAATTATACTATAAAGCTACTGTGGTAAAAACAGTGTGGTACTGGCAAAAAAAACAGACACAAGGATCAATGGAACAGAAGATCCAGAAATAACTACAGACACACTCAGCCACCTCATCTTTGATAAAGGTGCCAAACACATTCACTGGAAGAAAGATAGCCTCTTTAATAAATGGTGCTGGAAAAACAGGGTTTGCACATGCCCAAGATTAAAATTGGACCCATGTCTTTCACCATGTACTAAACTAAATTTGAAATGGATCAAAGATCTAAATATTAAAACAGAAACAATAAATCTGCTAGAAAATAGAATAGTTAAAAACCTTGAAGACATTGGCGCAGGCAAAGATTTTATGAATTAAATCCTAATTGTACAGGAACTATCACAAATAATCAACAACTGGGAACTCATCTTATTAAAAAGCTTTTGCACAGCAAGAGAAACTACCAACAGAGTGAAGAGACAACCCACAAGGTGGGAAATAATGTTTGCCAGCTGTTCCTCAGACAAAGGATCACTATCGAGAACCTATAAAGAACTCAAAAACACCAGACCTCCCATATTTAAAGACACAATCCAAAAATGGGCATCTGACATAAGAATACACACAAATAGCAAATAAATATATGAAAAAAATGTTCCACATCACTGGTCATTTGAGAGATGCAAATAAAAACAACACTGAGATTCCATCTCACCCCAGAAAGAATGGCTACCATCAAGAAATCAACCAATAACAAATGCTGGAGGGGCTGTGAGGAAGAAGGAACCCTTCTCCACTGTTGCTGGGAATGTAGACTGGTGCAACCACTGTGGAAATCAGTGTGGAGATTCCTCAAAAAACCAGGACTGGAGGTCCCATTTGGCCCAGCTATTCCCCTTCTGGGTATCTTCCCAGAAGAATTAAAAGCATTATACCACAGTGGTATATGTGCACCCATGTTTATAGCAGCACAGTTTGTAATAGCCAGATCTTGGAAACAACCCAAATGCCCATCAACCGAGGAATGGATAAAAAAGCTGTAGTATTTTTATACAATGGAGTACTACTCAGCCATAAAGACGATAAACTTGAGACTTTTATAGGTAAATGGATGCAACTTGAGAGCATACTCGTAAGTGAAATAAATCAGACTCACATGTGTAAACATCATATTGTCTCCCTAGTGTGAGAAGCTGAAAGAGTAAATAAGATCCAAAATGTACAATAGATATTGTGAAATGGGAAGAAACTGTTCAAAAGGAAAGAAAAACTTGGTTGGGGGAAAGGAGAAAAGAAGGAAGGGAAAAGCAAAAAACATTATATATAAATATATATATACATATATATATACAAACAAGATAGTTAGGATAGTTATACTACTAATTTCTCTTAATTCATTGAGAAGCAAGGTTTGTGCTAATATTGTTTGGACAATTAAATGCCTATATCTTTTACTCTGAGTAACTAATTTAAAGATAACAATACACAATGTATTAAGCATTGTTACTCTCCTATTACCTTGTTTTGAAATTTTGTTTTTTTTCTCTTAAAAAAAAAAAAAAAACTTTCCTAGAATATTTCAATGTGCAGCAGTCTGAGGATGACCAGGTAGGTGGACTGAACATATCAGTGGTCGAGAATAAGAAGAGTACTTTCTCATTGTCAAGAGGAAACCAGGTCTGCATAGCTAGAGGAGTTATTAGAGGTGTTAAAAGGTCAGGTTGGCATATATTAGAAGGGTAGCTTTAGAGTACCATTTCATTATTTGAAGGATGGAACGGTAGCACATCTCAAGCCAGGTGACAAGACCATGTGCCCAATTTCTTGGCCTCTTTGTCTCCTATATAAACCATACAACTTTAAATAATTCTAGGCTGTCACTGAGATTCCACCTGCTCTTAACAAAGATTTCTAAAAAGGCTCCCATGTAAAATACCGACATAATGACTGTCCTTTTATATCAAAAGGGGAACTTTTTTTGCTAGAGTTAGCAAGTTTCACATGTTTAATTAGATTAACTGATCATTGAAGCCTTCGGTTTATAGCTTAGAAATGAAAAATCAGGTAATGTCATTCAAAAATCTTTTTTTCTCTTCTTGGGTCAGTAAGAAACCCAAGAGATTAACTCTTGTAGACAAGGGCAAGGGCTGATATGTATGAAAGCGAAAGGCGTTATTCAGCAGCTTATGTGATATCAATTGAGGCCCACAGAACTACCAGTTCAGTTACTGGTCTGGTGCTCTCTCACCAATAACATTAGTTACGGCTTTAAATGCCAGGGTTACATTATAGCTTTTAAGAAACTGAGGCCACATAATGAGATAAAATGTTCGGGTTAGTAGATAGTTAACTAAAAACAAACAAGATTATAGATTAAGTTCAAATTCTCATGGGTTCTGGTGTGTACTGAGTCTTTCTAAGTAAGAGGAGGTCTGTGGAGAGTCTGACAGGCTTTGAGTCGGGTCTTCTGACCCTCTTCTGCTAATTATGCATCATCTGTGAAACTTCCCACCCCCCTCTGGTCGTCCTGGTGGTGCAGGTTCCTGGTACTAGCTTATCTCCTCACTGCGGAGTTCTAAGCGTCAGCTTGCCATTGCTCCACACAGCCCATCTGCTATATTTCTATTGCTTCAGCTATTTCTGTGCTTAATTGCTAATTTCACAGACCTGTGGAATGCTGGAAGTGCAATTATACACCAGTGTAATTGCCTTCTGCAAAATTTGCCTCCCACAAAACTGCGAAAATTGCATTCCATTTGGTACTACCTGTGAATATCTATGGAGGCCTTTTCAGCCATACAGAAAGGCATTCTACAGACCTCCCCTGCTGTAGACAAGACTAAGTTATCTCTTTTGTTGGAACGCCCCCTTTAGTTAGGACACTTTTTACTATGGTTATTTCAATGTCCTGATGCCCCTCTTGGGTATCTTAGTTGATATAGAAGTGGTCTGATTGATGTCACTTGGGAGCTTTTTTCTGAGTAAATATTTTGATGTTCACTTATAAAAATGTTACACACTCTGAATATCTCCTGAATTTCTAAGTATCACTTGGATATAAACACTACAATACACAAACAGTTCCTAACATTCAATTATGTATTAATTGACCTACTTCATAAATATGAACAACAGTCCCCACTGAATGTGAAGTAACATTTTAGATTCTGTGAGGAATGAAAAGATTCTGAAAGTGTTTCCTGATCTCCAGGAGCCCAACGGTAGTAAAAGCAGATGAATAACTAATATTCACAGTCAAATGCGCAATTGATGCCCCAAATAAGCCAACAATCGATCAATGAGATTAAATTTTATCAAGGCTTATGAACGACAGCGTTGCAGGTGAAACTTGAACATGGGCATGTTTTGAGCAGGTAATGGTCAGGACAAATAGAAACAGACTTAGAAGTGATACTTTCTTGAAATGGCCAAGCTGAACGGATGCTCAGCAGCTAGAAACACTCATCTCCTCCTTCATCCAAAATCCCTGTGTGAAGCTAAGTGCTATATGCTCAGTAATACCATGTGGCAACAAATGTTTTTGGTCTCCTTTGACTGAAGTAGAAAGGAGACACTCATCAAAAGTTAGAGCAACTGCTAAGGGCTCATATACCTATCACAGACAGAGAAAACCAACTTAGAGCAACTGCACAGTGCCCCTTGTCCTAATCTGAAATCTGTTAAGTGGACCCCTAGACTGTTACTGTCCTTCCTTTCTCCCATCCTCTCTCTCTCACGCTTTCTTTCTGCTTGCTTGGTTGCTTGCTTTCTCTTTTTTCTTTCTTTCTTTCTCTCTTTCTCTTCTCTCTCTCTCTTTCTTCTTGATTTTGCAGAGTTCACCCTTCCCACATGGAGAAATCAGGGACAAGTCAAAAAGCGTGTTGAGTCGCTGTTGATAAATATTCTAACTGAATCCTTCATTGACTGATGACTGCCAAGAGTCAGCAGCAGGTGGTAACAGGTCCTTTGTAATCATAATTGCTCGGAATCACTTTTCTGTTCCAGGATTGTTTTGAAGAGGAGATCTGAGAGAGACTGCACATGGGTCTGATTTCAGCAGCATCCTTACTAAAAGCACACATTACATTTGTTGCTTATCAGCAATGTAAGTATATCGTTAGTATCCCAAATTAATTATTTGTTGCAAAATAATAATAGCTACAGCTGTTCTCCCTTTAAAAGAGGAAATATGTTCGTTCAGATATGCATATCTGACGTGGCATATTTTCTTCCTGTGGCGCTCAGAGTCCCTGATGTTAGTGTCTCTTTTTCATTATGTAGACATCTATGTGGGGTTTTTTCCTCTTTAAATTTATGGAACATATGCGTACCCACTTCACCCAAAGGTATAGAATAATGACGCTATTATTGTAGCCATCTGTCTCTTCACAGCACTGTCTTCTGTGGGTTTATAGTTCAGTTTTAGGGCTCTGTAAGAAACAATATTGTTTAGCATTAATAACTGCCTTCATCTGACAATTTACATCTTTATTTGGAGTCAGCTTCTGCAAACATCCACCCCAGTTAAGGATGCAGGGGACAGGGTTGGGGTTCTTGAGGGAGATCGGGTAAGAGCTGCCTCTTTCGCTCCACTTGACTGATGCCCAAAGGAAAGAGTGAGTCAGTCCCCTACTCCTGTTATAGTTCTGCACTTGCGGTTCCCACCTTGACAGGCAGAAACGGCTCCAGCCAGTGCTAATTTGGGTAACATTTAAAAGGCTTGCCTGACAAGGCGGATTCAAATTATGAAGCAAACCCCTCGCATACTGAGACCTTGTTAGCTAGATTAGCGGTGGATCGGCTCCTGTGACAGCTTGTTTGCTGAGGTGAGCTATCTGCATTTCCAATGCAGGCAGGTTATATCATCATTTAAAGAAAAAAAAATAAAGATGTCGTTTTTCTTGTTTGTCACAGAGTTCATGTAATATTCCCTCTCGATTTTCTCATTGTTGACTTCAGAAAGAAAGAGCAGCAAGTATGTACCTTGGAGTACGACAGCTAATTTTGTTATGGATGAACAGAGTATTGTGACAAAACAGTGGCACAGCTGTCATAACAGCTGTCACACATTAATCATGACAGTGACAAATAGCATAATTACCTTATCTGGAATTCCTAGCATGCACACTCAGTATGCCCCACTGCCAAGCGCGCATATCACGCATGGTTTAATTAAAAAGACATCAATACAGGTTAGTTAGACAAGGGCTAGAAGACATTGATCCAAAATGAAAATAAAATTATTTATAGGTTGGTATTTAGGGACACACAAAGACCAATTACTTAGCCAACATTATAATTTGAAACTATTTCCCTAACTGGCCCTACTTGATGTATAGATAACATGGTAAATTGGCTTTTCTGCCCCAAACTAGTAGCCCTTTCTGCATTAAACATTTGATCTCCTCTTTTTCTAGTCTCAGAGTGTGACCTTGGGAGCCATCTTTGTCTTCTATCAGTTGATCGAAGGGACTCTATTGATAAATGTGTGATTTCCAGTGAACTTGTTGTAACTGACTTTTTTTGTTAATTGTTGCCCAAGGCTGGTACTGAGCAGATGGAAAATAATATTAAGCAGAGTGTTTTTTTTAAATTTGGAGATTCTTCCTAAATAAAGAATCAGGTGAAATAAGAGCAGGTGAGACTGGGGTATGAGCCTAGAAGTGACATTCTCTTGCATGCACTGTGTATTAATGTATGTACCTATATCCTCTTGCATATATATGTCACATCAGTATATATAAATATGCACACATGCCAAAGATATGTATATTTCTGCCCCCCACCCCCGAATTTTAAGCTCAACAATTCATTGAATTTACTGATTGAATTTCTGGGAGCTGGCTCTTGAATTGCTCTGAAGCTGCCTCGATGAAATATTAATGAATCAATTTCCATAGACATGGACTCATTATCTTGCTGGATGCCATTGGAAAACAGTCTTGCCTGCGGTGTCCTTCCACCTGCCTGTGACATGATTTGATTTTTTTCTCTCTCTTTTTTTAATTAAATAAAAATTGCTTTCGAGAAATTTTTGATAAGTTTGGAACAGACATTTCCATTTCCCCTGATAGGCACCTAAATGGAGGTAAGATATTTAAGATAAATTTATGTACCATTTAAATGATACATTGAACAGTAGAAACTGGAAACAAAGGAAGAGGAGCCCAGTTTAGTTCTGTAGCCTCTGTGCTCACTGGAAACAAGGAAAACTGCTGTTTTTCAGAACAACCAATCTACTTTTGGGAAAGTCTGCATTTTAAGAAGCTGGGCCCACCATCTAATTATTTACAAAGTTATCAACTTTAGAAATGTTCCTAAACACGAACACTGTCATTTTAACTCAGGGCTGATAGAAGGTAGATAGATTTATTCAGGTTATGTCTACAAAATGCTAAAACAGCTGGAGAGAGCATGAAAAATTCAGCCAGTCAAGCAGTGATTATTTGGATGCAATATAAATGGCTGGTTTTAGGTATTTTGTTTTTTGTTCACTGAAATTGACTGGTTTCTTGTGCTTTATACAAGTCAACTCAGGGATGTAGTAAAGTGCATTAAACTATAATTATTCCAAACAGAAAGTTTTTAGCTTCCTTCCTTCCTATTCATTCCATTCCAGTAAAGATTATTAATGCCTGCTTTGGGTACCATCAACACCCACTTTATAGAACTATTTAAAAACCCACTGGTAAATGGGCTGCCAGTATTGTTAGACAAAGACTAGGATTATGTTCTCAAATTTAATGGCTTTCAACATTCTGATTTAGAATGAGAAGTATATGTGAACGTCATTTGATCTGGGGACACTGTTACCATTTCAACGCACACATATTATATGATCTGAGAATGCTGTCACTATTTCAACATGTACATTCTTCTAGGGAAAAGATGAAGAAAGCACACACTTGACCAAGGAACTCTCAACACTAAGCCAAGAAAGAATTATTCTCATCTTTGTAGACAGAACACCTGACTTTTTTGTGGGCTACTGTGCTGATCTCATTTCAGCCTAGATCCCGGGGAATGCACCTGAAACGTGGCTCCACCCCTCCCAGGCTGACTGGTTAAATAGTGCACTCCAGGTGTTAGGAATGTAGCTCTCGGCTTGAAATATTTTGATGAAAACTATTTAAAAGCCACATCAATTACCTGCACATAGTACTTTTGCATATACATCAAAGTATTCATTAACAGAGCAGCTCATCTCTGGAACACCAGAATAAACCCCGCCTCTAGGCACAAACAAGGACAGAAATAACTCAGAACTGCTCAGGCGAGGAACACCATTCTAGATCTTTAGCCTCAGGATTGAAGCTAAAGAGGGAAAAGAACAAGTTTCTTAAGAATTAAGAACCAACATCATTTGCTCTACTGACAGATATTCAAGGATATTGTAATGAGGAAGAATCTCTTTTAGGTCAATTCATAACTGACAAGTGACAGAATAAAAGTGCCTTTAGCCTCTCAAGAATGAGATGTTTTAGGAATACTCTCTGTCCCTCTCTTCGCTGACTAGGATACTTTTTTAGGGCACATATTTTCTACTGTGCATTTCTGTTTTCATGTGGCGCCATCTCTTAGTACATCAGAAGCTCTGTATGAGTTAATTCCGTGCCTATATCTCCTTTTTCACCCATTCATTAAGATCGTGCCTCATGTTGTAATTACTGAAATAATAAGTACATAATAAATAACAATGCAACTGGCTCCTCCTCAAAAGATAGTTCTAGTCCCCCATGTTTCTTTTTTTTGTGTGTGTGTGGGTACCGGGGTGTCGACCTCAGGACCTCACGCGCCAACAGGCACCCGTGCCGCTGAGCGATATCACCGGCCCCTTTTTCGTATGTGGGTTCCGGGAGTCGAACTCGGGCCCTCATGCTTGCAAGGCAGGTGCTTACGCCACTGAGCCATCTCACCGGCCCATCCCCCATGTTTCTTGCCTGCCATTGTAAGAGTTGGCCTTCTGCATGGATGTTGGGTTGATTTCTGCTGGCTCGAGTAGAGTATGGAATATGGATGAACTGGCTGAGATACCAACCCATCCCCCAGAGCTCCCATGGTTCTGATTTTCTCTGACATATAAGGATAGTTTGTGTATGTTACCAAGCAATATTTTATATATTGTATAATACAAGGTTCCTGATCACACTGTCTCTTCTGAATGTGGTCCACGCACTACCTAATGGAATCCAGTGCATAACTTCACCCACCTTGAGAAAATGAATACAAACAAACCTTGCTGCTCTCTATGTCCTGTCATTCCTTGGGTCTGTGGCTGGGTTTTTTACTTTCAGTGCCTCAGAACATCTCAGTGGCATTTCTTCCCTCCAACAGGGACAATTGGCAGGTTTTCCATGTAAGAACTAGCAGCAGCAATTGGGTTTATCTCCCTGACTAAGAGGTTTTCTATCTATCTTCCCTAAGGTGGTGACCATGTGGCTGTTCTGATATTGAGCAGCTGGACAGATTACACCCTGGAGCCACATCTGCGAACAAATAGATCAGCACCATTTTCATTGCCTTGTGCCCAAGAAGTTTATCTTGTCAGTGAGATTTACTGCTTTCTTCATGAATTGTTAAGGCTTTTCCTCCGCCCATGTTTTATTTCCTCCTTCACCTTATTTGGTTTCATACTATATTAGCGTAATCTGATCTGGGGTGTTAACAGCTGATTGGTTAGTTTTGATTCCTGCCTTTATTAATGAGGTTTTCCAGTAGGGCTTCTGTAGAGGAATCTTGATGGTAAAGAATATAGCATAAATATCTTATATAGAAAAAATGAATTTATTGGTGTCTACATCTAATAGGTTGGTATTTACTACTATGTCTAAATATATGGTAAAGACATTGCTTGGGACATTGTATCACAGGACTAAATTTTACTTGCTGCTGTTCCTTCACAGTCCCTCAAATTTATGTTAGAGTTTTTAAGATTACAATACACTTTCACTGACGCTGTCTCTGTTGATTCTCAGCAGACCCCTGTTAGGTAGGAAGCAGAGAGGTAATGATTTTTCAGTTTTCCAGATTGGAAAATCAAAGTTCATGTAGAAGAGAAAATCCCAGTTAGCTGTGAAGTGAGACTCATATCTAGCAAACCATATTTAGATTTCTGCATCTTCCTATTTTGCCTCAATGCCACCTCCAAATAATTATTCTATGACTATCAGTTTGAGTTCCTCAGGATTTCTCTCACCTTTCCCCACCTCTGATGCTGAAAAGTTCTCTCTAAAGTTCTATGACCTTCTGACTGGAATATGACAAAGGTTGTAGGGATTAATGCAAGTTATCTGTCCGTTTACCAAAGTGTAAAGTGAAGCAAACTAAACTAAGAGCGAGATAGTCCTTTGGAATATCGATTATGTCAATGGCTTTTCATTTGCCTACACATTTGAATTACCCAAGGAACTTTAAAAATACTGTAACTAATGATGCCTGGATCTGACCTCGAGTTAGCTTTAATTGCTTGTGAGCTGATGTCCAGACATGAGTATTTTTTTAAAGCTCCCCAGATGAGTCTGATGGGCATCGCTTGTGGAAAGCCACTGGGAAATTCCTTCTCTTGACTGTCTTCTGAACCAGTTCCCCTCCTTTTCCCATACCAACTTTTAAGAAATGCCATGGTTCCTCAAATATAGTTAGAGTTCTGCATCTTGGCCACATTAATAGTGTTGGTCAAGAATCTAGAGTCTATATACATTGTGTGTGTGTTTGCTTTGGCTGCTCTGGGAGAAGAGCAGTAATTACTGAGGAGGGTGTTGTGGAAAGTGACACAGTCTAGGGACGTTTTGTGGCATGTGTTTATAACCAGGACAATGTAGACTCTACAATGACAGTGATTTGGCCTGTTTTGGTAACTGCTATTTCCCCGGACATTGAAAAGTGCTTGGCACACAGCAGACACTCAGTAAATATTTACTAGTGAATATTTCCACCAAATTTTCATCACCCTCACTAATACAGAGCTAAATGGAACACTTGAAATTTCCCCCATGGTGACTGGGGTGTGTCTATCCTCACGGTGAAAATACTTGCTTCCCTATCTTTTCCTCATCTCTACATCATATGACACTTTAAGTTCTAGTTAGCAAACTTTCTTTGACAAGGTTTTCTGTTTTTCTTTCCCTATATTTCATTCACTACTGCCACTTCCCATTGCCTATCTTGGATATGTTAGTTATTTATGTGAATGTCTTCGCTTTTCTTCTAGACATGACCATTTTTATCTTTGCATCCCTACCAGTACACAAGGAAATCTCTCAATAAATATTTGCTCAAATAAATGACCATTGCTTCTGGTATGTGAGATTCCTACATTATACAGCACTGAAAGTCTAAATAGTATTTCACGATGTTTGATTTTGTTTTATGCTTTGTATTTTTGGAAATATTTCCGCATACAACATATGATTTTTCTCCACAAGACAACCCAAGGGAAAGAAATAGATGGATATTATTTTTTTAAATGAGAAAAACTAAGAGACAATGATGAAAGCAAATACCTACTCAAGATCAACACCCCACTGAAGTCAGTGTTGATAGAGTGGCTCAGTTTCCAGCTCCTAGTCTAAAACCTTTGCTAAGAAACAGTGTGTTTTTCTCAGGAAACTTACACGTTTTAACTTCCATTCTCTGTACTATAGACTCCAGTTCAGTTATAAAACCCAAGTGTGTATCTCAAATAAGTAGAAAGTGTCTGTTGTTATGATATAAAAATATATTGTTTCAGACAGAGTAAAATTTAGATATTTCAGTTTTTCTTGTTCATGTTGACATCTGCATATCTTGGTATTTTTGTTTCAACATATCAAGACTTATTTATTTTACTTTTTGTGAGATCTTCAGTTTGTTCATTAGACCAAAATCATGCTAGGAAGACAGATGCATGTTTGTAACGGTATCAGTAGAGAAATAACCAGTCCATGAAAAACACCATATTCAAAGGAACCGATAGAGAAGCAAAAAACAACGAGAACCCAAAATTGTGCAGATTCCCACCTGGTTTTCTGTGTGGACTTTAAAAGAATTAAAGTCTTATCCTTACTTACGCAGCAATTTCCAAACACCAGTCAACAGTACAAACCTACAGGTTGGGTATTCTCCTCAGGGATGTGTTTCAGTTCAGAGGAACGACTAAGACTCCATATGAGATGACCTGAAGTTTTATTCTCTTCACATCAGTGGAAATATCATTTTAATCATGCGAGCATGACTCATCTTTGATTCATCTAAGATGGAGTTGAACAGTAGTTTCTGATGACACAAAGGGTGCAAATAATCCTTACTACTATTCAAATTTGATCATTACATATTTTATGGTAATTTGTGGACATTTTCTTCTGTTTTCAGTGTACTCATTTTCCAAGGAAAATAGAAAGATGTTGTGAACTGGAATGAAACAAAGTTGTGTTTTGGTTTGTATGAGATGCAGTTACACGGAGTTGTGTGTAACTGTAAGAGATGTAGAAGGCTTATGATACTTTTTCATTTACATAAATATAGTTCAGGGAATATTGCTAATGAAGTGGATGTGAGGTCACCTCGCCACTTTAGGAAAAGGTTATGACTTTAGTTTAAGTATCCCATCAATCCTGAATAATGTCGTATTCTAGGTGAAAGCACTAATCATAATAAATTCATTTTGTATTCATGAGGGTGTCAAATGTATACCCAAAGGAGTCTCATTCATGTCATTTGTCGGTATGGAAAGAAAAGTTAAAATATGACCTACTCGCCCTCTCTCTGCCGTGCCTCACAGTGAATGCTTGTTGTTGTTGTTGTGTTGCCACTGGACATGTCGTGCATGGTGGGGAAAGCCGGAGCCTCACTGAGTTATTGGAAGTGGGTGAAATCTGGGCCAGGAACGAGGACCTAGGGCTGCCGGCTGACATTTCCTGTCCTCCACGGGATGCTGAGGGTCAAGGGGTGCCAGAAGCAGGGCTGGGAGTGGACATTCACGAGCCCCTGACAGAGCTGCCTCATTTAGCTCATGACTTCTGAAGCCTGTGCCTGCCTTCCACTGCAGACAATATTGTCATCACTTTACCACTAAAAAGGTGACCTAAGAACCTTCCAGGGAGGCTTGTAGGCTTCTATAATTCAACAGGACATTAGTCATTGCACAGGGACAATTTCCTTCCTCCTTTCTCCTGTTGGAAGTATGGGAGGAAATCCCTCTTCTCCCTCTTCTCCCAGAATCCCTTGCATGGAAACACAGTTGAGGGATGCCAGATGGGTGAAATAGCAAGTATCTAACGCACATTTAAAATGTGTCTGTGTTGGACAATTAATGTGTTAAATGGCTTGCTAACTCATTATTTTGATGATGATTATTATTGCTGGTAGTATCATCTCCATTATAAAAATGAGGAAATTTAGTGACAGATTGTTTAAATTAGTAGCCAGTCATAAAAAGTGGGGGAGGATTAGGACTGGTATTTTTCCCCCATCATTAGAACAGTCCCTACTGCATGAGATTGTTATGAAGATCAAGGCTATGAGTGCAGATTTCTTAGAAGAATGTTTAACTAATGTTAGCTGCTATGATTGAGTCTATGGTTTTGGTTAAGCCCTTCACTGCCCCCAGTCTCACTGGGATTGAATTTTTCATCTGGAAAAGTGGGAGCCATTGGACTTACAGCTTGTTCCAGTTTTCCTGACTGGGTCTGGCACCAAGAGAGTATCTGTATTTAAAGTCCTAGGAAGGGATCCACTGCTCCTCAAGAAGCTTTCACTCAAATATTTCTGGGTCCTACGACATTCAAATCCTATATCCAGAACTCAACAAATCTTGATTTTTCTGGAACTCCCCTGAGGTGGCGAAGGGATGCTGATGCTGCTGTGCGGTCTCCAGCCTCAGAGACCTGCACATCTCATGGCTTTCTCTATTGTGATACCAGGCATGACATTTTCACCCGGAGGCCCATATGGATAGTTTAAGTACCTCAGAGCTCATTTCTCTCCTCATCACACTTTTTCTTCCTTTTCACCAACAACTCTCTTTGGTGACACAGAGACATATTTGCATCAGAAGAGCAGGAGTGAGAAATGCTAGAACTTCAGAACTGCACTTGGCTGACCCTAGAAGGTCTTCCATGCTCCTCCTCCAAAGATGCAGGAGCAGAGAACTAACCCGAGGCAGTCCATTTCTTCAGCAAAAATGCCCTGTGAAGCATTACATCAAATGAAAGAAAGTAGGGCTCAAAGAAATTATCAAATGCCTGGAAATATGATTATTAGTTCTTTTTAAACCGCAGCTGAAATTTCTAACTGGCTTTGTCAAGATGTGCTTTCATGCTGTTTCAAGTGAAAGCCTAACTTTCACTTACACCGATGAGTATGCAAATCTCACTTCATGTTCAGTTGCCCTCCCTTGGACTCTTTTCTTGGTTTAGTGTGTACATAATAATTTAAATCTTAATCATATTCTAATTTGTATTATTATTGTTTGGCATTCTGGATTGCAAATTCTTATAAAGTAGGGAATAGGTCTTAATTTAAAAAGCAACCTGCTGTGATGGACACAAAACTGAAATTTATATCAAGGGCAGCACAACTGTTTTCAAATGGGGAAGTAACTTCATCTAGTGGGAAGAAATTCTGAGTTTCGATTGACGCCAAGATTTCTATCTGGGGAGACTGGAGTGTGACATTCATAGAGCATTTTTATAATGACCTTTTTAAGGGATGCAGACACTGCTCTTGTAACAATATACTTACCACACTGTACTATTTATGTTATATAAATGTGTAATGATAAAGGAAGAGGGCTCTGTAAACAGTTCCATGTATTTATCAAAAGAAGATGGGGTAGAGAATATTGAAGTCTCTTATTTAAAGCAATGCTTCACTCCAATTTCCCTTCTGTTTATTTAATATAAGTTGCCCCTTTACTTCCACAAGTTAGATTAATTAGTAACAAATTTTTCAATAAACCTTAGCACATTTGTTTCATAATTTTTAAAAATTAACACATTTTTCATAATATTATTGGCTTTTAAAATATTCTAGTACCTTTGAGCATCTGTTTTTACCTTTTCAGGGGTTAATAATGTACGAGTCAGGACATTGGAAGGCAAAGATTTAATTGAAGATGTTTTAATGAAAATATCATTCAAGAGGCAAAACGTTACCAACAACAGAGGGTAAAGCATCCTGAGATCAGTGAAAGTAGAAAGTTATTACCTCTTCTAAGCCTGAATGGGCAAAAGAAATGATGTTTCCAGAATATGTGAGGAGGAGCTGTCTATGAAGAATACTGCCTGCCAATGTAAGTAAGAACTTACAGGGCTGAAATTCTGAAGAGAATTGGGCCAAAATTCAACAACCTTTTCATGATAAGAACATTGAAGAAAACAGGTATAGAAGGACCATATTTGACTTTGATTAAAGCTATTTATGACAAACCAACAACCAATATCATATTAAATGGGGGAAGACTAAAAGCATTCCCCCTAAAATCAGGAACAAAACCAGGATGCCCACTATCACTACTTCTCTTTAACATAGTACTTGAAACATTAGCCACAGCAATTAGGCAAGAGAAAGAAATAAAAGGGAAAGGAAGAAATCAAATTATCATTACTTGCAGATGACATAATACTCTACATAGAAGACCCAAAGAATTCCACCAGAAAACTCTTAGAATTAATAATCATCTTCAGCAATTTAGCAGAATGCAAGATAAACACACAAAAATTATTAGTATTTCTGTACCCCAATAATGAACATGATGAAGAAATTAGGAAAACAACACCACAGTAGCTTCAAGAAAAATGAAATACCTAGGAATTAATCTAACCAAGGAAGTGAAAGACCTCTGTAAAGAAAACTACGGTACTCTGAAAAAGGAGATTGAAGAAGACATCGGAAAATGGAAAGATGGTGCTTGCTTCAGCAGCACATATACTAAAAAAGAAAATGGAAAGATGTCCAGTGCTCCTGGGTGGGTAGAAACAATATTGTGAAAATGTCCATACTCCCAAAACTGTTATACAGATTCAATGCAGTCCCAATCAAAATACCAACATACTTTACAGAACTAGAAAAAACAATCCTAAAATCCGTATGGAACCAGAAGAGACCCAGTATAGTAAAAGCAATCTTGGGCAACAAGAGCAAAGCAGGAGGTATCACAATACCTGGTTTCAACGCAACAGTGATAAAAAACGGCATGATATCGGAACAAATACAGACACATGGATCAATGGAACAGGATAGAGAATAAAGAAACATCGCCAGACACATTCAGCCCTTTGATCTCTGACAAAGGGGCCAAAAGCATATGCTGGAAGAAAGATAGCCTATTCAACAAGTGGTGCTGGGAAAACTGGATATCTGTTTGCAGAAGATAAAAACTGGACCCTGTCTCTCACAGTGTACTAAATTAAAACCAAAATGGCTCAAAGATTAAACATCAAAACTGAAACATTGAACCTACTGGAAGATAAAATAAGTAAAACACTTGAAGTCATAGTGTAGGAAAGGATTTTCTAAACAGAACCTCAGTTACACAAGAAATAACAGCAAGAAATAACAAATGGGATTACAACAAATTAAAGAGATTCTGTACAGCAAAAGGAAGCAGTAGAGTGAAAAGACAACCTACAGAATGGGAAAATATTTTGCCTGCTACTCTTCAGACAGAGGAGTCACATCTAGAATATATAAAGAACTCAAAAAAATGAGATCACCTAAAATTAAAAACCCAATCAATAAATGCGCAAGTGAAATGAACAGACATTCACAGAAGAAGTACAAGAGACCAACAACTATTTGAAAAAATGCTCAACATCTCTGGCCATTAGAGAAATGTAAATCAAACAACTCTCAGATTCCATCTTACACCAGAAAGAATAGCCAACATCAGGAAATCCAAAAAACAACAAACGCTGCATGGCTGTGGAGAAAAGGAACCCTTCTATATTGTTGATGGGAATGTAAACTAGTACAACCAATAGGGAATCAACATGGAGATTTCTTAAAGAACTAAAATTAGAAATTACATACAGCTCAGCTATTCCCCTTCTAGGTATCTTCCCCAGAGAGTTTAAGACATCATATAACAGTGACACATGCATACCAATGTTTATAGCAGCACAATTAGTAATAGCTAAATCCTGGAAGCAGCGTGTATATCAACCAACAGATGACTGGGTAAACAAAGTGTGATATTTACACATAATGGAATATTACTTGGCTATAAAAAAGGATAAATTCAAGACATTTGTAGGGAAATATAATGTTGAGTGAAATTAACCAGTCACACAAGCTAATATCTCTCATTCAAGCCAGGCAAAGTACAAACAAAGAGAATTATAAAGGATGGATTGAAGAAGAGAAGAGGATGGATCTCTTGCAAATAGGAAGGGGTACAAGAGATCAAGGTTGAGGGGTGAGGGGGAAAGGAAAGGGAAATAAGTAGAATAAAGATGTGCCATGAGCAGGAACCTAATTACCTCAAGGAATTTAAACATTGTATACCATAAAGAGGAGCTAAGATTAATTATATCAACAAGAATGAGAATGGGAAAGGGGAACTAGAGGGGGGTAGGGGAGGGAAGGAGAAGAGGATTAAAAGAAGTTGGATTAGGTACACGTAACCTCTCCCCAAGATGCCTGTAAATGGCACGTACTGCAAACATGTACTAATGAAAAAAATGAGTCAGACGTTTCATGAGTCTGAAACATTAAGCTACACAGGGAAAGAAACTAAAAAGTTAAGCGAAAAGTTCCTGAAAATCAGAGTGGAATATTAATCACTTCATGATTTTGCGGAAATAGAAATTAAAATTCAGCATTCAATAGGCTCACTTGAAAACCCCAAAGACTACATCCTAAGAATGAGAATAAACTAGAGATAGATCCAACTTTAAAACATGCAACTCAATCTTGGCTCCTGATTAGAATAAGGTAATTTTCCCAAAGAATAGAACAAAAGCTCTTTGGAGAAGTTAAAATCATGCAAAATCTCTGCAATTAGTAATTGAAATGTCCAGCATTCAGGCCTACAATGAAATAAAATCAAGAAGTAAAGACAAAGTACCATTTATTTGAGTTAACAAACACACACTTAAAAATAACTTATGAAAATGTTGAAAAAATGCATCTAAGAAATGGAACATATTTAGAAATTAAGTGGAAAACACAATAATAAGCTTTTAGAAACAGGTGGAGGATGTACTCAGAGAGGCCTTGAGTTCTTTCTCCAGTACTGCTACCACCCCCTTAAAATAACCAAAACCAAACAAACAAAAGAGACAACCAAACGATGATTTTATTTTTATTATTTGTTCATTTGTTTTTTCAAATGATGATTTTAATAGCAGATGGGAAGATTGGAAGCATTAAGAACAGAGAACTTTGTTGCTGGGTATTAATAGGTCATTAGAAAATAGCCAGGCTGCAGCATGGAGAACAAAACGAATAAAAAATGCAGAAAAGATGAGACACATGGGATATAATGAAAATGTCTAATATAAATGTTACTGAAGTCCCAGAAGTAAAAGAGAACAAGAGGAAAACAGAAGCAATATGTAAAGGAGGTCAACACCTGAGAATCCTTCAAACTTGAAAGAAGACAACCAAGACACAGATTCAAGAAGTACTATATAAATCCAAACCAGAATAAATACAGATAAAACTTCATCTTGTACATCTTAGATGGTTGAAAACCAAAAGCAAAACGAAAATACCAGTGGCTGTCGCGCGCTTCTGCTCGTCCAGCGAGAAGAATCACACAACACGGGTCGGTGAAAGCTTGCTTTAATCGTTCACAGCTCCAGAGCCTCTACAAGCGTCCACCCTGTGGCGGCTCCGTCCGTGCTCTGCCCCTAAAGGGCAGCTTTGCATGTTTTTATAAGGATAGGGGTGCCAATAGCAATACAGCAGGAAATGAAAGCTCATAGGCTATACTCATCAGTCTCTAGGCAGACTCACACATTTACAGGGCGCGAGCAGCAATGACCGCAACCAGGAAGCAGGAACCAGGCGCCATCTTGCCCAGGTCGATGGGAGGGGTAATTTAGCGCAGGCTTTGAGTCAGAAATACAGGCCGCGCCCGAGGCCTAACTGTGATGTTGGCCCCCAACATTTCCCCCTTAAAAGTCACATAATAAGGCAGACGTAGCCCGTCTCGAGTGAATGTATTGGCCTGCACCCCACTATTAGCCCGGTGGTCGTTTGCGCCGGCTGCAGTCCAGCATCGACCATCCTGGGCCTCATCCTTTTTTGTGGGGCTAGGAAGTAACTGGATGGAACCTAGATGCATGCAGGCATGCATTAGGTGTTCCGCCATGAACCCCCCTGCGGAGCACCTCGTGACTTTCCTAGTCACACACTCGACGGTGGTCGCCACGCAATGGGATGGGGCCTGTCTTAGGTTGAGTCAAGGCTGGGGATCCTTGCTCTTACCCGTCTTTGGCTCACCCACCCAGCTAAAAGCGATGTTCTGCGACCCTGAGCAGGTAGGCAGCCGCTGGCCTGGCTGTAGGGCCTCCATCCGCCAACTGCATGGCAGCCATTGCTGTCAAGCGCACCTGTTGTTGAGTCTGCATTAATCTATCCAGCAGGCACTTGATAACAACCAAGACAATAAGAATACCGACTCCGATTGCAACCCAAGTTGCCAGACTGGGCCAGCTAAACCAGGAGGTGACCTTTTCCCACAGTTTTGTGATGACAGTTCCCAAACTGGACAGGTCAAAAGTAACAGGCTGTAGTTGTATCTTTTTTACATTATCTAAGCCAATAGAGACCTGCTCTGAGAGATTTTTGAATGAGGGCAAGTATGTATTTTTGAGCCAGTCAGACATCTTGGACAAGGTCCGTGACCTATTAGTCTTAAAGGGTTGGAGGTCTACACATCCTCCTAGGGGGTTGCAAGCTTGATATTGGCTGAAAACCTGGACCCCCCAATTAAGGTAATGGAGCTGGATCTCTCTACATACCATAAAATGCCCCCATACGTCCCCCGATGAACTGCAGTTTTTTATCTTGGTGACATTGGGTGGCCTTACGGGCCCGGTTGTCCATACCCCCCACCCTGAAGGAGAGTTTATCCTAGCGGTGCCATAGCACGAGTGTCAGGTTTGATTAACAAATTCTAAGAAAGGCAGAGAAGAGTTGTTAGGCTGACACTGTGCAGTAACGTTAGCATAAGAAAACACTAAGGTATCTGGAGTAACTGGGAAGCTGGTATTAAAGGCAATGGAAAGGGGCTAAACTGGGTGGATGGTGCCACAAAGCCCACAGGTACTCATCTGTGCCCTCACTCCGACTCTGGAGGGTCAGAGATGACGAGGTGCCGAGCAGGAGCCAGACAATCACCATCGGCAGCGGTGGAATACCCATCTTCCTTGGTGGTCTGGTCTTGGTGGGTTTTTGGTATATTTGCGGTCCTCGTCAGTCTTTCGGGGACCCACACCGGCTCCCGTCCAGGATCCTGTGGGAA
Organism: Erethizon dorsatum; assembly: GCA_028451465.1. NCBI lineage: Eukaryota > Metazoa > Chordata > Mammalia > Rodentia > Erethizontidae > Erethizon > Erethizon dorsatum. The sequence continues at coordinate 83,570,329 of CM051822.1, forward strand.
GACACAAACCGCACCTCGGACCCAGCTGACCACCGGGTCCGGGCCCATCCACTGCCCCGTGATGACATCCTTCCAAGTGACCATCCCCTTATTTTGGGGGGAAGGATTGCAATGTTCCATCGCAGGGGAGCGGTTGTCCGAATTTAAGCTCAAAAAATTGATGGTAAATAGAGCAAGGGAGAGCTTCCTTTTTGATGAGAGGCCACGGCCTATCCCCTCCTTTTGTTTATTTAGAGTATCTTTAAGCGTTCGGTGTGTTCTTTCAATAACAGCCTGGCCCATTGGGTTGTATGGAATGCCATGTTTAAGGACTATTTCCATGGTTGCACAGAAGCTTTTGAAGGCCGCACCTGTATACGCGGGCCCATTATCTGTTTTTAGTATTTTAGGCTTTCCCCATGCAGCCCAAGCCGCAAGGCAGTGATTGATAACATTAGATGTCTTTTCTCCCGTTTCTGCCATGGCAAAAACAACTTGAGAACAAGTATCTACTGAGACATGGACATATTTGACAGACCCAAATTCTGGGATGTGTGTTACATCCATTTGCCAGATATGACCCGGTCTGAGTCCTCGCTGGTTAATCCCATCGGACCGCTGGGGGTGCATCACGGCGCAGGTACCGCAATGCCGGACAATGTCTCGAGCCTGGGCCCTGGGGATCTTAAAGTGAGCTGCCAAGGTCTGAGCATTGACATGAAATTTTTTGTGAAACTGTTGGGCTCTCTCAGCCGGGGATGAGAGCGTACATATCCATATTGGGCGCGTGGCTGCATCTACCATTGCATTGCCCTCCGAGAGCGGGCCTGGGAGCTGGGTATGTGCTCTGATATGAGCCACATAAATTTTGCAAGGGGTTGATGGTATGGTTGCCCTCCCTGGCCGGCGAGGACCGGATAGATCCCGTACGGGCCCCAGTCAATGCCGGGGACATCTCTGGTCCCTGTTTTCTTTATGACCTCCCACGTGGGGCCGTGGAAGGTATGGCAAGCGGAGGGCAAAGGGCCATCTTGGAACGGGGGAGGTGGCTCCCAGGGCGGGGCACTGGGCATAGGTCCGCCCCCCCCGCCACCCCCCCCCTGATGGGGGCCGGCCTATATTTAGCTCTTTAAAGTCACCACACAAATCCCGGAAAGGATTGGAAGTCTGCCACATAGCAGCCGTAGCGCCACGTCTCGGGGAGGGGAGGCTCTTCGTTGGCGCCGAGTCTTTATTGACAGCAGCCTGAGGCCCCCGCTCTAACCCTTCTGTCCCTTCCGCCTCTGAATCTGAAGAGGAAGAATCCGACCCCGCCCTAGAATTAGCCCTCGAGCTCTCCGAGCGAGCCCTCTCAAAAGCCTTGTGCACCTCTGAAAGCGGTACAGACCCACCTGGGCTGTCCTCTACCTTAAGGCAATATCTAACCATCTCCCAGAGGGGACGCACGGAGGGGTCAATGACTCCCTCTTCCTCAGCAAAGCTGATATCATGTCCTAACTTTTCCCAGCAGGGTAAAGTAAGGTGCCCAGTGGGCCAAAACCACGGGGCGATCTCATGTATATTTTTAAAAAAATTTTGCCCCGCCGTGAGCATGCCCGATATATGGGCAACCCCCGCCTCAGCAATTGAGAGCGGAATTTCCCTGAAAGTGCGTCCACCCAGGGCCAGGTTAAGCCTCCCGCTTACCTGAAGGTACGTACCGTCCTGTGACTCGATGCAGCTCCACCAGACCCCGCACGAAGGGTGATCAGTTCCCCGTACAGGCCACCAAATGTCGCGCGCTTCTGCTCGTCCAGCGAGAAGACTCACACAACACGGGTCGGTGAAAGCTTGCTTTAATCGTTCACAGCTCCAGAGCCTCTACAAGCGTCCGCCCTGTGGCGGCTCCGTCCGTGCTCTGCCCCTAAAGGGCAGCTTTGCATGTTTTTATAAGGATAGGGGTGCCAATAGCAATACAGCAGGAAATGAAAGCTCATAGGCTATACTCATCAGTCTCTAGGCAGACTCACACATTTACAGGGCGCGAGCAGCAATGACCGCAACCAGGAAGCAGGAACCAGGCGCCATCTTGCCCAGGTCGATGGGAGGGGTAATTTAGCGCAGGCTTTGAGTCAGAAATACAGGCCGCGCCCGAGGCCTAACTGTGATGTTGGCCCCCAACAAGTGGCAACCAGATGGGGAAAAATGACAAAGAAGTAGCAATTAAGGCAGATGGCTGACTTCTCCAGAGAAACAGTAGCAGCTGGAACATAATGGAACAGTTACCTTTAAAGTGCTAAAAAATTCTGCCGATCTTTTCACCTGTTCAGTGAGTACTTTATATTCACTGAAAATTTTCTTTTAAAATGATAGCAACATGAGGATATTTATAGGTGAAAAAAATTGAAAGATCTCATTTCTATCAGATCCACTTGAATGAAAATATAAATGAAATCTTCCAGAAGAAAAAATAATCCCAAGCGGAAACACAGGATTTTAGAAAAGAACTGAGTAACAGAAAGTGAAAATGTATGGGGAAATATATGCTAATGTCATCGGAACTGAATAACGTTACTGTCTTTTGCAGTCTAAATATGTCAAAGAATTAAATTACATAATAACATTAAAGAAAGAGGCAAATTGACAATGCTGAAATGTCCTAGGGCCCTAATGTTACCCAGGAGCTGGTAAATCAATAATTCATATTTAACTGCCATAAATCAAAGATATGTGTTATAATCTCTAGGGACACTTTGAAAAGGATAATGAAAACTTGTGTCATTAATTAGCAAGTAGAGGGAAAAGTAAAATAATGAAAATATGTATAAATTAACCCAAAATAAGGTAAACAAGGGATGAATATAAAAGGATATAAAATAGGAAGAATAAATAGAAAACAAATAATAAGATGCTAGGTATTAACCCAGATATATCTTTAATTATACTAAGTGTTATACAAACACATTCATATTGAGTTAAAATCATGTTGCTTCCATACTTAAAAAATATTCATGGAATGATGAAAAGTAATAAAACAAAGTATAACTGTATAACTGTTGTACAAAAAACTATCCTGGATAAAGAGAGATTTAATGTTGATAAAAAATTTAAAGCACTGGGAACATAGAATTCTAAATTTATATGTACCTCATAACATGGTGGTGAAATATATAAAGCAAGAAATGACAGAACTATAAAAAAAGACAAATCCATAGTTTGATGGATAAACCTTAACATACCTCTCTCACAAATTAATAAAAAAAGCAAATAAAAATAAGTTACGATTTTGAAAATTTGAGCAATTAAAAATTATGTTATTTATTCTGTCTGCATACCCAATACAAAAAGCCTTCATAGTTTGACTAAAATCTGAAGATCATGACTAAAACATAAATCTGGGGATGTTTTTATAAGAAGAAATGCTCTTGGCATAACTTTAGGAGTTTCTCATTAAAACAAACCAGATCATTGAAATACTCCATATTGAACTTTTCTTTGATGTAATCTTGCATGTAGCCTAAATTTTAAGAAGTAAAAATAAATATCCCATCTCTTTAATTTAAATATCGTATTTGACCATCCTGGAAAGAAAGATGAAATTTAAAAATTTCAGAATAAATTAAAACTACTCTCAGGTGTAGACTAGGTATACTATCACTGTATTGGGTGGCGCATAGATGTACTGATTATCTCACTTATTTATCTTAATAATTGAGTCTTACATATGATATGGCAATTAGCCCTGTAAAAGTAACACCTTGAAATGCTTCTGGGTTTGAATTTTGTTTGCTTTTGGCCATTTTTAGAAATCATTTTAATTATTTGTATCATTATTATGTTTCCTACATAACAGATTAAGTGTCATTTCATACAAAGTTAATAACAAGTAATGCATTTTTTTCCCAGCACTGATGACTGAATCCATGGACTTCACACGGAGCTATGTCCCCAGCCCTTTTAATTTTTTAAAATTTTTATTTTAAGGCAAGTTCTCGCTAAATCACCCAGGCTGGGCTTGAAATTGCAGTCCTCTGGTGTTAACCTCCCAGAGCACTAGGAAAAAGCTCAGCTTGGAATACATTCTTACATATTTAAGATTGGTGGCACTTAGAGTGACTGATGTGTATTTTAGGTTCAACTCTGCAATGGTTTTATGACATCCTAGCACTTTCTAATGAGCTCAAGGCATATGAAGACCTGCTAAAAATTCTCAAGGCAATTTATGTTAAACTTATTTTAATTGAATAAATATTCAGCATGTTTATAGTAGCTGACACCAGAGAGGAGAGTTATAAATTTCAGAAACAATTACAAAGTGTATTAAATTATACATTATTATAAAACTGAGGAAAATAACAAATTTATCTTCCTTATCCTTCTAGAACCTTCCCTCTTATTTCTGGGTACAACATGAAGAAATGCTTAATACAATATTTTTCAATGTAATTAAGTCCCCACGAGAACACAGGATGTTTACATTTTCTGAATAAGGCTATGATTGAGAAGATACATCTATTTGATAATAATAAATCCAAGATTGTGATTCAAAGGAAATTGGAGATCTCAAAGTATGAAATATTCCTCTTATTAACAGAAAAAAAAGAAAGTCACTTTATAAAACTACCAGTGATTTTCCAAAAAGTAAATCAGTCTTCATAATAAAAAATAATTTTATTATTTGGTTAGCTAATACATTCTTTCCCTGACATTGCTAAAATTTATTGAAACATTTGATTATCCAAATGTATGTCAAAAGGTATTCAAATATCCTTTTGTATTTTTTGAAAACTGAAATATCTTTTATCACTTAAATAAAGAGGAAGAATATATTCTACAGTTTTTGTGTGTGTGTGTGTGGGTACTGGGAGTTGAACTCAGGACCTCGTGTGCCAGCAGGCACCCATGCCGCTGAGCGATATCACCGGCCCTTTTGTCGTATGTGGGATCCGGGAGTCGAACTCAGGACCTCATGCTTGCTAGGCAGGCGCTTATGCCGCAGAGCTATCTCACTGGCTCTATTCTGTAGTTTTCAAACTTAAACATTTATCCATATTACCTGGTAGTTTTGTTCTTTTTTACACGAACTACACTCTGTTGAGATGACGTAAATTTTCAACTACCCAAAAAATAAATAAATAACGAATAAAATTAAATACTATTATTGGAAAATATCTAATTTAGATTGTGCAGCCTTCGTTTGAATTGCTTGGGACCAGAATTCTTTTGGATTTTGGATTTTGGAATATTTGCTCATGTACAGTGAGCTGTCTCAAGGTGGGGCCTAAGTTTAAAGAGGAAATTCATTTATTTCTCATACATACTATGGATGCAGCCTGAAGATGATGTTATATGATACTTTTAGCGCACCTGCATTGTGACTGCAGCTTGTCATGTGAGGTCCGGTGTGGCTTTGTCCTGTCAGCACTCACAAAGTTGCAGATTTTGAAGCATATCAGATTTTCATGTCAGGGATGCTTAACCTATATTTGGATGAGTAAAGTACAAATAAATTATCAATATATTTCTCATTGTATATATTTTTATTTGTTTATTTATTTATTTATTTATTTTTTTTTTTTTTTGTGGGTACTGGGGATCGAACTCAGGACCTCGCACGCCAGCAGGCGCCCATGCCACTGAGCGATATCACCGGCCCTTTCTTCGTTTGTGGGTTCTGGGAGTTGAACTCGGGCCCTCGCACTTGCCAGGCAGGCGCTTATGCCGTTGAGCCATCTCACCGGCCCTATATTTTTAAAAGCTTATAATGTTAAAAATTATATAATCAAATCAGCACTTAAGATTCTTAGAGATTATCTAAGAGTCGGCCAAGTAATAATTAACTGATGGCTTGGTGTGTGAGGTACTAAGATTGGGAAACGTATCAGGTGTGGTTTCTGCTCTTGGGCTTTCCAACTAGTAGGAGGAGATGCACATGTAAATATGTATAATATGTTGTTTAGTCTGTTGTTTTGGGTGCATGACACATGTACAGACTCTAGGAAAAAGGGAAGGAAGGATGGAGGGAGGAAGGAGAGAGAGATTAATGAGCGATGAGCATAATGAAAATTCTTCATGCACAAAAGAGGAGGAATGACACCTTGAGGAGGGGAAATTGTGAACACAGTTACAGAGGCATGAAAGGTTTCGGAAATTTGAAAACTGATTACTGTAATGATTTGTTATAGTTGAGGTACAGAATGAGAAGCAGCAGAGGAAGAAACAAAAGAGTAGGAAGGAAGTTGGTGGTCTCGAGGCTCCTTAAGAAAGGCCTTGTAAGAACTCTGGATCCTTCCTAGAGCAGCTCCCCTCTGCAGATATAATGGTGAGTTTTTAAAACAATTAATTTGCCACTTTCACTTTATTTGCATATCACTTAAACATTCATTTACTTAATATTTTATCTCACTTATATCATTTGTACTTCAGGATATTTTTGTCTGTTTTTTCTTGCTCCAACTTTTCTTCATCAAGCTTGACAAAGTTCATTATCTTATCTTTACCTACTTAATTCATCAGAAGTATCTGGGGTGGATGTTGATGTAGATCTGGTAAATTTTATACATCAGGTATGAAAATGTGGATTGTTCTAACTCCAGCGGGCTGACCTACTCACAGCAGTCTCCGTAATTTATGACGAAAAACTAAAGAAGACAAGGATTATTTTTAAAATTAGAGGGCACATAAGAAACTAGTCAGCTCAGACCTCTGTTTATGCCTGTGTTATTTCTGTCCTAAAAGAGCTAATTTTAATAATAAAAAATGCAGTAATAACACCAAGGACACTGCTTTGGGAGTCACCTGTGATGTCCGCTCGGTGTTTTGAAGGCAAATGGTCAGTTGATCTGGGTGCTCTTTCAGTCTGCTCGAAGACAGAGCCTATAAATGCATGCGTGACTTATTAAAAATATAATTTACGGTAGCTGGAGAAAAATTGGAAAGAATACACAAAGGAATAAATAAAAATTAAAAGCATGATTAACACTATTGCTTAAAGACACCATTGTTCTAGAAACAAGGTTACTCTTTCACAGGAGTGCGCACCTGTTTAATGCTTTGGGAATATCAGCACAACTGTCTCCTCGCATACTGGGCCAGGGTGCGCTCTTTACAGCACGGAAGCCCGTCTCGTCCATCTTCTCATTCATGTGGAATATTGCCATTGAAAATAACCTCTACCATACATTATCTTTACGAAATTACGTTTTCTACTTGAATCGTTCCTACCTTTTGACGGGTTTATTTTCATAGAGGATCAATTTTGAGTGAAATAGTGATTTTAATTTTATACAATACTTAAAATCTGTTGGTACATTCAGCAAGGAAGTTTTGATATGTTAACTTTCTTTAGTGTAGAAAGTTACACTTTTGTTAAAAGGGAAAAGAAATAGCTAACTTCATATCCCAAACAATAGAAATAAATTCCTGAAATAAAGTTCTGATACATAGTTGAAAAGATAAAGCTATGAAAGATAAAACTGTATATTTCAGTTATAACACATTTGTTTTTAATTTTTCAGTGCTTAATTTTTAGATGACTTTGAGAAGTTTTAATGTAATTTCTAAGAAAGGTAAGGTTGATGCAAACCTTTTGAACAAGGAAAAAGGACAGTTTCTTATGATCCATCTATTCACTCTGTCTTTGAAGCATGAATGACTGTGCTTGAGTGTGGTGTATAATAATTACAGAAATATGCATGTACACAGACATAGATTCTCACACGGAATGCTGTGCTGATTGCTGGTTAGGGCTAATGACATATCCTTGGGAATTAGTTTGGATATTGCACTTTACATATATTTCATTCAGAAGTCTTTAACTCTTAGACACAAGTAGAGATTATTGGCTCAAAAGTTTCAGATAACTGTACCTTTCATATTTCCCCATTATTTTTCTATACATTAAGTTCATTTTAAAACTCACCTTTTCATAAAACTATTTCATTTAAGTTGCAATTAAAATAACATTATTCTAAGAACATGTGGATCGAAAGTTCCTGACTCATAATTATAATTTTTAAGACTATAGAAATCCATTAAATGAAGAACTAATTTTGGACAAATGATGCTGAAATGAATAGCTTATGTGAAATAGTTTTCTAAGAAAAATGTCCAAATTGCTAAGCGTTTGGAATTCTCCAACATTTGAAATTAGACATTAAATCTTTGTTGTTTTTGCAGAATGTGTATTCTTTGCTTAGTTCATCTAAGCAATACTTTGATAAATTTGTGGTCAAATTATTTCAGGATGTTAAGGGATTAAATACATTAGAGGATTGAAAAAATTACTTTCTCTTCAGTTTCATCAGGCTTTGATTATATATTTGTATAATGTATTAAGTTTCCTCCAGGAAAGACAAAATATGCTCTCCTCAATTATGAAAAGCCACTTAATACAGGGTAAAGCCAAAAACATTCTTCCAGAAGACTCCTACGGGATGTGCTGTGCTGCATTGTAAAGGGCACTTCTGTTCTAATACAATCAGATCCCAGACCAAAGCAGATGTCATGAAGTATTCTTGGACTTTCAGCACCCACCTGAAAACTCCAGAGGCCAATAACGCAATACACAAACAAACAAACACACAAACTAAGCTGAAAGCCCAAAGAGAATACAGATTAACACAAAGGCTGACCTGCTACTCTGATGTTGAACCAAGGTTCTTGGAAGGAACTAAAAAATTCTCTGATTGACAGTACCCTTGGATCCTAGAGGAGACAAAGAAAAACTTACTTGGAAGAAAACATCTCCAGGTTAAGCCCTTGGGAGTTTCACTTTTTAAAATCAACCAAATGTCAGCTCGTGATCAAAGATCACAAAACATGAAATGAAAGCCACCATGAGAGGCAGCCAAAAGAAACAACATGCCAGACATAAACATGGATGGGCTTCAAATGCAGAAATGGTCAGATGTAAAATAAGATATAGCTTTGCATGAAATATATGAATGATGAAGTGGAGTCACAAAAATGAACGAGTTATGAGACTCTATAAGGATGGCCAGGAAAGCTGAGATAAATAGAACTTTAATAAATAAAAGCTTTTAACAGATGAAATTTAAAAACCCCATGGATAGGTTAAGCAAGAGATTAGACATAGGTAAAATATGAATTATAATATAAATTTTAAAATTAATTAAAATATGAATTAAAATATGAATTCAGAAAAATATGAGTTAAAATATACCATGGCACAAAAAAACAAAGCTATGAAACCATGAAGGAGACATTAAAGATTATTAGGAAGTCCTAATGAATGCCAGAATAATAGAATAGAGATAACCAGGTAATACGTAATAGCCAAGGAGCAGATTCAGTTTGTGAGATTAAAAACTATAATGTTTCAAATTTTCTGTGAGCTGATTAGCTTCATTATGAATTTGTCATCAATGTTTTCAGAATAGTGACACATTACAGATTTTAGTTGGATCCTGCACAGTTATGTTATGACATTAACTAAATAGCCATGCAGGCACCGGGACATTATCTGGGAATGGTGACTACTGAGTGTGCACCATACATATGCACAAGAGTGTGTGCCACACTTGTAAAGTTATCCCTTTGCGCCCAGAGTCACATCCCCCACACGACTGCGGTGTCTCCCATGCTAACACTGAAGAAGGGCAAAGGAAAATCAAGATGGGGTGGAAATGGACAACGGTCTCAACTAACTGTGATTAAAATATTTTGTTTTGAAAATGTGTGATATATATGAGCATTTGAACACAATATTGGGTCCACTTCCATGACTATAAATCATCCATGCCACTGAAAGACCCAAAAATTTAAGCTTCTCTAATATCATTTTAGGTCTACTTCTCTGCAAAAATTACTAGAATTGACAGAGGGTGGCCCTTGACTTAAAAGAAGTGCAAAGCTCGGGGAGGGTCCCTTCCTTTTCGGAGAAGTCCTGACTGATCTGCACGTTCCTTACTTTCCTACCCTAGTATTCTTTGCAATCCTCACTTAGCTATTTAGCAAGCAAATCAAATTAAATATGACCAGAGCAGAAGCCATGATCTCTATTACCAAATCCTCCTTCTCCACTTTGAGTTCCTTATCTCAGGGCACCATTTTTCAACTCTTTGTTCAAGCTAAAAATCTAAGATTGTTCTTACTCCATTCATTTATTTACACCCTACACACTCAGTCCCTCCATTTTGGCTTCAAAGTGTTTCCCAGTTCCGATCCCCTTCTCCACTGCCTCGCTCCCTTGTCCAAGCCTCCAGTACGCAGTCTACTCTGGCCTGCTGGCTGTCTTCCTGTCCACCGTCGAGCACTTAAAAAACAGCTAGATTGATCTTTAAGAACACAAATCAGTCCTGTTTCTCCTGTTCATAACTAGAACAAAAGCCGCACTGCTTAGCCAGTTCTGCAAGGATTTGTGAAATCCGGCCCTTGCCCATCTCTTCAGACTTTTTTTCTGAGTCTTTTTTCCTTATTGTCCTGGGAGCACATGGTTTCTCTGTGTTCTTTAAAAACACCAAAGTTATTCCTACTTGCTCTTTCTTTTTCCTGGAGTATTCTTCCAGCACAGCCTCACATGTTTCACCTCTTATTTCATTCAGGTCTGCTCAAATGTCACATCTTCAGAGAAATGTCCTGCTCTCTTTATCTGCAAAATGACCCTTTTGTTACTTTTGATTCTTTTACCCTGTTAAATCTTCTTTTTTTTTGCGGGGGGACTGGAGATTAAATGCAGGACCTTTGAACTGGTCTACATTTTCAGCCCTTCTTATTTATTTATTTAGTTAGTTAATTTTGTGTTTTTGAGATAGGATCTTGCTGTGTAGACCAGGCTAGCCTCGAACTTATATCGATCCTCCTGCCTTAGCAGTCCAAGAGCCCTTTTTATTTTTTATTTTTATTTTTTTTTGTGTGTGTGTGAGTACCGGGGGTCGAACTCAGGACCTCGCACACCAGTGGGCACCTGTGCCGCTGAGCGATATCACTGGCCCTTTTTTCGTATGTGGGTTCCAGGAGTTGAACTCGGGCCCTCATGCTTGCCAGGCAGGCACTAATGCCACTGAGCCATCTCACCGGCCCCATAGCCCTTTTTATTTTTGAGACAGGATCTCACTAAGTCACTGAGTTGCCCGGACTGAGCTCAGACTTGTAATTCTCCTGCCTCAGCTTCCCAGAGTGCTGAAATTACAGGAATGTATCACCATACCTAGCTGTTTTATCATTCTTAATGGAACTTACTGATACATGACATACTGACGCACTGTTATAACTACATTAGATTGTTGTCCATTGATTACCTGCCTCTTAACTAGAACACTGATATCACGGAGAGGTTCTTATCCACCAGAATACCCATACCCTAGAGCCTGCGTGGAGCACAGACTCTTTCAGATTTGCTTATTTATTTCAAATGCCCATCAACATCATCTTACCATTCATAACGCCATTCAGAACCAGCATGCCCCAGGAGACTCTATTGTCTTCCTGAGGTTTTACAATCCTTCTTGTAACACACTGGTCACTGTGTGTGCCCTTTGGAACTGATCAACTCCTACAAGTAAGGTCATACTCGGTTATCTTTTTTGGAAATTTTGGCTGACTCAAAATCTCCACTGCTCACTCTTCTTTACATATGCAGGAAGATGCAAATGTACACTTCAAAGGAAACTGACAGACTTAGGAGATAGCCTACCTCTGCTTCCTGCCCCAGACTAATAGTTGTTATTCATTGTATATTTAGTATATACTGGGTATAATTCTGAGTACTTTGCCTGTGGTTTAATCTTCACTAGACCTTATGAAGACCTAGCATCCTTATTTTACAATGAGGAAACTGAGATCAGAGAAGTGAGGTAAAGTGCCCGAGGCTATGAGGTTTATGTTACAACCAGATCGTGTCTGTAAATATTATGATGTAGACATCTGCAGCTTCCATCCAAGACAGCGCAATTGATGAGTCGGTTTTCGTCAATAAGTGCTCACATTATAAATGCTCTATGTGCTGGGATCTATCTGAGCTGTTCTCTTTGATACTCTCCAACTTTTCCAATTCTTACAGAATTCTCCGTAATGACATCCCCCTCAATCCATCTTTTCCTGCCTTTCCCTTAGGGAATGCACCTGACTCCCCTCATCTCTTCAGCCTGAGCATCAGTGAGACCCTCTGCCCTACTGGCCCTGCCCCGGGCTTCACCACTGTGAAAGAACGTGAGTTGAGAACTTGCTTCAATTCTCAGAGCTATTTCCTTAAATATGGGAGAAAGGGAGGGCGGCTTCAATAAAGTTATAAAGCACCTTACCATTACAACTTTAAATATTTTAAAAATTTGATGATGTGTAACATTATAGAAAAATTGCAAGAATAATGTTCAGAAACTTAAGATACTGATACCCATCACCTCATGTTTTCAAATGTTAACATTTTACTACATCTTTATCCCTCTTCTCCTCCCTCCTCCCTTCCCTCACTCCCTCCCTCCTTTCTTTCTTTCTTTCCTTCCTTCCTTCCTTCCTCCTTGCTTTCCTCTTTTTTCATTCCTTCTCTATTTCATCTATCTATACTTTTTAAGTGACCTCTTTAAGAGTAAGGTGAAGACATGATGCCCTTCATTCCTAGATACTTCAGTATATAATTCCTAAAATGAGGCATCTTTCATCTGCCGCAGCATAATTATAAAAGCCAGGAAAATAACACAGCTCTAAAACTATTCTGTATTCTATTGCCATTTTAAGAATATTTTTACTTTAAATTTTAAAAAAAGTAAAAATAGATTTTTTTTTTTTTATGGGTACCAGGGGTCGACCTCAGGACCTCGCGCGCCAGCAGGTGCCCGTGCCGCTGAGCGATATCACCGGCCCTTTTTTCGTATGTGGGTTGTGAGAATTGAACTCGGGCCCTCGCGCTTGCCAGGCAGGCGCTTACGCAGCTGAGCCATCTCACCTGCCCTAGATGGTATTTTATATTGTTCTTCCAGCAGGGGTAGATTTCTAATCCTCCCAACTAATCAACAAGCTCTCAGTATCATCAGTGTTTCCTGCGGATTTACTCTCGATGATATTCTCTTAATTCATTTAGGTGCTTGGTTGCATACCATCCAAATGATCTTTGGGTATTTTGAGTAAAAAGTCAAAATTTAAAGGGGAGTATAGAAAATAAACTAAACATACAGAGTTAGTAAAAGACCAGGGAACCAAAACCTTAAAATATCCAGGAAAAAAGGATGGGCACCCCCAGAACCACAGAAGGGTCACCCAAAGGTACCTCTGGTGAGATGTAGTCACTGCATTGCTGCTCTCATTGGTGCAGTCACCGCTGCCCCGTCAGCACCTCTGTCGCTGCAGCCATGTGACCACCCTTGCTTTCCCGTCCTAACATCGTACGCTGAAGAATCTGGGTCTAATTGAGTGGTCATGTATTTATCCTCTAGATGTGACTGTCAGGGGAGGCTGACATGGCCAGTACCCAGCCCCTAAAACCATACACGAAGTAGCAGAGGGTCAACTCCTTGTAAAGCAGTTTGGATATTGCTGGGAAGGGCAAGCTGAGGAACGGTGTATTATATATTTATTAACAAGAAAAACGCGTAGTTCTTTTTAAACAGGATGCGTGAATACATATACAATGAAAACTAACATCTACACCCCCAAATCATAAATGAAAATACCCACGGTAATGACATATTTATTTCAAAAGGAGAGCCCATCTGCTTGGGAAGAAAATTTACTCCAGAATATAGGCTTGCTATTTCAGACAGTTTTAATATATGTAGACGACTCCTCCCCACCTGTCCCTCTACCACAAAGAAAGTAAAATACACCCACAGAGGATTTATTCCAGTCAAGTTTAAATGTACAAAGGAAACATCTGACCCACTCAGTAATGATGTCCATTAGTTTTATGTAACATTTTGGAAGAGTAATATCTGGAATATTAAATAAATAAATTGAAAAGATATCATGAAACCATGAATTCTAAAAAACCTGACCGACCCTCTGTGACCCCTTTGAACCAAAAGACCACATATAAAAAATTAATGGGACAAAGAAAAGAACTTGACAAAGAAATTGAAAAGGAAAGGAAATTACTGCATGTAACCACAACTGGGGACAGATTGTATCACAGGATTATTAGAATTTGGAGGAAAACATTATTATTTTTTAAATTGAATTGGATTCTTTATTACGGTTTTAAAAAGTATTGAACATAAGGAAGATTCCTAGCAAATATTAGATTATACCAAGAAATAATGTATATGAGAAGAGCATCTCAGAGATAAATCTCTATATAAACATTACAAATATTAAATTTTTCCTCTTGTAGCACCAATCTGATAAGAATTGCTCTTATACTTTATAAATAGCAAGCACGGTAATTCTGCTTTCTTACCTTGCTGATGGGAATGGCCGTGTTTTTCAGAGATGACCATCATGGAGCAATTTACAAGTGTGGTCCAGTGGGTGGACATCGCAGGGGACGCAAAGGAGAACCCTTTGTGCGGCAGTGTGACCTTTCTGCCCCGTTGCAGGGTGTCAGCTAATTAACTCCTCCCACCCCTGCTCTACCTTTCAAAATCCTTTTTAGACAATTTTACCTCCTTTAGGAAACACCTTAAATACCCTAAGTGGATTTTTTCTACCTACATTCCAGAGTCTCCTTGTAACTTCATTTATATATATATATATATATATATATATATATATATATATATATATATATATCATGGTGGTTTTGTTTTGTTTCATTTTTCTTGTATGATAGAGTATTATGGGTATCTACTTCTGCAATGGATTGTACATGTGTGTATAGAAGAATATGTTTATTTGTATATATGTCATACCTTCTAATATTTGCCCTCAGGATGGAAATGTGTGCTTACATGTGTACCTATTTATTTTTTGTGACACTGTACAGAATGCCATCAGTACAGGAAATGGTTAATGATCGTTGTTCAGAAGACTGAGTCAAGTGACTTAGTGCCGGAGCCCTCAGCCTGGGCGTGGACAGTACCACTGTCACATCAGCAGAGGTGTTAGATTCTCAACCCCTACCGTGAACTGTGCTTTACAGGGACTTAGGTTGCAGGCTTCACTGAATCATCTTCGAACCATCCCACCCCTGACCCGTGGAAAAATTGTCTTCCAGAAAGAAGACCAGTCCCTGGTGCCAAAAAGGTTGGGGATTAAATGTCACAGGGCAGAATTATAGGAATAGAGAGCTTTAGCTTCATGTGAAATCTAGGTTTCTTTAGATTCACTGTAATAGAAGTGTATGTATTTTTTGTCCTATTTGCATTTCCAGCCATTGGAAAACCCAAATTGCCTCACGGGTCATTGTAACTATGTAATCCTACTGTAAGCTTCTCCTGCTTTAAACTACACCACAGTCCACAAGGATCCAAGAAGTTGAACAGATTTACTTCCTGCCATTCCTGGGATATTAGTGATATAAATCACCCCTGCTGCTGTGCCTTGAGCGTGTGGAAAATGTGGTCTAATATTAAACCTTGGGCACAATTTCACAGCACTGTGCAGAATCAAGTTTCTTGACAACATTTGGACAAAGGGAAGGGAAAGAATTTTAACTGGTATCAGAGAGTCTTGCATAAAGGGGTCTTCTAAATGAGAACTAGGACAAATTCGTTAAAACAAAAATCACTTCAATGTATACCTGAATAGAAAGTCCAGGTGGTTTCCAAAGCTTTTGTCTTAGATTTCTGTTTTTATATCCTCAGTAAGTGCATAGGTTTCTATAATATCCAAACCCAGTAAATTCTCTGTTACCACCGTTGTACTTAGAAGTCATGGGAGAACAAGAGTGCTATGAATAATCTGTTTACTTGCTAACGAGCACAGCTAGGATTGTCCAATCAGCTAAAAACTAGAAGAGAAAGTCATTTCCCTCTATAATGTTTTTAGATGTTTTTGTAAGTGTGAATAATTGGGAAATCTTAACTGAAAGTATTCTGCAAATGGTGGTAATTATGGTGGAGGGTCTGACCTTTTCAACATTCTTATGAGCTCTGCATCGAGTCCCTTGAAGGTTAATGCTGTACATCACTGCTCTTATAAGGCATTGCTGGAAGAGTTGAGGGCAGAATTTGCACATGATTATTTCTCATATTCCTGGGTTAAAGGCCTCAGCTAAGATTGTCTTCTGATGCTGGTCTCAACTGACTGTACTGGCAAAGAAAAAGTGTATGTTATCCATGTGCTTTCCCCGAGACAGAGCCCAGAAAAACTGAGAGTGGCTTCCTCTTTGGACCAATCTTTCCAATGTGCTCTCTGAGATATTGGGAACCCAATCAAAGAGCCACCCTTTCAATGCCTTATTTCTGCCTCCCACCCAGTGGGTGTGTGAAAATCTCGGTGGTCTGGAAACATTTGGTGAAAATCTCTGTGTGTACTCAGCCAAGCTGTCCTGCACCACTCCAGTGTCAAAACAAGTCTGAGCCTGCATTTTGTATTTGCAAATTTAATAATTCTGTAAATGCAAAGCTGGGAATACTCGTAGGTGGTAGACAGAGAACAAAGCTGGACAGAAGCATCTAATTAAGCTAAATTCTACTAGCAGTTTACATCTGGAGTTTTTTCCTTTTAGAATGAGTAGGGGGAAAGTTCGATCAATGTTTTGAAACCTCACTAAGGAAAATCTTGCATCAGCTATTTAGAAACAACCTTATGTATAATTTTGCACACAAAAGTTGTAGGGAAACAGTAGTTATTAGAAGGGGATGGAAAAGTTTAAGATGTGCATTTTCCCTCATATTAAAGTTTAAACTCACAAATAAGTTTTATTACAAAGGAAATTAAAGTTAGATCCCTCTTTTATTAGTTCAACTTCAAAATTGGGCTGGGTGGGATGTTGTATCAGTCAGTGTTTTACTAGAGAAACAGATATAACACAAGATATAAAAATGTGTAAGAATTTACAAGATCAGCTTACGATGGTCACCCACGGAGTCGGATGAGGAAGCGTGCAGAGGGTATCTTCACGGTGGGGGTTGAAGGGTCCAAGGTCTGGAGCTCACTGCGGCATCCCATGCAAGTCTGTATCAGGAGGCTGATGGGTTGGTGGTAGAAGGCTGAAGAGTCTACACGGAAGCCAAAGGGTCTGCACTGGAAGCCAGAAGACGATGTCCAAGGTGAAGGCGAAAGCTGGAGCTCCTCCAAAGAACAAAAGCAAGTCCGTCTTTCCCTTTATGCCTTCCAGGCGATGAGCCACCCCAGGATGGGTTCTGCACACCCAAGGGTGTGGAACTGCTGAGCTGACTTAATTAAGCTTCTCCTAACTAAACTTCTCAAATTGACACACTCAACCATTGCGGATGCAGGTACATTTCAAAAGGTATTTCAATCACTATGGTGCTCAACTTTCTAGCTCATCAATTCCATTTCACAAATCATGGAGGCAGATTAGTTAACTAAGTCCATCCTGATCTAATGGCGGATCCTTTTGAGGTTCACCTGGACTAATTTCGACACTCCTCATTGTGGTCATATATTTTCAGTTGGGAAGGAGCCTTGCCTGAATGCAACAAGGTTTTTATTTCTCTTGTAACGTACCTTGCAAGATAGAGTGCTTCAACCACCAGATGTGTGCCCACTGAATTGCTTCGAGGTTTGTTCTCTATACAGTGTATGGAATTGTGGGGAAAGAAGTCTCTACTGAGTTGAGTTATCAAAGCCAATATTTTAATTCAGTAAGAACACTTACCTGGGAAATGGGCAAGTTTGAACTACAGACCTTATCTCAACATCGGTGTTTTTCTTTTTTTCTCCTTCTTTTTGCCTCACTGCAAGTTAACAAATAATCGACATCCATATAGAGCTTGCTGCCTTTGCATGAAGTTAGTGTGTGACTCTACTTTTGCTTTATATAGAAAACAGAGAGAGTTTAGTTTTTAAAGAAAATGAAGATATTTAGGAGGGGCTTTATATCTTTGACACTGAGATCATTAAACCTCTAAAGTTATAAAGACTAACATTTTCTCAAATTGCCTTCATAAGACAGTAGGTTTATTTTAACACATGTTTAATTATTAATAATAAAAACAACCACAGTGTTTGGTATTATTTTGTGTTTTATGGTATTTAGGGAAAGGAAGACATGAAAATAACTGCAGAAAACATGATGGATCTATACCAGGAGGGTGAGATTGAAACATATGAACTTATTAAACTCTTTTTTAACTTACTCATCACTCAGGAAGGTGCCTCAATTGCAAACTAAAATTGATCATTTCAGGAAAAGCAAACCTCAGCCTTCTCCAGAGGGTCCAATATGGGTTGTGGTCATCATTTCACTACCAGTAATTTAAAATCTTCTTGGAAACATTACCTTTCCAATTTACTGTAAGTTTTGATGGATCTGTGAAGCCACACTTGAGATGTTGGTAAATAATATAGATACATAAACTATGTATCAGGAAGAAAATAAGCAGTAAATAAACCAACAACAACAAAACCCATGTGGTATGAGCCAGGAAATCATCCAGTTTTGTGATATTTTATGAATTGTAATCCAGCAGAAAATCAATCCAATTTGTTTCTGTCTTTTCTTTTTAAAATTCTTACCTGTAGACATGTCAGCAAGCTGGAAGACTTAATGCTAGTGGAAAGCCATAAACAGTGACACTTAGGGAAAATAGGATCTCCTCACACTCACTTTTTAGAACTGCAGGGACCCAAGGAAGCTGTTCAGAGAGACCATGTAGGCAAAGTAGAATCATTTGTCAAATATTTCTCTTTTCAAATAATATCTCTCTCATGATCTCCCTTAAGAAGTTTGATTTTTACTGATTGTCTACAGCTGTTCTGACTTTATAAAACAAAGAATATCCCATAATAGGGCAGTTCTCGGCAGTTAAAAACCAACTAAGTCTTACTACTATGATTAGGAAGGATCAGCTGAGTTTCCCAATGCTTGGTTTTACGGTAGAAAGTAGGTTTAAGAGAGTGCAACATTTCACAGGTACTTATTAACTAGTTATGGAGGAGCAATTAAATAAACTTGGGAAATACTGAAACTTCACTGGACGGTGTGCAGCGATTAGCATGGATTTTGGTTTGTTTGCTTGTTTTTCCCACATAGGAGAATAACATTAGAAGATGGTCTATTTCAGTACTATAAGAAAATGAAAACTAATCAACCAACCAACCAAATACACAAACAAAAAAGTAGATAAAGAAGACTTGCATCTTGCTTGACTATAGAATTTTAGCAAGGGAAGTTTAACAAAAAAACATATTTCCGTGTATCGTTCTACACCAGCTACAGTGGTACCTCAGTTCATGAACTCAATTTGTTCTACGATTTTAGAAAAGGTGGCCATGTTTGTGTCTGTGTGGGAAAGATGGCAGCCGTTGTGTTTGTTACTTGATGCAGAGTTTATGAACAAAAACAAAATTTTGCCAAACACTTCTTTTAGTAAACCAAATTGTTTGCTAACAAATGT
Organism: Erethizon dorsatum; assembly: GCA_028451465.1. Taxonomy (NCBI): domain Eukaryota; kingdom Metazoa; phylum Chordata; class Mammalia; order Rodentia; family Erethizontidae; genus Erethizon; species Erethizon dorsatum. The sequence continues at coordinate 83,589,705 of CM051822.1, forward strand.
GTTCATGACCTGAGGTACCACTGCAGTTACAGAGACTTGAAAAAGGTGAGTTGAACATAGGCATTTGCTTTCACATCTTCCTAACCCTCTGTTAAAATGTTAATAAAGTTTTGTGTCTTTAAAAACCCACAAGGACAAAGTGAAAAAAGAGAAACAACATTTTAAAGGTTAAATGCAGACAGATAGTTATCTAATGCAGCAGACATTATTGAAACCTAGAATAGCATTATTATATGAAAATTAATGCCATAAATGATCATTCAATCTGAAGCTACAAGTACAATCTTTTTTCAGCATTTCAGATCTGAGCAAAATCAGGAGTTTGATATTACGTAAAGTTCATGACTTCTAATTTCTTCTTTACAAAGGATGTACATTGAATAAACAAAGATTATCGGTAAAAAACAATTAGAATTGTAACAAACACCGTAACAAAGAGTTTAACAAGCATTAGTCTATTTAATATGCACACAACTCTTGAGGTGACGTAATTTTCCTTCTTATATATAAAGCTGTACATAGCCTAAGATATCAAAATTTACTCCATTCAACAGTGGCTATTTCAAGATACAGCCTTTCTTCCAGAAATAAAACTTTGTACAGCACGTGAGGTCAAGTTCACTCATTACCCCCTTCTTGCCTATCGGCCCTTCAGTGTCAGGAACCACGACAATATTGTTTTGCACACTGTTCCTATAGGTGAATGGTCACAGTCTTAGGGCTATGAATAAAAGCTTTCCCCGACCCCTTATGTAACATAATCTAAACCACTTACATGTCTTTCCTTTAAAAAAATTCAAAGTCCTTCATATATAGCTTTTTATGCCACCATGATTGTAATAACCTAGATACATACTAGTGCCATGTAAATCATGTGTATTGTTTATTGAATGATCAGTGTGCATAAGACATGTTTTATATTTTAATTTGTACAACTCTCTGTAGCTATTTATTATTCCTGCCTTAAAAACAAGAAAACCTTTATTCAATGATATGAACTTGCCTAAAGTCACAGACTAGTAAGAGATAGAATAGGGATTTGTATCCACTTGTGTCTAATATTCATCTGTGTATTCATTGAAATGGACTACATGTTCACCTCTGTGTGTATTATGAATCTAAGCATAAGAAAACATTGTTTTTGTTTTCAAAGTCTGTATATGTTGGTTGACTCTATCTATTTTAAATGTGGGTAATTTAGCAACCACTTAGAAAACAATGAGATTATTTCAAAAGCAAATATCAAAATGCATAAACATCAGAGGGTCACATGGTAATAATTTGCATACTAATTGTGTTCTCTTCCTTTGCGTGCGGATGACTCAGTAACAGTGAGATTCTGGTAGTTATTTGTGAAAAGATCTTAAAAAGATGACAATGTCCTTAAAGATCATGTAGAAGCTCTTGAAAAGAGGTAGGCCATTAGGGATCGGATGAATGAAAACACAGAAGAAGATGGATGTACTTTAACTGAGCATAGAATACATTACTCCCAAGGGGGAATGACATCACTTGGCTAAGATTACCTACACGATTAAAGAACTGGAAAATGTCCCATTGAGAAAAGTCTAGACATTCTGAGGTAGCTTCATGTAAAGAACAGAATCCATGAGATTATGTGTCAATGAATAGTTTTTTATTTTAGAAGAGGAATTTTCTGCCTTAATAGGTCTGGACATAAAGAATTAACTGACAGTAAAGCACAGAAAACTTTTGCTAAATATGGTACAGGTTGTGAAAAACTAAATTAACTACCGAGCAATATTGCGGGCTGTCTTTAAAAGAGACAATGACAAACACATACTTTTTCAGCCTTCTGGAATGGTTTCTCTGTGATAAAGAGCACTAGGTGATGAGGAATAAATCGGGATTCTCCTTGAGCACTCATCCAACTTTCTTTCTAAATTAAGGCTCAGAATGAACTTTCCCTTTGCTTCCCTTTTCAGAACTCTGCACTGATGACTCAAGTACTATTGCATAACGTTCCAGATTTAGATGAGACCACCTGCCGTCCTCCCGGCCCTCACTGCTCACCGTGTGGTCCAAGGCAGCAGCAGTACACCTGCAAGTGAATTAGACCTGAGATGCAGGCCCCCCGCAAGCCTCTTGAGTCAGCATCTGTCCTTCGGGAAGGTCTCCAGGTGAGGCATGTGAACACGAAGCAGTAGTCCAGTCCGTTCTCTCTGTCCCTAGACTAAATTCCCCTGTCCTTTTCCTACACGGTTTCTGTTCGGATTGTTCTAAAAGCTAATACAGAAGAAAAATGTCTACCTTCAATAAATATATTGATAGGTATACATTGGTTTTTACTGTCAAGTTTCTATTTTATTGACAAGTTATTCTCTAGAGAGTCAAAAAGGGAGACTCAAGGTTATCTCATAATGATTTCTATTTTGCAGAAAACAAAAGGTACTATTTGTCTGTTCTTTTGTTTCTTTTTCAATACCTGTCTTGCTCTCTCTGCTTCTCTTTCTACCCCACTGTCTCTTTTTATTTCTTTGTCTTTCTGTCACTGTGTGTGCACACATGCATGGGCACAGCACAAGTGTATGTTTATATAACCAAAGTTTTTTCATACCTTTGCTGTTTTAACTTCAGCATCCTGAATTTATTTGAATCAAGATGTAAAGTGAGCACTTTGGGTTTTAAAGACCAATAGAAATTAAGTCCAAGAAGGAAAGCTTTGTAAAAAATGGTGCAAATCAGCCACCACTTTTTCAAAGGACACCACTGTGAAGACGCCAGCAAAGTGGAGTGAACAGCGCAACGGTATGGGGTAAACTGAAAGCCAACTCTGTTAGGAGGCAGGAAGCTTCACCATGACTGCTGAGATGGGGAGGCTTTGTGATGATAGCTAAAGATGTCTCAATTTTAATTTTCCCCAAATTTATTATGAGAAATTATTTTTAGCATTTACGTTTCCCAACTTTTCTCTATATGGTCTATATAAACTAAAATTACTGTAGATGACAGTTTATCCGTCCTTCTCTCTGCCTTCTTTGTCCCAGTGCCCAGTGCCCTGGTGAGGAAAGATGGTTTGAGTGGAAAGAATATGAAATAGTTGACGGTAAGCTTCATTTGGAAGACAGCAAGTAATGCGACTTGACATAAGGGACATCTTCCCTGAACTGACTTAGAAAATGATTACCGCTGGAGTGCCCACGTTAACTCGTACTCATTCAGGCCAATTGGTTTCTCTGAATGAAGCCTGAACATTCCGGGAGGTGAAGCCGTTGTAATTTTAAAGTGTTTAAATTTTTCATTAAAATAAATAAGGCTTTACTTTAAACATTTCTTTTTCTACAAGTGACCTTTCATTTTTTCCATTTACAAACTAACAGATGAGCTATTCCTCCCATCTGATGCTGTGCATTTGTCTAGCGCTTCTGCAGTAATTAGCAAGGTTTCTGGATGAATTATGCCACTTAACATCTGTTATTAACTATAAGCTCATTTATTGCCTCATAACAATATCATTACAAACAAAAGCTGTGCAAATGAGAAGCATTTCTTTGTAAACCCTAATAAGTGTACAATTTGTGTGTTAATATTTACTTTTCTATAATTCTCTCACCATTTGTGACTCTGTGTTCAGGCATTTTAATTAGGTTGAATTTCCATCCCTTTAGCATTAGATTTTTAAGTTTAATGCTCTGTTGATGAAATTGTTTTCCTTTTAATCTATGTTACGTATTACAGAAACTCCGTTTGTGGAACTTCAAAGCTTAAAATGGGATTTGGGTGCAAGGAAATCTAACAGTGCAGTCAGAATCCCTCCTGGCAGCACTGTGGCCACTATGGACTTCAGTGACTGGTGGAAGGTTTGTTTTTCTTTAAATTATTATATTACTTGTCAAAAAGTAAATATGGGAAATATGTGAAATATGTGAAACTTCACATTAGAATTTTTGTGAAAATCTTGAGCCATGTTCTCTATTTTCTTTGCGTTCTGAGAAAAGAAACAGCTTAATAGAAAGGGCTGCAGTCGCCTGGTTGGGAGGAAAAAGGAAGCAAGGGCACAGAGGGGTGTTGTAGAGGGGTACCTTTGCCCCCTCGGTGGGAAGGCCTGAGAGTGGCATTGGGCAGGTACGGTGTGAGTAGAGAACATCTGCTCTAGTCCTGTGGGCTGCGCTTCATTCACTGGAAATGCGAGTGACTTGAGGCTTTCTGAATTAGTCTCTGGGTGATGGGAGGCAGTGGCGGTGTAGATTTGAAGTACAGGATGAAGAAATGCAGAATGGAGAATCAGATTCAGCGCAGAACACATGTTCACGTTCTGGGCGAGAGAGCAGTAGCTGAGCTCGCTACCTCTCTTGAGATGACAACAATAATGAAAGCTCACACAACTGTACTGCGCACATATCAGGCACTCTTTTGTACTTTACATATATCTGCCCTCTTAATCCACAAAACAACCCGATGAGATGAGAGTCCTGTCATCGTCATCACATTATCATCACACCATCATCATCATCTTCCCCGTTTCTCAGGTGAGGAAAGAGAGAAGTTAGGTGACTTGCCCAAGATCACACGGTGAGGAAATTGGAGAGATGGGATTCAAGCCTGGCATTGGCTGCATAGTTAGTGCTCATGAACACTGCTCCCCACTGCCTCCAATGATGGTCGTGTCAGGAACCACCAAGCCTTTGCTGTGCGCCTTCTCCTGTGTTACCTCAGTGAATCCTTACAGCAGCAGTAGAAGACGGGAGTGGTTTTGCTCACTTTGCTGTGATGAGGACGTGGGAGAACCAGCTTTTGGATGGTGGTCAGAGTCTACAGGTTGGCTTTGACTGTCGTAGACTGAATCTTCAACCTCTGCCTGGAGTGCAGCCTGCAGCCTGCAGGCCGCTGAGCACACCTGAGCAGGGATGAAAGACCTGGACTAGAGGTGCTCCAGGCACTCATGAGTACCGTGGGCCAACGTGACCACAGGGCAGGGCATGGACGTGTAGATGCTCTGCCTACAGTGTCCACAGGAGCTGCCCAGGAGAGAATGACAAACCTCCCGAGTACTTCTCCAGAGCAGAGGAACTCTGAGAAGAAGCAGCTCATTCTGATTATAGTTATAGAGTTTGGAGCTAACAGTTTGTATTTGGATTTATTTGTTTTTGCAGTTGGGAACAATGTATCTCAATTTTGAACTGTTCGGATGTTGAGAAAGTACTTATAATAGTTTACTGTAGAGGGGTACCTCTACCCTACCTCAAATTTTCCTGCAGAGAAAATGAGACATGATATCTGAAGATGGCCAAAAGAAGAAGAAGCAAAGGAAGTCAGGAAAATAGAGTGTGGCTATCAAGTGAGAGTAGAGAACAATCCAGCGCATCTGTCCCAGACCTTTGAAGCAAGAGTGACGAGCTGAAATTATAGAAAGCACCACTTCTGCGGGCAAAGCTACAACAGCTCTTGGGGGAACTCAAAAGCAGGAGTGAAAGGATTTCTACTGTCGGTGGAGAGTCTGGGCTCTTCGTTAAGTCGAGAGGCAAGTAGGGAGTTGACACAAGTAGAAGAGCATTTCCTTGTGAGGTAGGAGAGAAAAGACAGTGCTGGAAAGTCATTGCAAGTAGCAGTCACCAGGATGGCAAGAAGGGACTGTCGATGCAAATCAGAATTCTGGAGTAGTCTCCAAATTTACTTCATTGGCTTATTGGGCTCCGCATAGCCCATTGCAGGTGTGTCCGTGTCTGGAGTTCAAGTCTGGGTCACCGCTGATGATACTGTGATTCCCTGGCAGCCTCTGAGTAGTGTGTTTTGGGGGAAGAATGCAAAATGAATCTACAGCAAAAATGTCTAGGTTTTGACAGCTGGTTAACAGGGCAAGAAGTAAGGAGAAGTAAAGGTCAGAAATAATGGCATACTTATATGCCTAGAGGAAAAGTCAGAAGAGGGAGCATGGGTTGGCCGTAGATAATACTCCACTCTATTTTGCATATGGGAAATTTAATACATTTTAAGTGATGTGGTTTCTGTGCCTAGGCGACTTACCCAGGCTGACGTATCATGCTGCTGTGTGGTGCTAGACACCAGGGGACAGTTATGATTGGTTTCATCTGGGTCACCAGAAAGGTGCTGATCCCAGAAAGATGGAAACAGTGCTCAGTCTGATGTGGGGCTTCAGATATCAGCCTGTAAGATGAAGTATCTTTAATCTTCTTTTGTGAATTATTAAAATTCAAGGTCAATATGCAAAATTAGCTTTTATTATCACATCAAAGTTGCACTTTCGGGGGCCGGTGAGATGGCTCAGCGGTTTAAGCGCCTGCCTTGCAAGCGCGAGGGCCCGAGTTCGACTCCCGGAACCCACATACAAAAAAGGGGCCGGTGATATCGCTCAGTGGCACGGGCGCCTGCTGGCGCGCGAGGTCCTGAGGTCGACCCCCCGGTACCCACAAAAAAAAAAAAAAAAACAAAGTTGCACTTTCATTAAGTTGGAAAGCCTGACAAATGTCTTTTTCCAAAATCTCAGTTCTTGAGAGGAAATTCAAACCTTATAATTTCTCATCATTTCCATCATTCACCCAGGCCCTCAAAGGTCATTAATATTGACTTCATAACCTCGTTTCTTCCCTAAACAGATATCGTATTAACGGCGGTCTCTTTGCCCATCACTAGTACTAATGCTTACATTTATACGATGCTATTAAAGTATTCGGCTAATGCTTGCACATCGTCCTGCATCTGCACCATCATCTAGCAGATGTGATCTAACAACAGTGGTGAGTAACGTCCCAATTTTAAAAATCAGAATCCTGAAGTTCAATTGAGACCCAATGGCCCCCAAAGACTACTTGTGGGTGGCATAACCAGTATGGAAATTGGTTTTTTGATCCCTAGGCTGATGATTTTTTTTTTTTTTCCACTTTGCCACTTTTGGACCCAACTCCAAAGCTCAAGCACCATTAAGACTGTAAAGGTAGAGGCAATCTTCTGTCTCTCTGGGGGAGATGCACAATTCCCAAATTAACTCAGAAGTAATGTAGAAAGACTTTCCCTTAGCTTAGAGGTGAGGAAGTTTTTGCATTTAACCCAGAGAGATTGAAAAACACTAGACTCCTCTAACAGCTCTTCATAACTTCTACAGAAATCATGTGAGCCTATTTCTGAGAATCCTTGTATCTGGCTGTCACACTTGATTCCTTTCTCTCATGAGTAGAGTGGCTTTCTTTTGTAATCCTCAAATCACTTTGCTTCCCACTCTTGAAAGTCCTGATCAGGGCAGCTACAACCCCACAACCAAACTGGTGCTTGAGAAACACAGGGCAGCCCTGAGGTACTTCTCACAGTGTTCTGAATACCATTCATGGTCCCAGGAATCTTGTTGACCTGGAAATCTAATTTAAAAATAGCTGACATTCTTAACTTGACCTCCTTTTTTCCCAGTCATGGCAATTTCATGCAACACCAATAAGTTCCGGAGACTTTGCCAATACAGTGACTTTTATAAAGATGAGTCGCTCTTGACAACAGTCACAGGAGGTCCCCTTCCCTCCTCTAAGTGAGCCCTAGCCTAGACATTCTCCAGCTAATGCATTGCCTGCACGTGTTTGCTCATGCTATACTTTTGCCTGGAATGACTCTCTCCTATCCTGATAAACTGGAAAGCACCTACTCTTCTGTTAAATCTACCTCAAATGATGCTTAGTCTTAAAGTCTTCCCTGCCTTCCTCAGGTTGTGCACGCCGTCCCTTCCTAGGCTCCAAGTTACCTCAGACACACCTTGGCCCTCCTCATCCTCCTCACATTATAGTGGACTTGTCTCTCTCCTGGCTGTCTTCGTATCACAGTCCCTGACGGCAGGTGACATGTGAGAGAATAAATGATTGCATCCTTTCCCAGAATGCCTTACTCTGTTTATAGGCTCATAGAGATGGAAGAATACAGATAACAAATGAATCCTATGTACATATTTTCCTGCACTAAGATGTTTTGTGTCCTCAGTAAATCATTGCTTTTTCAAATGAATTTTGAACCCAGAGCAGGTCAGGAATTGTTGTGGACATTCTTTACAGTTTGCCTAGACTTCCATCATCTTCCTGCCTCTATTCCTCCCCATCCATGCCAACTTCTTCCTAGGGTGAGAACACTTGAAAATGTCCTTGTAACCCTAGAGCAACAATCAAAAACAGTGAAGACCTCATAACACCCCAAAATAACATCGCACAGGCAAGAGCATGTTTATAGAAACATAGAGCTCAATGTGCTTTAAAAATTATTTACCTCTCACTTTCATTTATGAAATTAGCTAAAACTTCTGTTTAAAATACCTTGATCTTTAAGTCCTCAGAGAAGGCAAAAACTTGACTTGCTTCATCTGTTGCAGTTTCCTTTTTCATGACGTTATAAGAATCAACTAAATTTTCAAGAGTCCAAAATGTTGCAGCTGAAGCACTTTCATATTTGGAAAAAGCATAATCAACATTCTTTCTCCATATGTTACCTTTTCAACGGGGCTGTTTTTTCACCCTTTGAAAATTTATAGTGTCAGAATTCCTCAAATAAGTTAAGAGGTGAGAATTAAACCCAGAATGATTTTATGGTCGCAATGCAGAGGGACGAACTATAGTCCAGATTCCATTCCAGGGTCCCTAGCTCCTCCTGGGCCCAGCTCTGTGCCATTCACCTGAACCAGCTAAGGAATCACTGTTCACAAAGGACACTGGCTTCCATTTCCGCCCAGTACAGCATGTGGTCTGAGCGCGTACCCAAAAGGTAGGTTTGTTTTTTGGTCTTATGATATTTAAATTTTTCTCAATACCATCTGGAAACAGGTTTCCCCTTGACAATGTCAGTTTAGCCCCACATTTCTCCAGTTTTTGTTTCCTTTCCGTCTGTCCTTCCACTGTTTCTGGGTTGCGGTTGGAGAGAAAATTTCTCTTTCACTCTTCCAGCTGTGGAGCTCTTCGGACTTCACTTCCTTGGCCCTGACTGCTACACCCGCCAGGTTCCTCCCCTTTCTATCGCGCCTTTTCCAACCTCTTCCAGCGCAGTGATGCCCATCCACGGCACAGGATGGTTCAACCTTTTGTGCTTCCTGGGAAGAAAGCAGCTTGTACTGGTGACTGTGACCCTTTGCACGTGGTGTAATATATCCAGTGAATGCTTGAATGAAGGAAAGAGTGAGTGACTTTGACCGACAATGATTTTCTTTCCTTGGGCTCTGTACCTCTAAGTTTTTGCATTTCCTGAAAGGGAACATTATGTCTGGATTTGTTAAATCCTTTCTCTCTTGTTGTTACTTTTTTTTCTGGCAAAGTCGCTTTGATTGGTAGTCAAAACAAGTTTTTAAACATAAAAGAGGTGGAAAAGAAGAGCTGATGCAGAAACAAATACATTCAGCCACAAGTGTACAGCCTGAGATCGAAGAGCTCTGTCTATGAAATTCACTCATTAGGAGGCTTTTATCTTGAGGACATAATACCTCTAATTAGCATAACTTTGAAGTCTTCCTTCTATGAAGCTGCCCAAGTAAGTGATTCTCAGTCTTTGCATGTCATCCTTCAACCATGGCTTTGTTAAAACAAGCTGTCTTAAGTTTAGTCATAATTACAAAACTTTCAGTGCGTAGAACAAGATACTTTGCTATTTCCGTTCTCCTGCCCAAAGGAACTTAAGGAAGAAGAGCTATTTGTGAAGGAATGAATATCAATGGCTGTGACCCCTAGCGTTCTTTGAATACCCTGCATCACTTGGCATTGGAAATGATGAAACCGATTTTAAGAAATTTCTAAAGCATTCCACAGTTTGAACAGGGGTTGCCTGTCTCTGAACTCAGAGCACAGATACACATAAGCATTCAGTCAAAAGGCTTCAGGGCCTTGGGGTAACCTGCACCCTAGACGTCTACCTCTGCTGTGTCCAGACAGGCTTAGTCCAAAGCAACCAGGGAGTGATCACTTTAGTGGCAGCCATTCACCGCAGGTTTAAAGTAGTTTCAGATCTAAAGCCAAGGAATGTGCCTCTGCTCCTCTTCTGTCCGTGTTCTGGTGGGTACAGCTAACCTCAGAGAAAAGCAGAGGCCCTGGCTTCTTAATATCCTATCCATCGCTGCAGAGGGAACGCATTTTCTTATAGAAATAAATGAGGGGTGTACCTTTGGAATAGTGCCTCCTATCACTTGAAATCAGGTCCTTTGTGGGTGAGACCAGAACTGAAGCTTCCAGTGATTGTATGCCTGCAAGAATACACCAACTTACTCACAAAAATTAAGAAAATAACTCATTTAAACAAATATAGATCAGTGTCTTGTCAAAACAGAAATGTAAGTTCCCAGCTAGCTACCATGGTTCATGGTACTGGAGTTGTCCAACCATGTAATTCTCCTGCACCAACTCAAAACTGAGTGTCTAGACCTGGAAACAACTGTCTGAACGTTACTCGCCAAGGCTGGAATAAGTATTACACTCATTTCAGAGTTTAGGACAAGTGCTGGGTAACACAAAAGAAAATCACTGAAACTTCAGAAGAAAGCAATGACATCAGGGCTGTGGGAAGGGGAAAAGTGTTACCGCCGTGTGGGGGAGTTAGATTTGAAACTCCTCTGCTGTAATTTCAGTCTCAATCAGCCTCTTTGACAATTTTGCAGACAGACATAAATTTCTTTCAAACTTATTATATCTTTTACAGTCAAGTTATTAACAAAGGAAAAAGCCAGATATTTAAAAGTTGTCTTCTAGGCATTACAGAAGGATAGAAACAATAGTCTATTTATGATTTTTTGTTTGTTTGTTTTCTATGGTGAGTCTTATTTATCTTGTGGACTAAATTGGGTTGGAGTGGGGATGGGGATCTGACTAGGATACTCCAAAACTAATCTTGTACTAGAAAAGTGAAATAGATAACCTCAAAAGAAGTCTGCCCACTAGAAGGAGAAGAGCTCCACCCTGCAGGTTTATACGCGAGTGCCTGCGTGGGCCAGGGATGTACGGCCCTGCCTGTGTGCCAGGATGTCAAGTCGGTTGCAGTGTTAAAAAATTTTGTGATGCTCTTTAAAAGTTTTATTTAGGACCATCAGGGAAGGTGTAGGTGTGATGGAGTTTTTTTGATAGGGAAGCAAATTGGGCTCAATTCCAAATACAACAGAGAAAACTGGGAATTTAGAGCTGCGGAGTAGGGTGGGAGTGAATGGGCAGAAAATTACTAAGAACAAACATCAGGGTCAGAGGAGAATTCTGACTGAACTGACCTAACTGGACACTTGCTGAGCACAAACTGTGGTGATCAGACATCCGCCCAGTATGGTGAGTAACGAGGAACCGGATCAGATGCCTACAGTGATCAGATATTGAGGATGGGGGTCCTGGTGAGGCTGATTTAGCAGGATTCTTGCTCAATTCAGAAAGGAACCTGGAAGGCCTGGGGTCGAGGTTGAGTCAGCGAGGGGATTCTGAAGTGCGGGCCTGGACCTTGGTCCGGGAGGTAATCTTTGGTATAGCGCCTGACTGTCCTCCTGGGGGATATCTCATCACAGATTGAGGCAAGTGCTGGGAGAAGGGGCCCGCAGAACGGCAAGTGCATGCAGCAGGGATCAAGAGGCTGGAGGTCAAGAAGGCTCCTGTGAGGAAGCTGCGATCTCAAGGAAGGGTAAGAAGAACTGGGGAACCGTGGGTCGGGTGGGGAGGAAATTCCGCAGTGAGACCTAGCATGGAACAGGAGAGAGCCGAGTCCAGAGGGGTCGGAAGGACATCGAGTGTGCAGAGCTGCGGGGAAACAGGAGGGGGCAGTGGTGGGGAAAGGAGGCGTGGGACAAACCCAGAAGGGCTTGACAAACTCCACCTGCAAACGCAGATCAAATCCCAACCCTAAGGCAAATGGGAAGGCCTTCCATTGCTGTGGGTGGTGGTATGATCGATCACATGTGCGTTTTCAGTGCTACCTCTAGCTGTGGAATGGGAAAGAGAGAGACAAACACCAGAGACAGAATATGGTGCTACTAGGAAGAGAAAGATAAGGCGGAAAGATTCGAGAAATATTTAGTCAGTCTGCTCAGTGTCACTGGGTGATGGGTTTAACTGAAGCCAAAGTGAACCGTGGAGTTTTGGACGTAGAGATGGGTGGATGGTGATCTCACTGGTGTAGAAAATTATGGAAATGACCCAGTTTTGTGGAGGGAAAGTTCCATGATTTCCATTTTAAGTACACAGAATTTTAGTGCCTTTATGGTATGCAGGAGCTAGAACAGGTTTGACAATGTAATAAAGATAATTGAGATGTAAAAAGAATACTAAGCTTCCTCCTCATCCTCCTCCTCCTGTTCCTTCTTCTCCTCCTCCTTTCTTCTTCTTCCCTCTTCCTCCTCTTCTTTCTCCTCCTCCTACTTCTTCTCCTCCTCCTCTTCCTTCTCTTCCTCCTCTTCCTTTTTCCTTCCTCCTACTCCTCCTCTTCCTTCTCCTTCTCTTTCTTCTTTCTCCCATGAGCTGGGGTTTGAACCCAGGACCTGGCCCAGGCTAGGCAAGTATGTGCCACTGAACTGCACCCTAAGCTCTTTCTAAAACAGTCTTTCTTGTGAACTCTTTCCCTCACCTGTAAGCAGAGGTGCTGGAGGGATTTAACTCGATAACTAACACATTTCCATTTCTTTTCTGGTTTAAGTTGTATCTTTCATTTTACTCAGTCTCTTCAAGGTGCGTGCAGTCTGTCAGGCTCCTGTCACCTCTCCTGTGCCTCTCAGGGCACCTGGGAGTAGGGCTCAGAAGGGCTCATGTGGCCTGGCAGCAAAGGTGCTAATCTCTGGTTTGCACTGGGCTTTGCATCGGGGTGGTCAGCAAGTCCAGAGCCTGGAGTGCTGTTCTGGGAAGTGTAACCCGTCCTTGGGCTTTGAGGACAAGATACAAGCACCAGTTTCAAAGCAGATTTAACTGTCACGATCCTCTGACTCTCTCAGGATGAATTATTTTGTTTCTTCTTTTATCACAGCACCTTTCATATTTGTTTACTTTCAAATGTCAGATTGTATTTTGACTTCTATATCTTTCTATCACCAATTAGAATTTACAGAGAGAGAGACTTTGGCCAAATTCTTCTTCACATCCGATGCCTGAGCATTGAGCCTGTGTAACAAAGATGTAAAGAATAATTATTGGATTAAGTTGAAATGAGATCTCTTATTTTCCAAGGCTTGTTGGTACCAATTTAGGAGCCATAATTATTTCCATGTGCCATTTCACTTTTTTTCATAGAAAATACAGTTTATTTTGCTATGCTGATTGGTATGGAGGAGAAAGAAGGCAGTCTGAATGAAAGAAATTTCCTTGTGACATTGAAACTTTTTTCTTAAATCCATGCTAACTCACAGTCCTTATAAATTGTCCATTTCGGAAGAGTCCCGGCTTAAGGATAGTAATGTCTCGAGGACCTTATGAGAGCTAACTTGGTAGATTAGGATGTACATAGGAATTTGTGTGGGATATGGTTTGTCAGACGTAAAAGAAAATGACTTCACTGCCCTTTGGTTTACTGCTTCATTCTTGTGCGTAGATATTTCCATGCTCTGATGCATGGCCCCTGATAGCAAAGGCAAGAAAAATAGCAACAGAAGCAAAACTACTATACTAAAGAAAACCAGAACGCATCCATCTTTGTCTCTCACACAAGATCCTATCTTTGGAGATGGGGAAACATTGGATATCAGCTCTGAGAATATTTTGTGCATGATCCAGACTATCGATTGCAGAGGCTAGAACCCATACCAACTCTGAGGAGGGTCCTTGCTTTTTTCTGTTAACTGAAGGTTCCTTGGGACATGGACATGCTTGGCGCAATGAAAGCTCAATACGTATTTGTTGAGTGAATAAGTGAAATTCCTTTCTTTACAGATGAAAAAGCTGAAGTGGAGAAAGGCCAAGAGACTTGCCTCAGGTCACACCATCTGTCCGTGGTAGAGCAGGAGAGGAAACCCATCTGCTGACTTCTCATTTGCTACTTTTCATTGCAACATAATAATATTTCCTCTAGCTTAAACCACAGAAGCACTCACCCTTGAGTGCTGTAATAGGTTCCTAGAATTTATTTAAACCATTAAAAAAAGCAGAATGAATGGTTGTTTTGGCTCACTTAATGGCTCAGATATCCAGGAATGCCAAACAATATTTATTTATTCACAGGTAGCAAAAACACCATATAATTTTTTTTGTGGTTGTCCAGTCAATGTAAATTTTTTTTCTATTCCAGTAAAGTGTACATTGAGAAGAAATTATTGTTGGAAAAAGACCACCAGTCAAACAGAGGGTCTGAACTAGGCAAGATGTATGAACCCCAAAGTACCTGTTGGGGGTTGTGAAAATGTATGTCTTTCTTTTATTTATTTTTTAAAGATTTGTTCCACATGGAAATGGAAGCTGTCTCCTGTGGTCATAATGGTGAAACTCAGCTGGTAAATGAGCTAAGAAGAGGAAGCAAATAATCTTAACGGTTTGGGAATATAAAAATCAGATGTCACATCGTGCCTGTGGTAATGAGAGTACATTTTTAAACATTACTGAATAGATTTTTCTTCTGTCCCTTTGCTATATCTTACTTACTCAGTTTGGGCTATAGCAATGGTAGTGCAATGAAAAGGCATGAGTTAAACAGTGGAAAAACTCAGCATTAACATTTCTGTATCTACGTTTATTTGCGTGGAGTATTAGGAATGAATCTATTGCTAATTTAGTATAGAATCATTTCATATTTGCAAACTTCTGTGTATGTACCCTTTGAAAAAGTACTCTTCCCTAAAGGTAAAATCTCCACAAACTCTATCAAGTATACAGGGCCCATAATTGTTGCCCCTGATGTGGGGACAATTTCTTCCGACACTCATTGGGAAGTACCTTCCATCGCTTCGCCTTGTTGGGAAACATCACCTCTGTTATTGCTATCTATATTGCTTGTGTACAGTGAAAATTAGAACAAGACTTTAAAACCAGGCAGATGTATGCCTTCTTGATTTTTCCGTGCTATTAAACAGATTTTATGGGAGGCTACTGTTTTGTGCTGAACTCCCACACCACTCAGGCCAGCTCCGAATGGAGTCACTCAGGCTAAGCGCCACATAGTCAAACAATTTTGAAATGGGCCAGTTTCCCAAAGCACAGGAAATGTCTCTCCCCTTACTCAGTGGAATAAGGTAGCCCAGTCTACTTTCACCCTACAGAGAAAGTGACTGGAATAACCAATCCACTTTGTGACCTCTGTTTCCATTTTCTTTGGATCTTTTCTGCCTGCAAAGCCAACCTCTGATGCTCGGCTCACTGGAGCATCGACACTACTTTATAGAAAAAAGTACTCACAAATACAAGCCAAGTAGATCTTCAAGTTAAAAAATAAAAGATCTGGGCCGGTGAGATGGCTCAGTGGCTTAAGCGCCTGCCTTGCAAGCGCGAAGGCCTGAGTTCGACTCCCGGAACCCACATACGAAAAAGGGGCCGGTGATATCGCTCAGTGGCACGGGTGCCTGTTGGCGCGTGAGGTCCTGAGGTCGTCCCCCCGGTACCCACAAAAAACAAAAACAAAAAAAAAAAATAAATAAAAAATAAAAGATCTGTAAGCTAAATTGTTGTACTTTTGTCTTGAGACTGCACTATCATTTTGTAAATAAGTATATTCTTTTGCGGAGGGGAAGAAGGGAGGGGGGAGGCTTTGGATTATGTTTCTCTCTGAAACAATTATGTTTCTCATAATTTTAAACTATCAGATAATATCAGGAGAAGCACAGGCTCAGTGCGGCTGTTTGTGCTACTTTAAATAGTTCTCTGCTTTTACACAAGTTCAAGCTTTTGTCTAGCTCCTGCCCCATTGCTGATATGATCGCTCCTGGGCACCTCAGCCCTGCAGGCACGCTGCCCAGGGCCCGGAGCTGGACCGAGCCTCAAGATGCTGCACGCTTTCTTATTCATAGACTCAAGCACTTCCTCGGGGAAATATTATCTTTCCATCTGCTAGCCTGGGACTTTGGACACCCAAACACAATTGTCAGAGCCCTGCCAGAGAAAATTTAACCTCAGCCTGAACTCTGGTAGGGCTCCAGCGGACCGTCATGAAAATGTCGACTTCTGGCTGGGAGTCTCCAACTCCAGAGCTCGGTTTGGGGAGCCAAAGAAAACATTTAGAGCCTGAGTTAGGAGGTGAGGAGAGAAAGAAGCCAAAACTTCATCCAAAAGATCCTGCAGCTCAGTGTGCACTGGAGAGCCAAGGCGCAGAAGTGAGGCCTCCGCCTGTGCTCGACACCTCTCAGTTCATCCACTTCTGTGAAATAGGAATTAGATGAGTTCTTACTACTCTAACTGGGGTCCTTAGACTGACAGCATTGACATCACCTAGGAGCTTATTAGAAAAGCAGAATCTCAGCCCTCACCATCTTGCTCCTGAGTCAGAATCTAAATTTTAACAAGAACCCCAAGTGATCCCTTTGCATGTGATAGTTTGAGAAGCTCTTGTGTAAAAGGCTCTGATCCAAATGCCCAGTGGCAAATCCATAATGACAGACCCTCTTTTCAACACAAAGAGTGTGGCCACAACGAGCGACCTTGTCCCTTTGACAGGAAATCCTCCTCAGCCTTGACCTATATGAACACCAGCAAGTACTCCCCAAGCTCCAGCAGTGCAAGGTCCACGCAGAAGCTGGTGAACCAGAGCTTCCCCTAAACTCCCAGGGGTTTGATCTAACTGTAAAGTTGAGATAAGTGGAGAAAAAATATATTCATGCACTCAGAAACATAACCCAGGGGCACTATTAAGTCTGATTTTGCAAAACCTATCTTGGGAAACAACAGTCTGCTCTGGGAGTCTTGTTTACATAGGTATTCCTGAGTCCCTGGGGCTGTCATCAAAAAGGGATTTGGGATTTTTGCCATATCCCTGTCTATTATGGCTTTGATCTTAAAGGTCCCCCAAAAGCTTATATATTGGAGTTCAGGCCCCACCTGATAGTGCTATAGGGAAGTGGTGGAAGTTTTGAGGATGGCCCCTCAATGGAGGAAGTTAGAATCCTGAGAGCTCAGTCGTGAAGGGACCCTAGTCCCTCTGTCCTTTCCTGCTTGCCAACTGTCATAAAGTGAAGTGACCTTGTGGGCCACATGCTCCCCACCATGATGTTCTGCCTTGCTACAAGTCCCAAAGCAAAATGGTCGTGCAACCCTGGACTGAAAAACCGCTGAAACTTGGAGCCAAAATAATTTTTTTCTCCTTATAAGTTAATTGAGCTCAGGTATTTTGTCATAGTGACAGAAAGGTGACTAACACACCACCTTTTGAAATGTGGAGTTCCTGCACTGTCAGAAGGGCACTGTTGATGTGCATTCTTTGGGAAAAAAAGCCTCACAGAGAACAGAAACTCCCCTCTGCCGCGAGTTAGAGCAATGGCCTAGAAGAGGAGTTGGTGATGGTCTTGCATTTGGCCGAGCCCCTACATTTTCATGTTGCACTGGGCCCTGAAAATTATGTAACTGGCCTTAGCCTTCAGTTTTCTAGCCTGGTGTTAATCTGTGCTGAACACAGTTCAGCACACAGAGGCAGGGCATTGTTCCCTTCCCAGGGGCCCAGAAAGCGGTCTCAGCCACCCTTCATGCTACTCCCCTGGGCACTGTCTTCCACAGGACTAGGACCGCTGCCCTTTTTACAATCCAGGCCAGTGTGACACAGGAATTAGGAGAAAACACTCTTCCCCTCTTTTTTTTTCCTCCCTCTAGTTATAATTTTTAGGCTCCAACAGGTGAATTTCTGATTCCCATTTGATGCAGTGGTAAGATCTAAGAGTAGAGTTGAGATTTTAATCAGGTGAAATAGATGGAACAACCTGCTGCCTGGTTTCAAAGTTCTTGGGCTTTTTTAGCTCCAATAGAAGGAACCTTCCACATGGTCCAGTTCACTGGTGTCTGTGCATGGTCACGGCCCCCAAATAATGAATTGTTACTCTGCTTCAATGTTTTTGTGCATATATTTCTCTTAGACAACTTGTCGACAGGAGAAAGCCCTGAGCCAACACATGTTTGTGTACAAGTAATCTCTCGCCAAGCATTATACTAATACCGTGCTGTTAACGTCACCTCAGGTCCAGTGAGGAGAAGATGGGTGCAGACAGAAATTTGATGTTTCAATACAGCCTCTTTAGGGACAATGCAGTATGTTTTATTATCAAGAAAACTTTTGGGGCCAGGATCATTGTCTAGGGACTTGAGGCAGGTTTGGCAACCTTAGGATACAGCTCAACCACAAAGTATCAGTGTGGTACAGTGAAAAGGGAGGAGAGCAGAAAAAAGTCACGCAAACTACAATCCACAGATGTTACAGTGTCATTCATGACAAGTAGTCCTATTTTGATACAGGTGACAATTCAGCTATGAAACCTTTTTTAGACCTTGAAGCAACATCAAAATTGTACATTTCAAAGCCCTCAATTTTCAAATTAAGAAACTGAGGATCGAAGGGGTGGAAAGGTTTATATATTGTCACTCAGGGTATAATTGTAATAATTGGTGTGTGAGACCTATATTCAGGCTTTTTTTGTTTTTTTTTGGTACCGGAACTCAAACTCATGACCTCACGCTTACCAGGCAGGCACTATGCCTCTGATTTATCCAAGCTTTAAGGCCCTATGTTTTCCATATACTTCATCCATAGAAGTGTATTAACTACGGTGGATAATTGTATGTCGTAGTAAAACTGTGTCTAATGTTAGATGAAACTTTACGTAAGTTTATAAATTTAAAATGAATCCCTGAATAAAGTAAGAAGTGTGTGTGTGTGTGTGTGCTTACACACGTGTGTCCTGTTGTCTTAAGTGAGCATACTTTATTAGCAGGGAAAATATGGTGACAGCTTTCCTGGCGAGGTTTAGGGATTCTGGAAGGTCCCACGTGGCCTCCTCGATACCTACCACCACAACTTAGAAAACACCTAAAATTCACATTTCGGTCCTGTGAACTACGAAAAAGAGCTTCGTGCCTAGTCTAGCGTGATCAAGTTACTCAAGAAACCCACAGACCCGAGGGTACACAGGGGCTTTGCCAGTCTTGTAGTCTAAGCTTTTCCTAATGTTTGACTCCAAAATACAAACGCCTGGAGTCTCCTTTTGTGCATTGTTCAACCATTAGATTAGCCAGTATGCTTTGCAGCCTTCTGCTCTGCCGTGGGCCAGACGTGTGTCTCAGTGACACATCTGCAATCTCCCTCTGCTCGGTTTCTCTCCCGGGAAGGTTGTGTGTGAACTTCGGCTAAGGAGATGAGCACTTGTCCGCGGAGGCGGCAGCTGTAAGACAGTGCAGGAGCACTGGCAGATCGCGGAGGGTGCCGGGTGCCACCAACATTCTCCCGAGGGGCGGGTGCTTTCGTACTGCAAGCGCTCTGAGTTCTATGGCGGCTCCATTGCATTTCTGGTACTCCCAGACTCCCTCAAAGCAGGCAGAGGTTTTCTTGACTTTAGCTCACCAGTTTTCCCAGTGGCTGTGTAAGAAAGACACAGAGCTGAGTCAACCTAGTCCCCTAGTCCCTCCTCAGAAGCTGTTTTTGAGTCGCCCCCGCGTCTCTCTTGTGTTAGTGTCCTTCGCGAACCGCGGGACTCGGCCTCCCTGCAGCACAGCCCTGCCGGTGGGAGAGGAGAGGAAAGGCCGCAGCCCTAGGCGGAGCTCACTAACCCTCCCCCATACCTGGTGGATTCCAATGTTACAGGTCCTAGGAAGAAACTATACCGCTCCAAATGCCTTGGTGAAGAGAAAATTTTTGCACTTATTTTCCCTTTTGTCGTTTTTTTCTTTTATATATATTTTTTATTTATTTAAAAAAAGGTTTCATTGGATTTTTATCTCTCGCTATTAACTCTGCTTTGCCAACCTGTCTCCTTTTTTGAATCTCACTTCTTCCTTTTTTTCCTTTCCTCTCCCCTTCCAAATATTATTATTATTACTTAATTATCACACACATTACGTCTTGCTGACTCTGGCTGCCCTGAGAACAGTGTCCGCAGGGAGGAGAGACAGTGATGGCAGGGCTGCGTGACTGGTGGGAAGGGGTGCGCCTGTGTGTGCGGAGGTGACACTCTTAGCCTTTATAGTTTCCCTGACTCTTAGGACATCCAGGTGGATCCTGTCCTTTGGTGATGCTTCAGTGAGAACCAGGTATATTTTGCAAGGGAGAGGAGGAGGAGGGCGAGCCGTGGACGCTGCCACATAGGGGTAAAGGTTTCCCTGCCTCTGGTGACCACTCAGGAGATGACTGCAGATGTGCAGCACCCTCTGCAATCTCTGTTCTTTCCCAGTCGGCTACGGAGGGGAGATGGAATGTTCTAAAAGAACCCTCACACAGCCGAGCCACACAGCGTGCGTGGCTCCTCCATCCCCTCAAGCTCTTGAGCACTTTGTGGACATGAGTTGCCTCGGTTTTCTTTCACAGTGACCAGCTCTTGGCTATGTATGTGCTTGATGGAAGGAGAAAAGAAATTGGAATGGATAATACTCTATGGGAATTACAGAACTCTTTAAACATGAAGTTATGCTCAAAGTAGGCTCTGAATCCTCTATAAATATTTATTCTCTCAGAGAAAAATAATATTTCCTTAGGGTTTCCCCATTTTTTGTCAGATTTTACTGCTTTTTCCATATTTTCTGGCTACATAGATGGGTCATGCACGTGTGGTAGTCACACTAAATGTCTTAGTAATATTTAACACTTAGCTGGATTAAAGAATGGACCAGATTGTACAGTGCGGTTATTTGAAAGGGTCTGCGCCTATTCAGGCAGTAAATGTAAGCCTGTGTAGCTAGATGCCTCCCCTGCGCCTCAAGCTTCTGATGTAGATGAAAAGCATTGAGAGACCACAGTCAGGGGAAATGACTGGCAGGAAAACCCTGAGTAGCACTGGTAACAAGAGAGTTTCTTGTTTGACCACATCTGGAAATGTTGAATTTATTTCACTAACTAACCTTGGTTTTCATGCCTGTTTCTGAAGAGGATGCCTCATTTTTGCCCTTAAAAAATGTTTTTTTTTTAACTTTTTGTTTATCTATGCTAGTTAATCTTTTCTTCCCCAAATATTTATTTAGTGCTTATTCTGGGCATTGTGCCATGTGAGAATACCCTCCGGGATTTATAATTGGGTTGGAAAGTCAAGACTTCACATCTGAAATACAAAGTAATGATATAAAGGATTTTGTCATAAAATACATTAATTAAAAATTTCTTGAGCCTCTACTCTGTGCAAGGCAGGATGCCGAGCATTTCTTTGGGTATTTTTCTTCCTTCTCTTGGTTCATTGTCTCCTCGTCTCGCCCTTGCTCCCAGCTCAGGGTGGGATTCGCATCCATCTAGCACTCCCTAGGGAGTCTCCGGGTTTCTGTTCAGTGGATGGGAGAAGCTGGCGCGAAATCAGGAGTGAGAAGACAATGGAGTTGCAGGAGTTATTTTCTTGGCTCTGGTCCTGTCGGATCATCCTGGATGGGCTGCTTTATTCACACAAGCACCCTCTTCAGTGCAAGTAGCACTTACACACTATGACTTCAGAGTGCTGTAAGTAGTAATAGCTTGCTGCCCTGCCCCTCTGGGCCCACAAATGGCTCCCTGCAATTGCTGATGTTAGTGGACTGCACATTCTTCTGTTGGCTAAGAAAACAACTCCTACCCACTGTTTTGCCAATTGTTTTCTTATAAAATTCCATATATAGTAGCCAATTTTAATGTGCTGTCTCTTTCTTGCCTAGACCTGAACTGATACAAAGATAAATCAGTTACCTGATTTTCAAGGAGAAAATAAGACACATTTCAAGTTCAGTGTGACAAGACAGAATTTATTAAGAGATAATATAATGTACCAGTGAAAATAGCAAACTTAAAGTGAGGTTGTATAGATTCTTATTCTTGCTCCGCTTCTAATTAATTGCAAGTACTTGAGTGAGCCATGACACTTCTTCAGATGTCAGTTTCTCTAGGTGTAAATTGAACACTGGGCGTATCTAAGGATTCTGCCCAGCTTTGAGAGTCTGACTGTTTGATCTCTTTGAGGCCAAGAGGCAGCAGCTGTTAGGTCCTGGAAGAGAACGGCAGCTAAATTACAATGGAGACCTAAAGAATCATTAATTAATCGGCACCAAAACCTCTAAAAGCTATGACATTTTTTGAGGAAGGGGAAATTGCTGTGATAAAAGGAAGCGCCATAGAATAGATGGTACAGGGGAACTGTATTTCATTTATTGGATTAGAAAATCATCAAGTGGCTGCATACGAGTTTAAACAAAATCCGTGGAATTTCCGCTGTGACTCATAGAGCCACTTAGCTGCGGAACCCAACTTGCTTATGGTGGTACACATGTGCACGGCGCCAAATGTCCTGACCTCCGTGGAGACGGTGTCCTTAGTTTCTAGGCACACGGCAGCTCCCTCAGGGACATGTGTTTCTGCTGCTTCTTGATTTTCCTTGAGATTTTCTCTGTGCCTCCCTTGCAGCACAGATTCTCAAAGCCAGCAGAGCAGCTTGGAGACTTCCTTGCTAATAATGACTCAGACCCTTCCAGAGTGAACTAGAAGCTCTGCAAGCCTCCCTGATTGTGTTGTACAGGAAGAGAGGGAAGATGGTACTGGAAGGGAAGTCCTGGAGTCGGGACTCGTATGACTGCCGGTTAAGTTACCACTAAGAAAATTGATCAAAAATGATTCTTTCTTGGGCACAATGGTGACCAAGCCCTCAAGGAATTTAGTCTGGACACTGAAGAAAGAAAAGGCTAATAAAGCATTTTAGTCTGATGCTGTAAGTGCTGTGATAGGGCGCTGATTATGCCTAGGTTGTGCTGAAAACCCAGAGAGACAAAGGACTGAGCTGAAGGACTAGCCAAAGGCTCGGAAGGAATCCAAAGAAGATTCTTATGAAAAAAAAGCTATCGGCTCCATCAGAAATTAGATGTACATGTTACTCACGTGAAGAGACAATGGAAAGATCTCCATATCGGTGAGAACAGGACCACCCAAACCACGGAAGAACAAAACAGCAAAGGATGTGTCTGAATTGCGTGTGTATGGGTGTATCTTATAAACACGGAATGGCTTGGACTATCAGGAGCATACCGTAAATACAGGAGGGTGCTATTTAGGACTAACTGGGACTCTACAGCCTGGCCAGGGAACCTAACCACCCAAGAGCTCTCTATTTGACTGAGAAGTGCACTTTAATATCCACCCAGTCAATCAGGATGGAGACTGTGATTGCGGCAGGTTGCATCAGTCAGGGCGCCCCACGCAGCATCATTTCCCACACGTCTCCTGGCAAGGGGCCCTGATAAATAGCACAATAACAGCTCCATATCCTTCAATCAATATATAATGAAATAATGTAATTCCATCCATGGATGACTTGGGAATCACATTGCCAAAGAGGGAGAGATTGATGTCCACGGCCAAACAAAAACGTGAGTGGCAAAGGAGGCTTGGTAGCCTGCTCTTGCAGTTTTGTCTAGGTTGTGGAATTATCGCTGTTTTTCTCCCATCTTGGTTTTAATGGGTGCCTGAGAAGTACTCTGACTCCCGGGGCTTTGCAAAAAAAAAAAAAAAAAAAACAGATTTAATGCTATTCTAAGTCTTTAGACACATTTACACATCCTCCATCTGCTTGGGAGGGAACAAATTCAAATTTCAATAACAAAAATTGTACAGGTCTTCCTCGAGGCAACAGAAAATGCATGTGATAAGGGAATAGCCATGAAGTGCAAAGGCACATTCAGGTCTTTGAGCTTATTGACTAGAGCTGCAAAGAAGATGTGAAGGATGTGTGAAAAATCCCAAGTAAAAGAGCTCAAGTAACATGCAATATGGATAAGAAAATGTGCTTTAAAGAAAACGCAACTGTCACAAAAGAACACGGTGGGGGGCAGCAGGGAGGGGAGCTGCAGGAGAGAAGTGTATGATAAGAGGGAAGTAAGCAGTCAGCTCTTCCGGAGAGCGTAACTTGGAGAAACAATATTCTGTTCTGCAATTATTAGTATGTGTTACATTCATTCAAAATAGAATTTAAAATGCAAGCATTCTGAACTAGATAGCTGTCCCCCTCCTGCTCTGCCCCAGGGAGGCCAATTTTGATCTTACAGCTGAAACCCAGAATGAGTGTGGAAGAGGAGGGAGACAGATGCAACCCACAGTCCTGGGAGGACAGAATCCCACAGCGCCCCATCAGCCTGGCACTGGGCATGTTGAGTCAACATTCACATTCCGGGCAGACATTTGATGGGAAGTATATTAAATGTGTGTTATTGCTTGCAGAGACCTTCTGGGATGAGGTATTGGGTGTGTTTTGGGTTGGTTTACAGCCAATCTGGTGGACTCATACAGCACATTGTGAAATGCCACTTTTCTATTTAAACCTGCAAAGGCCAGTGGATTCACATGCTTACCAGTTGTCATTTTATTCTACTGTGCAGCATGAGCCCATCTGATTGGTAGCATATACCTTGCATACCAGCTATATATAACAGTCCTTAAATTCACACCTGCCCAAGTATTTAGGACCTTAAAGAAAAATTTAAAGTCCTTCTCCCCCCTTCTCCACCCACAGTCATTAAACCAAAGGCTTGGCCGGGATAAAGAACTTGTGTTTGATTTTAGCAACTGAAATTCCTATCAAGGCAGAGCCGTTTCCTTAGTCTACGCCCTGGGCTTGATGAGACAGAGCCCGGCCTGAACAAAGGAAGATCTGGGCCAGCTGCCAGGCATGCCTGGCCTCCCCTCCCGTGTGGTGGGCAGCTCTTGAGAGCCCCTTGCTCATGGTTCCCACCTGCTTTTTGCCAACCCTCTCACCATGACCTAGCCACTTTGTGACACCTATTCCCAATATAGCGACCGCTCTTTTCTTTTATGTAGCTCTGTGATCCTACTGGCAAATTTAGGGGCGTATGTCCCAATGTACCTGGAGTACAGGAACTCCAGCAATAGGACACAGAGGTTACCGCATCTCCTTACTGTGATGGTGATTAGGGTGCATCATTGGCTCTTAGCTGGAGGTGATGTCCCCTCTTGGGACATTTTACAAGGTCTGGAAACACTTTGGGACTGTCCTGCTGGGGGGGAGTAGGGAGTAGAGTCCAGGATGCTGCTCTCTGTTTTACCACCAGCAACCAAGGATTACCTGGACCTGACTGTCAGTAATGCTGAGGCTGAGGAACCTGAAGCTGGCGTAAAGGAGGAAGAAACTGCTGAAAGGGAACTCGGGGCCGAGGCGGTATTCAGGGGGTCGCCCAGCCAGGAGGAAGGAGGACCTCAAGAGGGTGCTGCTGGTAAACACAGAGGAGAAGCTGTGCTGAATATTAATAGGCAGCACTGGAGAAACAAAACAAAAAGCCATTGAAACAAACTGCCCATTGCTGAAGATGAAGGAAAGAAGAAAAACAGAATCTGAGACTTTGAACTAGTTTTTCTAGAGATAGGATGTTCACAGAAATGAAGGAGTCAGCAAGAACTGTGTGGTAAGACAAGCTGTGCGCCCTCGTGACCCAGAACTGGGATCATATAAACCTATAAATATTGGGTAGGGGGAAGAAAATGTCCAAATGGGGAGGGGAACAAGGGGGGGAGGGGGAAAGGAAGGAAGGAAAAGAAAAAGAGGATGGAAGAAAAAATGGAAACAAAGTTTCTGTGAATAAGGAGGGGAAGAGGGGTTGAAGGGAGGGGAGTGGATTGGGAAAAAGAAGAATCAAGATATTTCATGTACAGGTACAAATTCCCTATGATGAATGTGATCATTATGTCTATCTAAAATGTACCAATAAAATTAATTTTAAAGCATCCCAGCTTTTCCATTTATGGTCCGAAGTTTCTGTAGTTCCACGGGATTGTTTCCTCAGTAATACAACAGGGATAATACTATCTCCCCCACTGGTCACTGCAAAACTGAGTGGTGTCCCACGGTGGAGATTAATTCTGCCACTGCTGCTGCCTCCTCTTGTTGCTCAGCGCGGAGAGATGCCGAATGCTGTTTGAGGAAATTCTTCTGCACAACCCTTTGCGCCTCTGACCAACACCAGTGTCCAGCAGGAATTAAAGTGGTGGTGACTGGGCGGTCATATTCACAGGTAACTTGATTGTCATGGAAATGCTATGTTGGTTTTGGACTGGTAGAACAACATGGAGGACGGCAATCCTCAGCAGCAACAGTTTTCACTGAAGAAAGAAAGAGCGTGGGTACTGGCGATACTGGAGCCTCGCTTGCGTGGTCTAAGGCCGCAGACTGACCAGTGCGCGTGGACCGCCCACGCCGCATGACACACCAGAGAAGAAGACACCCACTGCGCTGTTTGTGCCGTGCATGGCAATAGCTGTTTAATAAAAACACCCTGCTGTGAACAACGAAAAGCAAATACAGAACTTAAAGTCACCTGAAAGGTAACCAGATTTTACTGCACTTTTTAACAATCTAATGCAATTTGGAAGGTTTTCTTTTCCTTAAAAGTATTATCATATTAAAATTATTTGCTATTTGAAATGTGTATTATATAACATTTTGTCTTGCTAGCTGATTATTTCTATTTTTCAACTAAAATGTGCTGTCATTTTCTGTTCTATTTTATATTCCTGTCTTTCTATATATTTAACAGGAAGTGATCCACCAAAGGGAACTGCTAGAATCTACCTTTGAGTTTTGTATGTGTCTCATCACAATGGCCTGGGGACAGTGGAATTATTTTCAGTAGATACAATGATTATCATGACATAAATTTCTGAACATTTTGGTTTAGGTGACTTGTTTTGAAATTCTAAATGTGCTGCATTTGTATTAAGATGTTCCTTATGCTAACATCTGCCAAAATTTTATGTATTTATTGCTTGTATAGTGGGGTGACTTTATATCAAACATTTTTATGTGTGACACAGAAAATAGATATTTAGCATAATAAAACATAAGGGTTATTAGATAAGGACCAGAAGAAAACAATGGGTGAGGAAGGGCTGCAATGAGAGAAGTACTAGGTTACTAAAAAGGTAAAAATAAGGAGGAGGAAAGCAAACAGCTAAGTGGTTGACATCTATCTTCTTTTTTTAAATGTTCAACTTAGTGTTTATTGACTATTTTCACCTTGGGGCCACCAGTCCTAACAGGTGGAAGGGCGCACTTTACGTGTGCCCACTTTACGTGTTTGTCATCCCAGAGCACCTCCACTCTGAAAAAAGAAAAAGTCCAATTTTTTAAGATGGGCCAGATAGGTTCCGGAGGTGTTGAGTTCTCCCCTGTGATCCTGTCAGTTCTGAGAGCAGTGACTCCTTTCCAAATTCTTGTCTCTCAGTATTTAATGTGGTGTGTGTGGTGTGTGTGTGTGTATGTGTGCGCATGTGCGTCACTGTTTAAATCATTAGTGTTCAACTGAACACAAGCAGTGCTTGGAAAGTTTGACATAAAAACTTAATTAGAAGGAGTTTTTCATCATTTTTGTAGTTACATAAACATTTCTAAACAAAAGGAGGTACTTGTTTTCCATTAACAATCCTTAACCAGCAGACTAACATTTGCCAAAGCAAACTCTTACTGAGAATTTGGAAATGTTCAACCATTTTTTTCTAAAGCTTCTAAGAAGGCGACACATTATTATGTTGTTAGAAAACAAAAATTCCTTTGCAGCATCCGTGATCCATTCAGTACTATGTTCAATGTGGCATATCATAGATATTCAATAAACAGTTTTAATAAATTAATGAATTAATTCAAAGTTAGGTTTGTATAATTGGCATGATGGTCATGTCCCAATACTTTAAGCCCCCATAAAAGCAATTCTTCGTTGTGTACTCATATCTGAGTTACTATATATGCATATATATGCACATTTATGCATATGTATTCCTATACTTATATGCATGTGCACACATATTCTGGACTTCTTTTGAAAGGTTTATGTGTGAAGATACACTGTATATAAAGTGTGTCTTATGTTGCTACCCATTCAACTCATGTCTACCAACTGTACATATGTTGCACCATATGGCAGGGATTCAACGCGTATCTCTCAGCCTTATTTGTCAGAGTCATTGAAGAAATGTCTCTTGAGATGAATCGACCTTAAAATAGGTCAGTGACCTCAGATACATTTTTTGCCCCAATGGTAAGTACCCTCAGGAGAAAACAGCCCAAACCAAAAAATACCCTAGCTAAACATGCTAGCTTCCATATACAGAATTCTAGTTGATAAATTTCCTCTCTCCTAGCATAGCATTTTTGCAAATACCTCACTATTACTTCTTGTCTGGGTTGCTGTGATGTAAAGATTGATCAGTTTAAATCTCCACTAATCATAGAAGACAATCATTGGAAGGGCCCCAGAATTTAGTTTTAGTGGCTACATAACATTGGTGAAATAGACTGAAAAGATCCCATATTTTGTCATCAGTACAAACATATTTATAGCAAAAGTGCATTTATGAACATTTTAATATCATTACTCTGGTTCATACTCCAAGAAAACAGAGCTTTAAAAACACATGGTAAGCATCCACTAGCTATCGCATTTCTTAAGCTGATCACATACTTCAAGTTCTGTACTTCCTTCCGTTTTCACTTTACTACATAGGTGTTATCATTTCAATTTTATAGATGAGTAAACTGAAGTTAGGAACATTAGTAATTTGCCTAAGCTCACTCAGCTGGAGGCAGAGATGGTATTTAATAATTATTTTTAATGGATAAATGAAATAAGATTCTTGCAGTGTATCTGATTTTTTTTATATGAGGGTATCAGGAGTCGAACTCAGGACCTCGCACTTGCCAGGCAGGCGCCTATGCCGCTGAGCTGTATCACCGGCCCAGTGTATCTGATTCTTAAGCCTAATGTCTGTCTGATACATTGTACTGACTCCTAATAAATAACTCCTTTTTATACGCTTTTTAAAAGCAGGAGGAGAAGAAATTGCCAAATTTAAGGATTATAAATTTTTTTTTTGTGGGTACTGGGGGTCTACCTCAGGACCTCGTGCGCCAGCAGGCCTGCGTGCCGCTGAGCGATATCACCGGCCCTTTTTTTCCTTTATGTGGGTTCCGGGAGTCGAACTCAGGACCTCGCACTTGCCAGGCAGGCACTTACGCCACCGAGCTATCTCACCGGCCCAAGGATTATAAATTTTAAGGGCCTGGCTTTGATAGGCCTTTACCATATGTAACCTCATTAGCTATTCAAAGCTACCATGTAGGGTCAACGTGCTCGATTTATGAATGAGAAAAGTGTAGCTCACTGACATTTAGGTGTTGCCTAGGCTTGCAGGGCTAGGAAATGAATTGTATAAATAATAATTAATGTCCGTCTTATTCCAATCAGCTTTTTAATACATCACCCAGCAATATAAACAACAACCAAGGAGCACTAAACATTAGAGGGCAAAATCTATAATGGAATGAAACAAACGAACAAAGGACTTCAGAAGGAACACAAGGCGGGGAAAAAGATTCTAACTGAACATCGCTCCTGGAGACCGAGTCTGTGGACATCGAGGATGCTTTTGGTTGAAACTTTGTGTAACAGGTGCTCTCCGAGCTGCACTCCAGGCGGAAGGTTCAGGGAAGGCAGGAGGCGTGCCTCTTCCCCACCAAGACTGTGTTGTTGCCTGCTCCTTGCAAACTTGCTCTGTGAGTTTTCAGATGCTTTGCCATCAAAGAACATTTACATCCGCCAATTTCTATATTTTTATCTATTACTTCATTTTAGTTGTAACTTCTTGCTAGTAAGAAGTTACAAAATAAAGTTGAAAAACTATCTTTAAAAATAGAACCAAGGGTAAATATGGATTTAAGATATGCCATGTACAGGCACCAAATAACCACAATGATTGTAAACATTATATGTCATAAACATGAGCTAAGAATAACAATAGCAGCAAGAATGAAAAGGGGGAAAAAGGATTTAGAGTCAGAGGGAAGAAGGGAGGTGGATGGGAAGAGAAAGGGGATTAAAAAAAGAAACAAACTGCATTTTATATATGTACCTACTCCCCAAGATGAATATATACTTCACATATAGCTAACATGTACTAATAAAATTTAGAAGATAAAAAAAAGAACCAAGATGCTTAAGATAGAGGAAGGGGAGAAAAAAGATGAGATGAACTATGGCAGTTGTGACTAGTAGGAATTCTAGAAGGGAAGATCTTATTGGAGACAATTATCCAAAAACTCATTCTAAAAAATTTCCCGTAAGTGAAAAGCATACATTTCTATGTTGAAAGGATTCATAGAGTCTCCACTGCATAGATGCAAACAATAATAATAATATGCACCATTATGAAATGTCTAGATATTGGAGAAAAAGAAAAGAATCTTAAAGGCTGCTTGTAAGGATAACCAAGCCACATAGGAAAGGTCAAGACTCAGAATAAAATGATATTTCTCGATTAGATTTAGAAACTCAAAGAAAATGAAGATATGGTTCAAAATTCAGAGGGGAAAATGATCTGTGACTTAGAATGCTGCATCCAGTTAAAGTATCAAAGACACATGTAGATAGAATAATGTCCTTTGAGGATTTACATTGTCTCAAAAATTTACCCTCAGTGCACTTTTTCTCAAGAAGCTATTGAAAGGATAATATAAAGCAAGAAGGATGTGGGAACCAGGCAGGGAAAGAACCAACCCAGGAGAAAAGTCTGGAGTGTGCTACCAGGAGAGCAGTGGTGTAGACATAAGTAAGCCCAGATGGGAGAGAGAGGATCAACATGTAGATCATCCAAGAAAGCAAAGACTTCACTGATCACCTGATCTGAGGCTGCAGGTCAGCAAACTATGGCTCAGGCCAAGTCTACCTCTCTCACTTTTTGTTTTTTTGGTGACTGAAGTTTTCCTGGACCAGAGACAGGCCTTCTCATTTATGTCGCTAAAATGGTGGAGTTGAGTAGTTGCAAGAGAGACCATTTGACCCCCAGAATTGAACTCCAGCCAGGCTTCTGTATGTGCAGATTCTGTCCATATCCACAGGTTCAACCACCCAAAAACCTCATATGTTTGGGAAAAATTGCATCTGTGATGAACATGTACAGATTTTTTTTGTCATTATTCCCTAAACAACACAACTATGATTTATATAACATTTACATACCATTAGATATTACAAATAATCTAGAGAAGATTTAAAGTACATAGGAGAATGTGTGTAAATTACATGCAAATCCTAGGCCTCTGCATATAAGGGGCTTGAGCATGCGCAGGTTTGGGCGCCTGTGGGGAGGCCTGGGCCTCATGCGGTGACTACGTTTACTCCGTGGCCTTCACCTGAAAAACCTCACTATTCCTGTATTAGGTTATTAAAAGATATTTTATACTCTTATTAGTAATGATAAATACATGAAAAACAAACAAAAAACCCTAAGATAATTGTTGACTCAAGTGAAAGCAAGAAGTTGCACAAGAAAAATAGTAACTATAGATATTAGTTTAACTAAAACCTGTGACATATATAAGGAAAAGGTGGTGTGTGCGTATGTGTGGCTTGTGGGGTTAACATGTAAGAAGCTGAAAGCCTCATCTTCCACATAATAAATGAAAAAGCCCATTAAAAACCTCAGTACGGATGTTATTCTGAAACATGAGGTAAATTTCAGAAGAAAATGCAATGTTGAAAAATATTTGCCTTTGGAAAACAAGAAGCAGGAGCGAGAATGGGTATGGTAGGGAAAGCCATTTTTAAATATCTTGTAGTTTTATTTGATTATGTAAATCATGCACATAATTTTTGCTAAAGATAAAAATTAAAAATGTGGCAAATGGTATCAGAGTATCGTTGAGATGCATTGATCCTCAGGTGTAGCGAATTATGTGCATCTTGGAATATAATTTGTTGCAGAAAATATCTGCATTTGAAGGGCCCTTCTCATAAAACACAAAGGATGGAAAACTTTGCTGAGGGCCTAAGGTGTGGGTGAAATGACACTTTCAAGCTGAGGAATCCCCACGTTGACACATTTGACCCAAAGCAGGCTCTGCAGCACACATGTTCTAACATATGGTAAATTTTAAGTCTCTTATCTGTCAATACTAGTTTTCATGGTCACGTCACTGAGGGGCTGTTTTGCGGAAGGAGAGTTTACTAAAATGGGTCAGGGACTTGGTAGCTAGGAACCAACCTCTGCGTTTATACCACAGCAAAAGCATATGATTCGGCAATCTGTAAACGAAACAAATACAGTTCCCATACTCTTTGCATATGAGACAATTATTTAAATAACTTGTCACTTTTTATATTTCGTGGATATTGCATCTGTATTTTTTTCTGTGTCTGCATTTGTGGTTTATGCAGCCAATATTCTTGATCGGAGAGCAGGATCATTCATTTTACTTTATTCAGTTTTAAAAAATAAAAATGGCTACATTAAAGTATAAATAGATTAGTCCCTTCATAGGCAAAAATTAGTCACCATCATCTGCCAGGTTTATGGTTTTTTTCACAATGAGACAGGTTAAAAGGAGATCAGACATCATTAGCTAGAAATCTCTCTGTGTGAAAAAAGTACATTTGAAAATATGTGTATGTAAACCTACACACGTGTTTATAGACATAAATGCATGTACATTATGACCATGTGCATATATATGTGTATATGTACATATATATATAGTGTATATGGCTTGAGAAAAACTTAATGGCTTTAAAAGTTATATGGCTTCTCTTAAGGTAATATGATGCCTTCCTTTATTTAATCTTTCTATGAGAAAAAAAGTTTAAGCAATAAATCAATGGAAAAAAGAAAATGACAAATTAGCATTTTTTTCTTTAAGCCCCACGAGAAGTTGGTTGGTCTGCTGCTGTGAGCTGACTAGGTAGAAAAGAAGTCACGGCTGCAGTCCTGAGAGGACTCTCATGCTGGCCGTTCACACACGTGTCCCTGTACCTTGTCACTCGGTAAACGGTCTTTGAAGCCTGATGCACGGCCAGCTGCTCACTGGATCTGCCTCGAGGATCCTAGTGCTGTCCCCAGCCTAAGTGCTGCCCTTGCTTCTGGTCCTACTCGACATTTACAGAGGGCTTATCTGAGCACTGATTTCCAGGGACGATTTGTGACTTCTCTGGATTTGCTGTTTTTTGAGTGAGGGATCCAAAAGAGAGAGCCCCACATAGAATATCCTGTGCCCAGTTTCCCAGCGTGGAGAGAGAGGGTCATCCACTGATAAACTAGCACGGCCTGAATTTATGCTGTTTGGCCCCTTTTAGAGCTGCCTCTATTGCCTGTGTACAATGTGTACAACAAACTAGGAAGCACTCTGTCTTTTTACTCAATCCCCTAAGCCCTCTTTGTGCTTTGCCGTCATTGTTCAGGTGCTGAGGGGAGGTAAATGTACCACATGATAACTGCTGGTGAAAGGCATCATGAGTTCCAAGGGGCTGGCAATGAACAATCAGGCAGGATAGCAATTTTGTTCCACCACGCGAAGGAAGACTAGTTCAAAAATGAAAGGAATGTATTTGCCAATGTAGTCAACACTTTCAAATGCCTGTTGTTTTCGTTAAACTTCACAGGCATAAGCTCAATGGAGACCATAAAAACACATTGATAGAGCTCAGTGGAAGCTGGCTTTAGGCGGCTACAGCAAAAGTGCCGATCAATCATATCGGTGACCATGGTGCTTTCCACGCAGGAATAGCGGATGGCTTTGACTGCACTCCAGGGTAAATAGCAGAAAATATTAAGCTCGCTGGACACTTAGCTGCCAGTCTTATTCATGCTCCAGGGTAGAGAGAGTCTTAGTTTTACCTGAAGCTTCGCGTATAACATGAGTAAACATTCCCGTTCAAAAACTCGTTGGTTTGATTAAGCAACAGACCTGACATTCTCATTTACCAGCTACTACTGGGCACCCATGGGTGACAGCATAGAGGATTCAATCAGGTCTCTGTCCTTATTTTTAAATTCTTTGTATCTTTTAGCAATCAGGGCATTAAAGCAGTTAAAATAGTTGCATTCACCCAGTGCAGGTGTTTCACCTTAACAATTATGTCCTTTTTAAATTTGGAAATCTAGAAAAGCAGCAAAATGCCACATGGAAAGTAAAGCCCACATTTATGAAATTAACTAGGTCCACTTTACCAGCAGAAAGACATAGATGCAAATATTTGCCTTGATGTTCAGACTGTACACGATATCATTCTTGTGGACGTCCTTCCTTCACATCAGGAGCTGGGGAAATTCTGACTCTAGATAGTCACAAAATGTGTGGTCCCAGTACCTGTCCCACGCCCGGCTACACTTGCCTCTTAAACCGACCTAGTTCTGCCGGCCCTGCTTTTTACCACTTCTCCTGTGCCTGCCCCGGGCTCTGGACTTCGCTGGAAAGTGCCCTTGGCAAAGCAAGGAAGACCTGACTCTGTGAGAAACTGCTCAGGGCGAAGTGCTTTCTGCCTCATTTACGCCAGACTGCAACTGTATTTCCATGGCAATTGCGAGTTTTGTTCTAGAGAATCCATGTAAAATAGAAAGAGCAAAGGGAAAATGGCCATGAATACCTTCAAATGCCAGGAATTCTTGCTGCTTTGGGTATGAGCGTATCTCTGGCTCGTTGCACATATTTGTTGGTTAAGATTTGGTGCACAAGTGAGTGAATGCTTCTGAGAGCTGGACTCACTTCCCTTTGACTGTTTTCTCTTCTAGGAAGACATCTCCTGTGGTTTCTGTCGAGATCAAAGGCCTCGTCCTAAGGCTGCTGCTTCCTTTGATCCTGCACCGATTACCCATGCCACACTCACTTCTTTTACTTATTCATAAGCGTTATTACGGAAGTGTTTGGGGTAAAAGGTAAAATCATGATCCTGTTTGGCCTTCAAGATATTTAAAATGTGTCAAGAAAGACTGAGGTATAAATGGGAAATAAAAACAAAGGCCTTGTGATGGGCTAAAAACACAGAGTTTAAACTTGGTGGCCTCAAAGCCTACTTCCTGCCTAGCACAGAGTGAAACAGAAAGGCTTTATTGTTGACTGCAAGGGTGCCTAAGATGTGGTCCGCTCTCTCTGTAAACCCACCCCCGACCACTCTACTGGGCTGGCTCCATCCCAGCCACCTTGGCCTCCTGGATGTTTCTAGCCCTCACCAAGTGTTGTCATCAGGGTTTTCAAGGGAAAGGATTTAATACAGGACACATAATTTATAGGATTATTTTTGTAACATTCACCCAAAGAGTCAAATGCAGAAGAGTGCAGGAGAACTTTCCACACACTAGAGACCCAAAGAATCCAGCTGAGGGCCTGGATCCCATGAAAATGTCCTCCACCAGTCCAGCTGGAGGCCCAGAGCCCATAACAATGACTCATACAAGTCTGTACCAAGGATCTGCACTGGGAAGGCCCAAAGGTCAGTGGTGGAAGCTAGAAAGTCTGCACCAGCGGGATGAAGGATCTGTGCCAGCAGCCTAAGGGATCTGCACTGGAGCCAGGAAGAGATGTTCAAGGTAAGGACCAGAGCTCCCCCAAAGAGAACCACAGCCATCCTCAGCGACAGTGAGGACCTGAGTTCCTTCAACGATGAGAACAGCCGAATTCACATAAGGAAAACCAGCAGGACCAGCTTCTCCAGGAGAATCAACAGCATGCCATCTTCCCCTCCAGTTCTGCTTTTATGCTGTTGGCAGCAATCCTCAGTTGGGCCTTCCACACCCGGCACCTCACTGGTTCAGTTCAGCTGGGTGTTACAAGTTGACTATTAATTAATCCACCACACCAATTTCTCCCCACTTGGAGTTTTTACATTTCTGATTTGTCCACCTAGCATGCTCTTCTCCCAGATATCTGCAGGCTTTATTCTCATTCCCTTCTATTCTGTACAAGATTCTCCTGTATCAGAGAGCCCTTCTCTTGCCACCTATCTCTGGGGAACCACTCAGACTGCTTCAAAGCTCAGGGGCATCTAAGGACACCTGAGGACATCACCTCACTGTCTAGCAGAGGCACACAGTGGGATAGTTATATATCCGTGACTTAGTATAGGTAAACGCACATGTGCTGATTACGGCACTATGTAAGAATGTAACTATGAGATAACAACCTGTATAAGAATTATACAGTAAAGATGCAGGCAGCTCTTGCTCTGGCTCTTGTGCTCTGCTCCACTCCATGTTGCCTGCTGTTGTTGTTGATGTCTTGCACAAGTGCGTTCTTTAACCTTGGGACCTCACCCATGAATATCTTCCTTGGGCCCCCCGAGCAGGCCGACACGATCTGAAATAGTATGCCTCCAGTATCCCATTCTCTTACCATGCTTTGTTTTTTCCCCAATTTTAATGTTTATTTCCTGTAGCCACTTCTTTAAATGTAATTCTCATAACAATGGAGATTTATTGATTTATTGGGTAGCACAAAGTAGGTATTCAATAAATATTTCTTCAAGGAATAAATTAAAGAATAATAAAGAGATAGAATTAGATCTGATAAGAAAACTCCTAGGTGTCTTAATGATAACTGGTAGCATATAAACACCCACCCTGCTGGGGTGTGAAGAATAAACGTAAGGGAGAGCTCCAAAAAGCAGGGCAGCAGTTCGAAGGCCTAAGTGGAGCGGGCTTGCTCTGGGAGGGAGTTTCTGGAAAAGAGAGCTCTTGCTCCTATCAGGGAAGGTGACCACCAGTAAGTATGGTTCTGTTGACATCTTGGACAGACTCCTTGTCAACCTTTTCCCTGCTGAAGAAGTTGGCAACTTTTCCACCACCCCTGGTTTGGAGAAGGGAGTCCCTTTCTCCCGCCAGTGCTTTCATGCATCACAGAGCCACAGAATTGGTCCATTAAATGCCCATCTCTAATCATGAAATTTGCATGCAGAAAGCACTTAGCTCATTTGGAAGGAACTCCGAGGGCTAGAGTGAGCACTTAGCAGGTTAGGCAATCATGAGCTTAAAGAATTATGTTCAGTTGTGCTGGGCAGATTTGAGTGTACTTCTGGAAAATAATGTAAATCTTCACCCTCAGACTAAGATGTACCTTGCTTAAACCTTGTGCCTACAAGCACTCTGAGATCTGAGTTCCCTGGATGAAAATAAGCTGAACACCTGACAGTCGTGAGAGGGTGTGGAGGGAGAGGCTGCAGGCTCACTCTTCAGCATTTCAAGGGACCTTGCTCCCTTAGTGTGCACCAGCCTTGCTGGAATTTTTCCTCTTAGGTTGAACACCAGGCTTAACGAGGGACTGTAGGTGTGCTACACTGTAACACCAGCCTGGCCTTATAAACGGCTTTGTTTAAGCCTTCTGGAAAGCAGTGCAGTGACAGCAGATTATTCATTTGCTAGCTGTACCTTTTTGTCTCCAACTGTTCCGGGAAAATCACGGCTTATACCAGGAAAGTGGAAGACTGGAGTTTTACAGTTTTACAGTTGTTAGAAACACGTACACATGGTCTATTCACCTCAACAACAAAAATTTTCAGGACGGGTATACAGACAGCAGAGTGACAATGGAAGGACACTTACAACTCTAATTTGTATCTCATTTCTCCTCCAGGGCAATCTAGAGCTAACAAACCAGTAGACTTGGCGCCTTCACCGTCTTAGGTCAAGCTTTTGAAACACAGCCCTCATGCCTTTTCTTTCTTTTTTTTTTTTTTGTGGGTACCGGGGGGTCGACCTCAGGACCTTGTGCGCCAGCAGGCACCCGTGCCGTTGAGCGATATCACCGGCCCTTTTTCCGTATGTGGGTTCCGGGAGTCGAACTCGGGTCCTCGCGCTTGCCGAGCAGGCGCTTACGCCGCTGAGCCATCTCACAGGACCCTCATGCCTTTTCTTTTAGATCTGAAAGCATTTTCCCCTCTAAAATTAAGAGTTGCATTGATACCTTGAATGAATTTATTCCCCCGGGGTGCACAGTTTATTCTTAGAAGATAGGGAACTTGTGTTCTTTCAACATAGCTATTAGCTAACTGACTATTTTACAGGATATGCCTTTTTCTCACCCCATAGTTTTCCTTCAAATTGGAATCAGTGAACTAGATGATGTATTTAAGTGCACAGCCAGCAGATGGTTCAGCCAAGATGAGAACATATGGTTGAATATATTATTTGGTTCACTCTTCCGTTAGCACAGAAGGGATATTTGTCTTAATATTCCCCTTTAGCACCTGGGTAAAGAGGGTAAAAGATTTCCCTCAATTCTGGGAAATCTCTAAAGCCATTAGTGGAACAACTAATTCCACATTGAAATAAAGATTTGAATTGGGAATTTAAAAAAGCCAACCCAAGGTAAGTCTAGTACAGATATTTTCCCTTCTTTCAAAAATTAACTTCATTGGGTCAGGGGTAGGGGTGTAGCCCAGTGGTAGAACACTTACCTAACATGTGCAAGGCCCTGGGTTTGATACCCAGCACTGCAAATTTTTAAAAAATTAAATTTATTGAAGTATCTTTAATCCAATAAATTCACTAATTTCAGTTATTGGTTATTTGATTTTTTTTTTTTTTAGACAGGGTCTTGTTATGTTGTTCAGACTGGCCTTGAACTCACTATGTAGTCTAGGCTGGCCTCACCCTCTCAGGGATCCTCCTGCCTCAGCCTCCCAAGTGCTGGGATTACAGGCGTGTGCCACCATGCGTGGCTAGGTGTTTCAATTTCAGTGGCTTTTGACAAATGTATACAGTCATGTAGCCACTCCTTAAATCAAGATAAAGAATATTAGCCTTATCCAAAGCAGTTCTCTTATTTCTGCCCTCCTATCTTCTTACTCTCTAATAACCAATGAAGCTCTTTCTACTGCTTCTGAAAAATTTTGCTTCTGGAATATTATATAAATGAAATCATACCATATGTAGCCTTTTGGATTGGGATTATTTCATTAAAAATGTTTTTAAGATCCATCCATGATGTTTGTTTCAGTAGCTTGTGGAATAATTTCCCGTTGTACAGATACACAGAAGTCTGTTGTTACAACCACCTGCAGAGGGACATTTGGGTTGTTTCCATAATATATAAGCATTTGTGACTACATATATTTCAATTCTTTAGGGTAAATATCTATGATTGCACTTGCTAGATAGATTACATCAAATTTCTTTTTTTTTCTCTTTTGTTTTAAGGATTTAAAAAAATAATGCAAAACCAGTCTACTCTCTGAACAATTCAACGAGTGGCATTTAGCACATTCATAATGCCATCCAACCACAAGCTCCATCCCATTCCAGAATACTTTCATCACCCCCAGGAAAACTCCATACTATTAATCAGTTACTCCCCATAACCTCTAGCAACCACTTCGTGTCTCTACTGATTTACTTAATCTATTTCATGTTAACGGAATTAGCGTGATGTTTTCAAGGTTCAATCACATCGTGGATGTAACTGACATTACCATCTTTTTATGGCTGAATAATATTCCTATGTATGTGTACACTATAATTTGTTTATCCATTCATTCATTAATGAACAATATTTGGGTTATTTCTATCTTTTGTGCATTGTGAATTACGCTACCATGAACATTCATGTAAAAATACTTGAGTACCTGTTTTCAATTTGGAGGGTGTATATGTCTGAAAGTTGAAATGCTGGGATGTACAGCAAGTTTAACTTTTGGAGAAATCCTCAAGTTGCTTCTTACGGCAGCTGAGCCACTTTACATTTCCATCAGCAGTGAAATGGGTTCCAATCCCTGCATATCCTTGCCAACACCTGTTATTTTCATTTTTAAAAAGAATTTAGCTGTCCTAGTGGGTGTGAAATCATATCACTTGTGCATTCCATTTTCATTCTGTCAATGTTTGTTTTATATCTGATATTCTATTGTTTGGTGTGTACATACTTATAATTTTATATCTTTTTAATGTATTGACCCTTTTTTCAATAATGACTTTCTTAATCGCCTATGATAATGTTTAACTTAAAGTCCTTTTTGCATGATATTGGTACACACACTCCAGCCTTCTTTTGGTTAGTACTTGCCCTGAATATATTTTTTCCCATCCTCATGTTCAACCTAATTTTGTTTTTGGATTTAAATTGCTCGAACATGTTTTTAAGCCATTCTGCCAGCCTCTGTCTATTACCTGGTGAATTTAATCCATTTACATTTAAAGTGATTAATGACAAGGAAAGACTTCTGCAATTTCAATATTTATTTTTCTGTCTTACACCTATTTATGTTCTTTAGTTCCTCCAATGTTGCCTTCTTTTTTTGTGTTTGATAAATTCTTCTTTGTAGAGTAATATTTTGATTCCTTGTTTCCTTTTCTTCATATTTATTAATTACTTTTAAAATTATTACCATGGGGATTAAAATTAGCACTAGACATTTATAACAAGCTAGTTTCTATTGGTATCAACTTTTCTTCAATAGCATATAAAAACTCTGCTGTTGTGCACCTCTATTTCTCTACCCTTTATGTTGTGATTACCACAAATTATATCTTTATACTGTGTGATCATTGATATAGATTTATAATTTCTGTGTAATGTATTTATCTTCTAAATTATATAGAAAAAAGAGTCACAAAACAAAATTGTAGTATTACGTATTTTTGAATTTACCTATGAACTTACCTTTCCTGGAGTTTTTATTTTTTTATAGACCTTCAAGTTCCTGTCTGATGTCTTCGTATTTCAACCTGTAGGACCTCTTTTAGCATGTCTTGTAGGGCAGCTCTGCTAGTAAGGATCTCCCTCAGGTTCCTATATTCAGCAAGAAAAAATGTGTTATTATAAACCACTAAGTTCTAGGAAGTTTTGTAAAGTAGTATTATTATAGCAACATCTTACAAAAAATTTCTAATCACAGTGGGATGCAGCCATGACAATAATCTAAAATATGTGGGACTGGCTTGGTAATGACACAGTGGGTCGCAAGGAAACTTTTGTTCAGTAGCCTCTAAATGGCAACTCATGTTATTTGCTATATAACCTCATGTACTTGTTCTGAGGAAGATAATTGAAAAGATGAGCTGATTGTTAGTGGGTTCATTAACGTGTTCCTTAAAAAGAGGAACAGGTGAAAATATGGATATTAAAAGTGAATGTAGAGCGCCGGTGAGATAGCTCAGCGGCATAAGCGCCTGCCCAGCAAGTTCGACTCCCGGAACCCACATTAAAAAAAAAAAAAAAAAAAAAAAAAAAGTGAATGTAGAGCACTCAGAAATTCTAGAATTTTCAAGGATGAAAAATGATACTCATCTCCACCTGTTGAAGATAAAGAAATATTTTAAGTTTAAAAGGCTTCCTAAGGGCCGGTGAGATGGCTCAGCGGCGTAAGCACCTGCCTTGCAAGCGC
Organism: Erethizon dorsatum; assembly: GCA_028451465.1. Lineage (NCBI taxonomy): Eukaryota > Metazoa > Chordata > Mammalia > Rodentia > Erethizontidae > Erethizon > Erethizon dorsatum. The sequence goes on from CM051822.1 coordinate 83,630,840, forward strand.
GAGGGCCCGAGTTCGACCCCCGGAACCCACATACGAAAAAGGGGCCGGTGATATCGCTCAGTGGCACGGGTGCCTGTTGGCGCGCGAGGTCCTGAGGTCGTCCCCCTGGTACCCACAAAAAAAAAAAAAATAAATAAAAGGCTTCCTAAGACTCAGGGTCATGGGCAAACAAACAAACAAAACAGACTAAGGGCTCAGTTTTAAAATACAGCCTCAGAGTAAAAATCAAAATGTCAGTGCGACTGTCATATCTCTGGTCAAGAATTCTAAGTGACATAAGAGCTGATTATCGTAGTTGGACAGAGAGGCTCCTGAGGAGGAGACTGAGGGTTTCGTCCCTCTGAGGGGAGATACAGCCAAAGCTCGTGATTGAGGAGACTACCTCAAGAATGACGGGTATGACTTTGGCATAGAGAGTTGACCGGAAAAAACTCATAGATTAAAAAAAGAGGCAAAAGCATATTGGCTAAGATTTAAGAATAAAAAACAAAAAAGGACTTTGGAATTCTAACTTTTTACATGAAGGAGACAGGCTGAGAAATCTGGTTGTGTTCTAAGAAAGACATATTATCTGATGGTCTTTGCAGATGTGACCAAGGGTAATGAAAGAGAAGATAGGACAAGGGGTGGATTTAAGAACCGTGATGAGCAAGGCCCAGGCAACTGCTACAGCGAATTTTACCTGGGGCCTAACAGAGCACATGCACTACCTCAGTGGGGTGTTAGTGACTCCTGTGTGCCCGATTCTTTTCTAAATGGAGGTGTCCACTGCAGTTAACTCGCCTCTTCCCATGATTGTGTGTAGGGATCATGAGTTGTCACATTTTGTCTGACAGAGAGATTGTCATGAGATTCTGGTCTTTTATCCTGATTGCATGTGACTTTTGCATCTAGGAGGGAAAATGGTGGCAGTAGCACAACTGCAGGGGTTGGTGAACTACAGCCCGTGGTCTGGCTGAAACGTAGCCATATGTCGTGTGATGCTTTTTAGCTTTTTCACCTTTCTAAGAAAAAAGCTTGTAGACTTCTGTTCTTTGAATTATTTGTCAGAAACTCCATCTCGACTCCCTTCACCACTCAGCTGATGCACAATTGTCTTTGGATCTGGGCACGTGACTTGTTTGGCCAGCTGAGTACAAGTGGAACAAATAGCGTTCCTGTTCCAGCGTCCAGCCTTAGGAGGCAGTGCACATCCCCAGGCACCTGGCTGTTCCTCGCCCTCTTCTGCAGCCACCACGCACCATGACAGAAACACACACTGGGTCACTGCTGGGTCCCAAGTGGGCAGAACTGTCTGTGTGCTTCATCACGCCGTTTTGGTCAGTGATGAACTGCCGCTATAAGCTATTTTTGTTTAAGTACACTCCTCCGTGGTATTTGCAGAAAACTAAATTGCCTAGTGGCACATTCTGCAGAATGGACCCCTATTGTAAAGTGGCACACAACTGAATAGCAAGTACTTCTCAACCCTCACCACAGCCGGGGCCAAGCTCAGAAGATTCCAGCTGAGCTCGGCAAAGACTGAATCCCATGAAGAAAGACTCATGGCAAACAAAAGAACGTTTGCTTTTGGAAGCCTCTATGAGGTATGATAAAAAATACTTAGTTTTTGCCCTAATTCCTGGCACAGAGCTCCTAAGACTCTTAGAATTCACTGTATTTTTTTCATGGTAATGTTATGTGTCATGGTGAGAATGGGACTGTCTTAATTACTATTCTCGTTGCTGAAACAAAATACCCAATACCTAAAGTTAAAGGAAGAAAGGTTCATTTTGGCTCACAGCTTGTAGAGGCTCAGTCCATAGTCGGCTGGCTCCAAGGCGTGGTGGCGTGGCAGAGGGGCATCGCGGAGCAGGCAGCAGAAGACAGCAGCAGCAGCAGCAGCAACAACAGCCCTCTTTCTGCTCCTCATATTCTGTCCAGGCTACGAGCCTTTTGGGTGGGCAGCACTCACACCCAGGGTGGGCCTTCCCATCACCCACACCCAGAACTATACCAAACCAACCAGTGGACTAATTTAGTGGTCACACATCCTCGATCCCAGATCAAACTCTCCAGATCCAGCCACCTCTGAAAAGGTGCAGGAGGCTGTGCGGGGACATCTAGACTAACGCTGTAACGCGGCATAGGTAGCTTCAAGATGAGAGCTGGTCCCCAGGAAGAACAGGCACGGAATTAAGGAGTTAGAAATTCTAACCCCACCTTCCAGCCTCTAGGAAGAGGGTCTGGAAATGGAGTTCTGTCACCAGTGGTCAGTGGCTTAAGGAACCGCGCCTTCAACACGAAGCCCACACAAACTCCCGGGCAGTCAGGCTCAGAGCGCCTCGGGCTTGGGGAGCGCAGTGGGAGGGGTGCGCCACAGAGGGCATCGGAGCTTCACCCCGATTCTCTGCGCCCAGCATGTTCCCATTTGGTTGTTGCTGAGTCATATCCTTTCCTACTGAACTGCTCACTGGGAGTAAAACGACTCCCTGATTTCGAGGGCAACGTTCCCCAAATGTCCGGCCCACGGAGGATTCGAGGGAGCCCTGAATCTGCAGTGTGCTTGGCAGAAACGGAGCGGCCTGACTGTCCCACTGGTGGCTGCCATTTGGAATAGACGCAGCCGTGTGGGAAGAAGCGTCAAGCCTGTGGGGTATCTGTTAATCACGAAAGTTAGGGTCAAATCAAATGCTTGGGGACTTGGTGAAGAGAATCGGTATGAGAAAATACCACATATTTGATGTCAGAAAAACACACACGCTAACTTTGGGGTGGGTGGTTGTTACACAACATCAGTGCAACATAAATCTGACAAATACAAAAGAAAACTATTTTTCACATAGAGCTTTAAAAAATATTACTCATTAAAATACAACTGATTAATTAAAAGTAATCTTAAGCATAAAATTCCCAGTGTTTTTAAGATAATCTTGATGTACACAGAACTATGTAAGATGCTTAAGCCAAAAATGGAAAACTAAAAGAGCTTCTAAAAAGCTTTACCTCATTAACATAACCAAAATTATGGGGTGAATATTATGTAGAGGTAATAAAACACTACTTAAACATTTTGAAAAGTCAGAATGACTAAATTTATGAAATCCTTGTAAAAGGTTTTTCTTTTTTTTTTTTCTCTTTTTAAGAGAAAAAAGGGACCATGAGAGCATTGTATATTAAACAAGGCAATGCTTGCCAAGGAGAGAAAGAACTTGGTAGAGAAAAGACAAACTTTAATTTTAATTCATGAGTGTTCAGTAAGGAAGATACTCTACTATATTATATTTAATAGAGGGACACTGTCTTTACCTTTTGTATTTTTTAAATGTTACTCTTTGCATGTGATCTATTTTTCTGAACTTTAGAGTTGTTTTCATGGGGAACTACTGGTCATTAAAACTGGTGACATTGGGGTCTGGCCTACCTAGAAGAGGTGCTACCTTCGAGTGATTCTGATATGTTTACTTAGCTTTCCCACGGCATGGCCTGGAGAATCCCTCATGATAAAAAGTTGAAGAGAGTTGTCTACACACATGAGGTGACCTTAAAGTTAATATTCTGAGCAGAAATAGAAATTCTATTTACTGTTCACAGATCTTTAGAAGAAGAGGAAAAATGGAACTCAGTTTAGTTTTTCCAGGAAGTACTTAAAATAAAAGTTTGATCAATAAATAATGCAATTTGCTATAAATGTGAGGTGGCATGGAATCTACTTAAGGCATTGCAATTAAAAATCAGAATGGCCTATTAAAAAAAAGTGTCTTTAACCAAACAGTTGTGGGATGTCTTAAAATCATAATGGGACCAAAGGAGAATGGAAGAAACTTTTGCTGACTATCTGAGCCAGATATTACATACCTTTGAGTGAGACTTAAGAATATTTAGTTTCTGTAGTGGTGTAACATTATGTCTGATGTGAAAACACACGGAAATGTAAGGATTAGTGACAAGTAACAAGTGACTGGTTTTAGAAATACGTCCTCCCTTACATAGTCCGTGAATATACGTACTAAGATTTCTGAATGTGGTTCACACGTAAGCACACTTTTACGGCTCCATCTTTGGAGTGTGCTCTGTATTAACACAACGAGCTGTGCTTTCTGCTTTCCCAATTCTACGGAAACCTCTACTCCGTTAATGAGGGCCCAGGCTTCCGTTTCGATAGGCTGCTAGCGGTTTACCTAATCTTTATTCCACACGTAGAAATGCTTCTCTTCATCTCGTGCATGTGTCTTCAGCCCGGCCAGCGCCCGGCACTGGCTTTGGGGCACACGGCGGGGCTGCTTGCCCTCGGAGAGTCAGGCCCTCATGTGGCCACCTGGATTCTTTCCAAGTACTAAGTGACATCTGCCGAGGAGCTGCTCCCTGAGAGCCGCTCTTCAGAGACCCAGAATTCATTATTCTGTTTTCAAGAAGGCCGTGAGAACCAAAACCCAAACTGAAACCCGGCAGGCTCGTTTTCTTCACAAATCCAGAGACCTTCGCAGACCCGCAGAACCCACGCGTGTCCTTGTTTACTCGCTGCTGCTGGTCTGCGGTCCCCTGCCGGGTGTAGCCTGCGTCGCTGGTTCTCTCCACTGCAGCAGGGGCCCATGTCCTCAGCATCCCTCCCGGTTCATGCCCAGCATCAGCGAATCGGGGGAGTTTGTTTGCTGTTGTTTCCAGAAACAAACATGTACCTCGGAGACCCTACAGGCGAGGGCCAAGGCCTCTCCTCCCTTCGGAGACTCTGGGGCCCTGCTGCTCGCCCGCCCCTCCTGCGTGCAAAAGTGAGCCTGGAGCTTTATTTTGTGTCTGTCTCACAGAAGTTTTCTCCATCTGCTGCGAGACACAGCGGGGCCATTAGAAGTGAGGCAAAACCCAGCTAGTTTTACCGATTTAAACCAGGTAAGAGTGACTTTTTACATGAAAAATTTTTTAATTTTATGGTTTAAAACTAGCATGCAGTCTCCATAGCTGGAGGCTACTTTATTCCTCTGACATAGATGACTGAGAAGCCTTGGAACATAAATATATGCAATAAGCCAATAATTCTGCCTGCCTTGCTGCTGCTCCTACAGGGTATCTCAGAGCTGGCAAACAGAAGGGTAATGGGAATTAGAAGGAGGGAAAAACAGCAATAAAAATATAAATCAAAGAAAGAAGGAAATCCATTTGCTCCTTGGCAGCAGAGACAGTGCTCGGCTAATCCACGCTGAGTGCAATCCAATACTCCTTTATATAATCCTGTGCCGGTGGAAGAAAATTAAAGTTTAATGCAATAACGGCTGACGCAAATCACTTTGGTTGCCCAGAAGCAGATTAAAGAATAGTTAAAATCATATGAATCTAATTTCTTTTTTGTTGTTGTTGTTCTATTCTGTAACATCTTGATGCTTTAATCCCCAGCATCGGTTTTTGATTATTAAACATATATCACCAATGTAAGGAAGGCTGTGGGAAAAACAGTGACAGCTAGGACATGATTTGTGCTCAAATGGTACATGTTAAAGCTCTTTTCAAATTCATAAATTTTTCATAGGTTCATAGAGGTCCATGCCTTTCATCAATCTGCATCAAGGGGATTTTAAAATAAGCATCAAGATAATGGAATGCTATCAATCATAATTGGGGTTGGGAAGCCCCGTCACAGTCCCCCAGCTATCAGTGTGACGTGTGTGCATGTGTGCTTGTGCATACTCGCTGCCGGGCAGCGTGTTTCCACTGTTTTTGACTACTGCCATCAATGGGACAATTGAGGACCTTGTCTATAAGTAGACATGAAATTCAAAAGGAACTTTGGCTGTGATTTTCCCTCTTCCTCTCCTCCCTCTACCGTCTCTTGGAAATAGCGGCCTGTCTCGTCTGTGTAGCAGACTTACTTAAGCAGAACAAAAGTGTCTTCAGGTACAAAGCTTCCCAGTTTTTAAACCTATATCAGAAGTGCTTCCTGGATGAAAATGCTATAAAACATTTAGGATTGCCAAAATCACCACAGTGGAAGAAAAATTTATGGACGTTTCTTCATAATAAAATTTTCATGAGATAAAGAAGTTTTGCAGAAATGCCTGCTGTGATGAAGTCAAACTTTGGCTCTCATGCCATGGATTCCAAGAACACAGTCTAGGTGTTTTCCATGCAAGCTTTTGAAATCATTTCTGCCTCATTTCATGGGAACTTCGTGGCTCATAGGAATTACCCTGTTTAGCTCACAGTGCTAGCAAGAGATTTCCAAAGAACGAAAGTTCTGGAAGCATGCTTCACTTGTCTTGTCAGTAGGATGTTTTTCTTCCCCTGAAGCAGAATCTTTCTGTGTGTGTAAACATGCACATGTTTTAACTTTTATGATGGAAGATTTCAAGCATAAAAGCACAGTATGGTAATACTGGACTCAAAATATTGTCCACTATGTCCCATTTTAATTTTCTTTCATCAATATTTTATCCATTTTCCAAATATTTAATCCATAAATATTTTAGCATATGTCTACAAAAATAATTCTTTTTCAGAACATAACTTTATGCCCTTCTAGAAATAAACAAAAATTTCAAAATATCATTAAATATGCAATTGTATTGAAGTCTCCATGAATGTCTCATAAAAGCAGATTTGTGAAAGTTGATTTGCTAATATCAGAATTGACATCGTGTTCTCCATTGCAGTCTCTCTGCTTCCGTCTTTCCCTTTGCAATTGTAGAAATATCCATACATTTTCTCATTCCCTGAGTTTTGCTGACTCGGGGTCCTGGTGTCCTTTAACGGGCTGCTCTCCTCTCCTGGTATTTCTTGTAACTCGGCAGTTGGACCTCCAGGCTAGGTCTGCTCTGGAACTGGTTGTTGTGTGCTGTTGGCTCAGATGTTCACAAGGTTTGATGAGAGATACTGGAGGGCAACCTAAGCATTCGCACATGGTCATTCAGCGGTCGTACAAGAAGAACCGAAATGTCAGAGGTTCTGTGTGGGTGGGACTGTTGCAGAAGAACCCATCACCCCTGGATTTGGGTAGTTAAGCGGTTGACCAATGTATTTCCCTTTATGCTCCACTCTGTAAAGTAATATTTTTCAGTGAATTTATAGACCCATTGAAATTTGGATTTGGATACAGTTATTGAAATTCTAGTCTATACTATCAAATATTCATCTTAAAAGGGACACGAAGCCAAGAGAGAATGTGTAACCTGTTCAAGGTTGCTTGACTTTTAACAACTTGACTCTAGACTTCCTGTATTTACTAAACCCAGAGTTTAGTTTTTCTACAGACTCAGTTACTTCTCTGATGCGTCGTGTGCCTTTTCATAGGGCAAAATGTCTACGGAGGGCCCTGAACTTCAATGTCATTCTTCCCATGGGAATCTTGGGCAACAGAACTCTGTATTATTTTTAGTGTGTTAGCTCGTGTGCATTGCATTTACTGTCAAAGTTGAAAAACAAAACTCTATAATTAGACATAGGTAGCCCAAGGATTCATTTGTTAAAGACTCCTCCAGTATCAGGGTTAAAATTCAAATGTATCTTTGCATGTAGTAGATACGGATTTAAGTGTGTGATTTACTGTATTTATAACCAAAGCACAGTTCTATGTTTTCGTTACCCATCTCTAAGTTAGTCCAGTTTACAGCTTACGAGCTAACCTATTCTGCCGGGGATGTTGGTAGTTAGCTCTCAGCCAGCTCATAAGCACAAATGAAATGTGACTTCAACAGGGGTAAAACTGAGCTTTAATCCATTAAATGCCTGTTCCATGTTATGTATTATATTAAAATCTTTACCCGCTTGTAAATTAATACACATAATGATTCAAAGGAGTACACTATTATTATAGTTTATGTATGAAGAATTGAGCCTCACAGAGTTTAAGAAAAATTGTCCAAGCCCACACCACTAAGATCTGGACATTTTGGAACGGACTCAGTACTGTCTGAGTCCGAATCACACAGTTTTTCTGACTGATGTTTTCTCTGTAATGGTGAGATGTGGAGACAAAGGATACCACTCAGCCTCTACTAATCTATGTCAGAACTCAGCAAATCACTTGACTCTTGATGCTCAGGTTTTTCACTCCAGAAAATGGATAATAAAAAGAATTTAAGATTGTCATTAGAGTTGAGGTGTTAATTATATGAATAATACTTTATATAGTAAATGGTAATATGTTATACAAATTCCTGCATTTCTTTTTACCTCCTTATTCCTATCTCGCTCAGGACAGTCATTTGACCTGATCACTGGAGAATTAGAGTAAAATGAAAATCTCTGCCCCACAATCTGGATTGACTTCCTAGGTCAATCCACGGAAGCACTCGTGAATAAATACGGTTTTGCGTGGCGTCCAGTGTGGGCGTGGATGCGCTCAGGGGCCGCTCACTCTCCCATCCAAGAGGGGACTCATCATGCAGATCTGGAGCGCTGCCGGGAGTCAGCCTCCCACTCTGAGCCCCTTCTGAATGGCCCAGCTACAGGAAGCATCATCGCAGGAGAACACACACTCTCCAGGACGCCCGAAACCAAAAGGCTTATTGTAGCAAAGTTATGAAGTCCCCACAGTCTGTCCCCTCCGGAACTCTCATGCCATGGGGCCTTCTAAGCCTCCCGTGAGTGTAGCCCCAAGCTTTGTGGGCCTGAACTGCAGTTAGACTTCTCCCTTTGGCCAACCTTGCTTTTCCTCTTCACTTCCACAGATACGAATGCCTAACCACTACCTGGCACACCATGCTTCATTTTCTAATTTGTTTCCAGAGAACCTAACCTGTGACGGATGTATTTCCAAGGATATATTATTTTCATGTTTCATTCTAGGGAAACAAACTGTAATGCATCTGCTTATTATGAACTTATAGTCAGTTTCAAATGTAATTCCTTCAGACTTCTAGTACAATATATTTAAAAAGTGGCAGAGACTTTCTGACTTAGGTAGAACATTTGGGGGCTACTTTCCTTAGATAATTGGAAGAGGAATAAAGTCTTGCATGATGCAGTGCCCCAATATATCAACTTGGTATCTTTAGTAACAATACCCATGATAGAGAGAGTGCATTATCCTTCACTTCTTCCTTCTTAGGAAAAGAGAAGAGGGTCTGCTGGTAGCTTTGGTGTTTTACCTATAGTGGATTGGATTTGACTCAAAAGATGTAGTACTGTGACAGCAGACAGGTGACAACTTCAAAGTACAGTGGAAGAAAGGGAATATAAAACAGTAGAGTTGGAGCCAGGCTAGAGCATTATCAGGGCTCCAAAATGTGTGTACAATGGAAAGGATGTGATTTAAAAAGAACTTATTGTATAAGAACAAAAATTTTTAAGAAAATATTTTTTTCTGTACCTTGAGTTAGTTTGAATTTTTAGAAAATTTATTTTTTAAATGTAGAAAAATGTAAAGAAAAAGAGGTCTTCAATTTCATCGCTTAGTCCTTCTTGTAAAAAAAGGAAAAAGAAATATATGCATAAAAAGCAACTATATGCAAGACAAAGAGCATTATATGTTGGCAAATGTTTTAATTCATCAAGAAGGTCTAATAATTAGACACTCTCAAAACTAGCATATATGTTCTTCTCAAGTGCACACAGGACGTTTTCCAACACGGATTATATGTGAGGCCATAAATTAAGCCTCAATAGGCTTAGAAGGATATATATCATATAAAAATACCTTCTCTGTCCACAATGGGATGAAGTAAGAAATCAATAGATGTAAAACTGGAAATTTTATTAATTTGTGGAAATTAATATATTCTTAATCAACCAAAAGATAAAGAAATTAAATGGGAATTATAAAATATTTAATTAAAAACAAAAACAAAATACAACATACAGAAACTGATGGAACACTGAAAGCAGTGCTAATTGGGAAATTTGTAATGAGGAACACATTAAGAAACAAGAACACATTAAGACAAGAATAAAATTGACAAACTTCATCTATATGGACAATGGGAATAAAAGGAAGATGACTCAAGATGAGTCACTAAAACTAGAAATGAAAATGGGGATATTACTACTGATTTTACTGAAATAAAAGGATTACAGAGTACTATGAACAATAGAATGTCAACAAATTTGATAAACTATATGGAATGGACAAATTCTTAGAAACACAAAACCTACCCAGACTAAATCATAAAGACATAGGCATATGAACAGAGCATGTTGTACATATATGCCATGGATAATTTGAACCATATTGAAGAAAATTATGTCACTTGCAGGAAAATGGATAGAACTGGAGATCATCATATTAATCAAAATAAGCCAAACTCAGGAAGAAAAATATTGCTATTTTCCTAATATGTAGAATCTAAAAACAACAACAACAAAGATGAAACGATACTATTAATAGATAAAAGAAGGGACTATTATTAGACAGGAGGAAAGGGATAAGAAGGAGGGTGGAGAAGGATAATAAGAGGTATGGCTATGACCAAAATATGTTATATGCATGCAAGAAAATTTAAAAGAAGGAAAAAAAAGAAAATCCAAATAGATCTGTATCTACTAAGGACATTGAATCAATACCCAAAAACCTCCCAACAGAGAAAAAACCCTAGACCTAAAGACTTCACTGGTGAGTTCTGTTTTGTTTTTGTCTTTTTGAGACAGGTTTTCACAATGCAATTCAGGCTGGCCTTGAACTTGCTTTGTAGCCCAGCCAGCCTTGAACTCTGGCAGTCCTCCTGCCTCAGCCTCCCAAGTTCTGGGAGTACAGGCATGTGCCACCACACCTAGCTTCACCGGTGAGTTCTATCAAACACTTAACACCAATGACTCTAAAACTTTTCTCAGAAATCAAAGAGAGAGGACTTCTTAACTTATTATATGAGGCCAGCCTCACCTTGATAACAAAGCCAGACTAAGACACTAAGAGAAAAGAAAATTCCAGACAAATATCCCTATGAACATTGACGCAAAAGTGCTTAATAAAATACTAGCAAACCAAATTCAGCAACACTCACAGGATTACACACCATGACTAAGTGGAATTTATTCTTGGCATGCAAGGATGGTTCAGTGTATGAAAAGCCACCAGTGCAATACACATACCACATTAACAGAATGACAGTTTACAGAAAGACAACCCCCTGAAACAAGCAAACAAACCAAAAACCCAGACGATCTCAATTGATGCAAAAAATATAACAAGATCCATACTTTTCCATGGTAAAACACTCAACAACTAGGCAACTACCCCAACATAATAAAAGTCCTGAAAAACCCACAGTGAACGTCATACTCAGTAGTGAAAGTTGAAAGATTTTACTCTAAGATCAGAAATAAGATAAATATGACCACTCTCACCAGTTCTATTCCACAAAGTACTGGAAGTCATAGCCAAAACAATTAAGCAGGAAAAAGCAGTGAAAAGAATCCAAATGATTAAAGAGGTAAAATTATTTTTTTTGTAGGTGGCATGATCATATATGTAGAAAACCATAAAGACATCACAAAAAACTGTTAGAACTAATAATTGAATTTAGAAAAGTAGCAAAATATAAAATCAAAACTAAAAGAAAACAGTTGTTTTTTATACTAACCATGAACAATCTAACAAGAAAATGAAGAAATTTATTCCATTTACAGTAGCATCACAATAAAATATGAATTAACGAAGGCAATGAATGACTTGCATAATGAAAATTATAAAACATTGCTAAAATAAATTTTACATATATATATATATATATATATATATATATATATATATATATAGATATAGATACATATATCCCTGGTCAAGGATTTGAAGACTTAATGCTGTTAAAATATCAATTATACCCAAAGTGATCCAGATTCAAAACAATTCGTACCAAAATCTCAATGATGTTATTTACAGAAATAGAGAAGAAAATCTTAAAATTCTTATGGAATATCAAGGAGCCCCAAGTAACTAAAATGGCTCAAATCTGAAGGACTCATGGATACTCTTTGCAAAAATTTATTACAAAGCAATGTAAGTAAAGTACTGTGGTATTGACCAGCGGGCTGATATATGGGCCAGTGGAATTGGATAAAGAGCCCATGAATCAACCTCCACATCTATGGTCAAATGATTTTTGACAAGGGTGCCCAAATCATTCAACAGGAAAAAGACAATCTTTTTAGCAAACGGTGCTAGAAAAATTGGATAATCACATGTAAAATAAGGTTGCCTCTAATTTAACACCATGTACAAAAATTAACTCAAAATGCAATAAAGATCTAAAAGTAAAACATAAAACTATAAACACAGGGCAACAGCTTCATCAAAACTTAAAAAAAGAAATCACTGCCAAATCCAAAGTCATGAAGCTGTTGCCCAGTGTTTTTACTTTTATGTTTACATTTAGATCTTTATTTCATTTTTCGTTGCTATGACACAGTACTGGACACCCACAATTTAAAGGAGGGAAGGTCTATTTTGGCTCACAGTTTGTAGAGGTTTAGGTCCATAGCCAGCTGGCTTCCAGCAGGGCTGCAGGGCAGAGGGGCCTGGCAGAGAAGGAAATGCATGGTCAGAGGGTGGGAAGCAGAGGATCAAGGGAGAGGGAGGGAGCCATACCCTGCCAGGAGACCTACCCCTCAGCGATCCCCCTCCTCTTACCAGGCTTTTGCTCTCAACATCACATTTAGCTATCACTCATCAGCGGACCGCCCCACTGATAGTCTTATGCCCCCACGATCCAGTCACTCCCCAAAGCCCTACGTAAGAGAACGTTCGGTTTCGGAGGGGTTTGCGGTATGCGAAGTTCACATTCATCTTAGAAAGCAGGTACACGCACATAACACTTCTCGATGTTTTTAATCCCCGTCCCTTCCTACCCACATCCCTCTCTCCATCTGTAAGTCCCCTTTCCCAATTTTCATTATTATTATTTTTGGTTTATGTTTATGACATATAATGTTTTCATTCATTGTGTGTATTTGCTACCTGTACATGGTACCTCTTAAACTCTTTTAACTTCCCTTTCCCCTATTTTCCTGGCCTTGCCCTTGGTCTCCTTCCTGTTCACAAAAGATCTATCTCCTTGTTTCCTTCTCTCCATCCTTTATTTTGCTCTTTATTTGTACTTTGCCTTATTCAACTGAGAGATACCATACAGTATTTAAGCTCGTGCATCTGATTTATTTCACTTAATGTTATATTTTCTAGGTGCATCCATTGCCCTGCAAATGTCTCAGATTTGGCCTTGGATATGACACCAAAAGCACAGGCAACAAAAGAAAAGACAGGCACACTGGATTTCATGAAATGAAAATATTTGCACATTAAGACTATCAACAGAGTAAAATGGCAACACTCTGCATGAGAAAAAATACTTATAAGTCATATATCTGATAAGTGATTGACATTGAAAATATACAGAGAACTCTTAAATTTCAAAAACAAGATACAACCAGATTTAAAAAAAGGAAAAGGACTTAAGCAGACATTTCTTCAAAGATGCGCAAACGTGTAGTAAGCATATAATGATCATGAGAGAAATGCAAACCGAAACTGTAATGAATACTCTCATATCCATTAAGATGTCTACTAACAAAATACAGAAAATAACAAATGTTGGGGAGGCTGTGGAGAAATTGGAACCCTTGTGCACGGTTCATCAGAATATAAAATGTTACAGCTACCGTGGAAAAGGGTATGGCAATTCCTCAAAATATTTAAACTCTAATTACCATCTCATGCAGCCGTCCCACATCTGAGTACATGCTCACAAGAACTGAAAGCAAGGCCTCAAAGAGATATTTGCACACCCATGTCCACAGCAGTGTTGTGTATAATAACTAAAATGTGAAAGCAACTCGAATCTCCATTGACGTTCAAAATGGATAAGCAAAATATAGTATACACATACAATTGAATATTATTTAGCCCTCAAAAGGGAAACATTCATACAGGCTGCAAAATCGTCTGGGTGAACCTTGAAGACATCATGCTGAGTGCAATAAGCCAGTCATTAAAAAAGACAAATACTACATGATTTCACTTACTTGTGGTAGGCAGTTGGACTGAATCATGGAGACAGCAAGTAGAATGGTAGCTGGGGGAGAGGTAAGGGGGGGGGAGTTATTGTTTAAGAGGTACAGGGTTCCAGTTTTACACGATGAAGAGTACCCAGGTGGATGGGAGCGATGATTGCATAGCTTTATGAACGTATTTAGCACCAGCGAGCTGTACACTTAAAAACGGTTAAGGTGGCAGGTGCTGGGAATGTGGCCGAGTGGTACAGCACATGCTTAGTGTGCAAGGGATCTGGGCTTTACCCCGAGGACCCCCCCAGAAAGTTTCTGTTATGTATATTTTAGCACGATAAAAATAATTTTTTAAAAGCAAATATAAAATGCAAAGATAAAAATTTAAAGAATGAGATAAGACATATTCTTTTAAAATTTATCCTTGCATTCAGTTAGTCTTTATGAGTGCATATTAATTATACAGAATATGGGTTTTCCGTGTGGCATTTTGGCACATGCCTGTAACACTCCGATCACATCCAACTCCGTTACCCTTCTTATCCTCCTTCTTCCTCTCCACAATCTCCTTCTTTTTGTGGCTAACAGTCTCCCTTCTACTTTCATGTCACATTTTTTTAAAGGCGTATTCTGGAAAGGAAATGCCTTCCTGTCCTCTAAGTAGTTTCCCCAGAAGAGTCCATTATGAACAGATTCTTACTGTTTTCAGGGAAGGAAATCCAGCATGTATCACTGCACAGGTGATACAGTGTATTTTTGTATACACTGTACATGTTTGTGTGTTTATGTACTTGGCTATCTGTATTTGTAAAATTTGCATATATTTTTCCCATTTAATTTTATTGTTCATATTACCTACCTACCTAAATCTATTCTTCATGATATTAAAATTCAGTGATTGGACACTGCTTAAATGCAGCAGTATTTTCTGCTATGAAACTACTCATATGTATATCAATCATTAATCCAACGTACAGAAAACAACAAAGAATAAAGAAAAGTATCATGATTGCTTTTAAGGATTCTTTCCTATTCCATATTCTCTTGATTCAGTTGGTATTTTGTTACACAATATTTCTACAGTTCAGCTATTGAGATACTGATAAATCCCAAACAATAAATCTTGAGTTGGTATTCACTAATTTTGGCAGTAAATTGGTGTCTCTTAACTAGGTATTGAGGGAATTATCTGAATTGAAAATACCAGAGTAAACTGTATAAAAGCGAATTGGGTTTCCCCTCCCTTTCCTATTCTCCACGATAACGGGGCTGTACAGGGCTCATGGCACCACCTAGTGGCAGCTTGCGGAAGTGGCTCCTTCTCTGAGATCTGCCATCTCTACTTTTTTGGAGAAGGGGTGTGTGTACTTAGCTCCTTGGCTTGTCTGTGACAACCATGGCTCATTTCTTTAATCTCATGCAGGCGATACCATGCTATAGTTTTTTTCTGTCTTCTCCTTTTACTTGTTTCCCCATTTTAATTCCATCTGCTCATAATCATAGCAAATATATGGAAAGTGTGCAATATTTATGTTAATGAAAATAAAATGCATAATTTAAAAGAAATATATATGAAAGCAGTTTTTACACTCTGAAGAATCATACAAAAATATGGCACTCTTAAGCTGTATCTCACATACTTGAATTAATCAGAGAAACTTACTGCTATCATAATAAATCAGAAAACATCATGTTATTGCCAATACCCTTGCAAAGTAATGAAGCTACACTTGTTTATTAATTAATTAATTTGAGGATACGGAAGTGAATAATACAGACATAGTTCTCAAGAAACATATTCTATTGTTTGTGTGTATGCATTTGGGTAGTGGAGATTGAGCATTAAAACTTTTCAGGCTCTCTGCCCAGGGCATTTAGGTTCCAACCACGATGGCAAGAAGGTATTCAGAAGACCTCAAGCATTGTCGTTTGGTTTGCTCATGCCTTAGGACTTAAAGTACAACCCACACGCCTCTGTATGATCATTTGTTTTCAAAGACTTTTCAGATTTTATATTTTTCTAAGCGACTTTTGGGATGTAATTCTTCAGTCTCTTGTGTTTTGGTACATTATAAGAGCAAGGCATTTGCTGCCCTTTGTTTCTGGCTGCCTCTTTGAGGACTTTTATAGGGAGAATAGCCTGATAGATAAGAATAATATCTCCTTTGGAAGCCAAGGGCCAGCATGCTTACAGCTCATTAGAGAAGATTTGAGTTCCCTAACTCAGGTTGCCTATCTTGTAATGCAGCCCTGCAGCATAAACAGGTGTCACCTGGCCTTCTTCATGTCACCCTGTGGAACTGAGGGGTCACAGAACTACTGCCCAAACACTGGTACTCTAGCCACTGCTACTGATGTGAGTTATAAGCCGTCCTTCTCTGTGACCCAGGAATCTCACATCTTCTGCCATCACCCATGAAACCATGGCAAGATCACTTCTTAGCCTGCAAATTAGAGTAAGATCTCAGACCACTCAGGATTCTTGATGATAATTCTGCAAAGAAAGCCATATGGAAACTAGTGACATTCAAAAGTGTTGCTGATGGATAATTATTCACACTCCCAGAATTTATAAAGAAGGATATAGAGATAGGAAAAAGGGATGGTCCCAAAATTGTCCTTAAGAAACTTGGCCATGTGCCCCAGACTCAGGGAAGAGAGGAGTCAGAGCTATGAGGACAAAAGGGAAGTACTGATAACGACTCTTTTGGTACCAATCTTTTCTAGGGTGGCTATTTTCATGTCTGCTTAAATATGTTCTCTAATTTGGTGCCTTCTAAAACACAAATTATTGAACATAATTCCAGTTTTCTGCAAGACACAGGGTCCTTATTACGACAGAAGTTTTGTGTTAGACTTGAGCTTCTCGCTGCCTCTCAGCCTCAGGAGCCACAGTTCTTCGTCTCCTTCTTAGGGGCAAAGCATCGCTTACAGGGTGCTGTCTTGTTCCCCGCCGCTTCTGGTCTGCAGATCCATGTTTCTGGATCAGGGAACTGAATTTCACAAAGTTCTGGGCCCATTCTTCTATAAAAAGGAGGGCAGCCCCTGCACGGTTAGCTGTGCTGTGCTGGCCTTGTGACAGTTCAGCAGCTTCCTGGGCTTCTGCACCTGGGCCTGGGTCTCTCAGCCACGTGGGGCAGATGTGGTATTCCATCTTCTTCATTTTCTACATGTCTCTCTCTTTTCCAAGTCTTAAAAACTGTCTTATATATCATCTATCTGCTAATCATGGGTTGAATCACTTTTCAGTGTATGCTCTAATGGTTTCCCAGTGGATATGACAATTTTGACTAATTACTAATTTGTTATTTTCTATAATGTTTATGCCCCTGATTTTTCAGATAGTGATTGTTGCAAGTTATTTCACCATTTATTTTACTAATAGTGATTATATTAATTGTATTAGTGTATTAAGTATATTTCATATAGCAGGATATATATTTTATAAAACATCTATATGACATATAAAATAAAATAATTATATACAAAATATACTATATAGACATAGTGTTATATTAATTTTTATATAATAACATTTCTACCATATATCCAACATATAACTAAAGATAATATGTCTATATTTACATAAGTTCAAATAATATGTGTATCTAGGTAAAATAATTATATCCACCTATCTACCTACCTAGTTACATAGGTAAGTAGGAAGGTAGGTTATCTGTAGTAACAAAGTAACCTCCTAATCTAAATGGCTTACACAGCAAAGAACTGCTTCCTGTTCACCCTCTGTGTCTAACGTGAATGGTGGAGTCCTGTCCTACGTGTTACTCAGAATTCCAAGATGAGCCATCTTGTGGAGCTGTCATCTTAATCACAAGCTTCTGGTGGTCAGTCAGAGTTATGAAGAACTTGTACCTTCTCTTTGTTGCCTTTGACCAGATGTGGTGCATGAAACTTCCACTCATACAGCATTCATCACATTCAGTTGCATGATGCTCCCTTTTCTGCAGAAAGGGTGGGGAATCAAGAATGCATGTGGAATATTTGCACTGGGGAGTAGTGTGCACTCCTAGCCTTCGCCATGGGATGCATGTGTTTCCAATGGCACCGTGGTAAGTAGCCCAGCTATTTTCTCGTAAGCATCTCAAAAGACAGGGGACCCCAGAAGCAAGAAAGCTATGCATTGCTGCTAAGGGTGGCAGCATAATGGGGTGAAAGTAGAACCCTACAGAACCAATAGCTGTACTTCATGCCAGCTCCAGAATGTGAACACCTACCATATAGATGGCATTAAGGCCAGGCAGTGTTAAGCAGAGAAGCAGGGAAAAATAACAGGAAAGAATGGCAATCACATGACCAACTCATGAACAGGCTTTTGTTCTTTGTTCCCTTGTTCATTCTACCTGCACTTGACATGAGTGGACGTGACTTTGTAAAGAAGAACAAATGACCTCAGGGCAAAACCATTCCCCAGCCAATCCTGAACCCAAACTAGGGATACGGAGAAGAAGCAAAAGAGAATAGACAGATATATGCACATGTGCACAGTTCAGCGTCCTAAGGCTGAAATAGCATTGGAAATGGATAAAGTAGCCATTGAAATTAGATGAGATTGGGATTTTATCTTAGTTACTTTTCTTGTTGCTGAGACAAAATCCCCAAAACTCAAAGTTGAAGGAGGAAAGGTTTATTTTGGCTCACAGTTTGTAGAGGTTTCAGTTCATAGTTGGCTGGCTCCAAGGCAGGGTGGCAAGACAGAGGGGACTCACAGAGCAGAAACAGTTCATGGCAGGCAGGAGACAGAAGTCAGAAGGCACCACGCTAGCAAGCTGCAAGTGACCACGCTAGCCCTCTTTCTGTCCCTTATATTTTTATCCAGGCTACCCATCTTTAGGGTGGATAGTACTCACACCCAGGGTGAGGCACCCTTAATCCTACCCAGAACTATGCCAAACCAATAAGTGGACTAATTTATTAAGCACACACCCTGCATCCCAGCATCACACATTCTAGATTCAGGTACCTCTGAAAAAGTCCTATGACTGCATGAGGCTTATCGGGGGACATCTAGACACATAACATTCTGCCCCTGGTCCCTCAAAGATTCATGCACATCCCTTTATTTAGTTCATCTCTAAGAGTTGCCAAAGTCCTAACAGTTTCAGAATTGCTGAAACGTTTTAGTCCAAAGTCTTCTCCAAGATTTAAGGCAAACTCTTAGCTGCAAGCTCCTGTACAAATGAAAAGAAATTTAAATATTTCCAACATACAAGTGCACAAGATAGACATTTCTATTCCAACAGATACAAAGAGGGGGATACAAAGGAATGGGACAAAAGCAAGTCCAAAATCCATCAATGTAAACATTAAGTCCTATAGTTTCACGTCCAGCAACTAGGGTAATGTACAGCAATATCTGAATTGCCAAAGGGTGGCTCCACCCCTATGGCATTTCCAGTGGTTGTAGCTCCCATGGCTCCTCTCTTGGGCCAGCTTTGCTCCCTCTTTGCAGCTTTCCTCAGAGGATCCGCATTCCTGGCTTCTCCAATCTTTTGTGTGTCTACTGTGCCTTTGGCATCACACAGCTTCACACATTGCCCTCTCAGGACCACACTGCCTGGACTCCTAGCCTTTCTGAAATCTGGGTGGAAGCCTTCCTGATCCCACAACTCTTGTATTCTGCATGAACCTAAAACCAGCACCACATGAATGATGCCAAGGTCTGCAGCCAGCTGGAGCAGTAGCCAGGCTTCCTTCTCTCTTGGCTGTAGGGGTTGAGTGCCTATGAACTGATTCCCAAGGAATAACTTCCCTAGGCTGCTGCTATTCTGGAACATAGTGCTCTGGGGTTCTCTTCTCAAAGCAAAGTCTTTCACTTTTGCAATTTTGAGGCTGCAAAAGGTGGAGTCCTGCTAGTTTTTGTGATGTCCTCAGGCCATATTTTCTATTACCTTCTTCTGAAATACATGGCTCTTTCTTGTTAGTCTTGTTTTATTTTTTATGTGGGTACCAGGGGTCGACTTCAGGACCTCATGCTTGCCAGCAAGTGCTTGTGCCACTGAGCAGTATCAACGGCCCCTTGTTTTCCTTTATGTGGGTTCTGGGAGTTGAACTCAGGACCTCATGCTTGCCAGGCAGGCGCTTATGCTGCTGAGCTATCTCACCAGCCCCCATTCTTGCTAGTCTTCTCAGCAACCAGTTTCTCTTCCGTTCCATCTTCACAGGCCACAATTTTACTGGAGCTTTGTTTCTGGCCAAACTGCTGTTTGCTCTCGATTCTCAACATTGATCTGGCCAAAAGCCCCAAACAATATCCATTCCATGGCCTCAACATTATACTGCCTTCAAATTTCTTCTGCCAGATTAGTCCACTACCCTTAATCTGTCTCAGGCAAAATCTCTGGACATGAGCAAAATGCAGACAAACTTTCTGCCAAGGCATAACACACATGTTCTGGAATCCAACAGCCAGTGCAGTTCTTCCCAGCAGAAACCTCCTGAGCCTGGTCTTTACCAGCAGGATTTCTATCAGCATTCTGGTCTTCTGTGTTGTGACCAGAATCTCCTATCAAGCATAGTTTAAGGCATTCCAGGGCTGTTTGTTCACCTGGCATCGCCAAACCTTCCCAAACTCTTCCCACAAGCCCATCCCAAGGGCTCCTGAACCACATGATCAGGTACAGTCACAGCAACAACCCCACTTCTCTAGTACTAAATTCTTAGTTACTTTTGTTGTTGCTAAGACAAAATCCCCAACACCCAAAGTTAAAGGAGGAAAGGTTTATTTTGGCTCACAGTTCGTAAAGGTTTCAGTTCATAGTTGGCTGGTTCCAAGGCAGGGTGGCAAGACAGAGGGGACTCACACAGGAGAAACAGTTCATGGCAGGCAGAAGAGAGAAGGCAGAAGGCATCAAGCAAGTGAGCTGCAAGTGACCACACTAGCCCTCTTTCTGTCCCTTATGTTTTTATCCAGGCTACCCACCTTTAAGGTGGATAGTACTCACACCCAGGGTGAGGCACCCTTAATCCTACCCAGAACTATGCCAAGCCATCAGTGAACTAATTTACTAATCACACACCCTTCATCCCAGCATCACACACTCTAGATCCAGCCACTTCTGAAAAAGCCCTATGACTGCATGAGGCTTTGGGGGGACATCTAGACACAAGCTATAGCAGGTTTCAAGCTGGACTAGACTGGACACTTGCTATACATCTGCAGAGCCAGATGGACTTTCATCTAAAATCTAGTTGTAATGTTGATGCAACATACACATAAAAGAATACGAAAAAGCTTATTACTTACATAACTGAGGTCTCTGGGGAGAGGAGCTCAGACCTCTCAAGAGGTCCAAAATGCCTGAGCGAGCTGGGAAAGGAGACTGGCTTGGGTTTGTAGTTGGGTGAATGTGGGACCAGGTGAGTTTGTCTACACCTGTGTAGGGCTTGTGTCACCCAAACCTCTTTCCTTGGGGTAGCAAGGAGAAGCACTAGACTTTCCTAACAGCTTGCCCAGATATAAGGCACAAGGGAAAGAGAGAAGGTGAGGCTTAAAAGGTATCAAACATCAAAGAAAGGAGCCAGATTTCTCATTGCAATTCTGAATAACTGCAAATGATGGGATATTACAGACTCTCCCCCAAGGCACTGGTTGAGGGTCAGAGGAGAGGCAACATTTTGCAATGGAAAAAGAGGATGAGAAAGCATATCTAGCCCTCTGTATGGCGGGAGGCCTCTGAAGCAGCAAGAGACACCAAGGCATTGGCTCTCAGGTCCCTTTTTAGACTTGATCTCTAGGTCAGTGCATGCCCTTATTCCTATTACTGCTTAAGTGAGTTTACAAGATTCTAAAAAGTACTTTAGTTTTAAGAAAGGTCCATTCAGGAGACAACATGGCTGAATAGAGGAGGAGACTTGTTCAGAGCTACTCAGAGAAATTCAACTAAAACACAGGTAATTGGAAGAAAGGGGAGGGACATACACCCTGAAACTAAAATCAATCTGATGTAAGAGACTAACAGATCAAGCAAAACATAGATCAAGGACTTAATAAAATGGCCAGTCAGCCACCCTGCTGCCAATGTGTCACTGGGTCAGGACAACTGCCTGAAGAAATAAAAAAAAGGGATACACTAAAATAGTGTGGCTCAATCAAGCCATACAGGATAGACTTGGGATATAAGGTCTCCTTCCTCTTCTGCCTTCCTCCAAACAGAAGACACTACAGTCCAGCACTAAATTTTGCCAACACAAACTGCTTCCTCCCTGATGATCAGCCAGTTTTCCTTTTCTTGTTTTGTTTTTT
Source organism: Erethizon dorsatum (assembly GCA_028451465.1). Taxonomy (NCBI): domain Eukaryota; kingdom Metazoa; phylum Chordata; class Mammalia; order Rodentia; family Erethizontidae; genus Erethizon; species Erethizon dorsatum. Next base: position 83,653,002 of record CM051822.1, read on the forward strand.
TTCTTTTCCTTTCCTTTCTTTTTCTTTTCCTTTTCTTTTTTCTTTTCTTCCCTTCCCTTTCGTGCATCAGAGCACTAACTGGAACAGCCAGGAACACGATTAAAGACTACAGGGGTGGTGCATAGTAAATGGAACAGCTAACCCCTTCCCCATGACCTGTGGTTAGAGAGGTGTGAGGAATTAAACAGCCTTGCACCTTGGGACTGTGCAGCCCTGGGCTGTACCCATGTGGCCAGAGATGGGAGCAGAAAGGCACCCCACAGCACTCCCCCATCTTGCCTGAGAAAGTTACAACTACAGCAGAGGCAGCTGAGGTGGCAGCCGAACTTGTAAAGCAACCAATGGGAATTTAGCCCCCCACCTTGGGAGAAGAGTAAGAATTGGGACTGAGCAACCTTAGACTGCAACAGCAGGAGCAGAGGACCAGACCGTATCACAGCATTTCACAGCACCCTGCAACAAATGACCAGAGAGGACGGAGACTCACCAGCAGAAGAGGAACACAGAAGGCTGAACAAGGACCAGGAGGAGCAGACGGTGCACAGGACTGGGAAGAGCCGCCTGTCTCTGTCTGAAAATAGCACAGCAACTGGGAGAGAGATGCCGCCAAATAAAACAGGGTAAGGAGAAGGAGGCCACTAAGGGACATACAGAAAGTACTGGCTGAAGACTCTGGCCCCAGGCCCCCAAATCTGGAGGCCAAAATCAGCCTCAAATCTATACAAACTCCACTGCAGGCTTGGCAGTGTTATCCAGTGGTTTTGGACTCTTGGTGGACACCAGAGGAATTTTGGTTTTTTATTTTATTTTATTTTATTTTTGTTCTTTTTCTGCTGGTTTGTTTCCCATTCCTTTTCCTTTTTTTCCTTTTGTCTTTTACCTATATTTTTGTTGTATTCTATTCATTTTCCTTCCTCCTTTCCTCAGTTTACCTCCCTAGACATAATCAGATTTTCATATGGGTGAATAGTCTCTAATTTTTCTGGTCAACTTCAATAATCCCTTGCTTACTTCTTCATTCTTTCTTTTCAGCCCTCTCCTGTAGTTTCCCAAAGCTTGTGTGATCATCCTTCATCCTTTAGCATGGCTTCTACTTTATTTCTTTTTAGTTATCTCTGTTCAATCCACTATCCTTCTTAAATTTCCCCACCACAAGGTAAAATCACTCTACCAAGGGGAAACGCTTTGCATACAAGCTCCCAATTTGTGATCTGTTCTATTATATAACTGTAGATTTTGCTTCTGTGGTTAAAGGTATAAAATTAATGGTTACCACAGTTTGTCAGTTTCTAAACTGTGCTTGATGCTATTGTTATTGCTAATTATACTACTTTAGCTAGGGTGTCATATCTGTTTTAACCAGTTGTTCTCACTTCTGTGACAATACTGGAAAGTTCTAGAGTAATAACTTCACCACACCCCAACACCAAAGGACTGGCAACTTAGCCAAACAGATACCAGCATCTCACTCTTAATTAATTGGAAAGGTAGGATCTTGAGACAGACACAGACCAAGAACCTCCTACATACAGATAACATCCCTGATGAACAAATCTTGCCTAGAGAGGCCTTGATACTAGTGATAAAACTACCTACTACAAAAACTTACAAGGATCAACACAGAAAACAAATTAAAAACTTTTGACATAGAAAATGACAAGACACAGAAGCAAAAAGCAACCTCAGACTTCCAACCCACACAGAACAAGTCCAGGAGACAATGAGATAGAGGAAAATGGAAGACACACATCTGACATCTCTGAAATGATACCAACCAAAGTAAAGAAACAAATCCATGAGGCTATAGAGGAAATCAGATCAGAAATAATCTCTCAGGCAAAAAAAGAAATGTCAACATTTATAAAGGAATTGTTCAGCAAATCTAGAGTAGAGATAGATAAAAAAAGATGATGACAGGAAGAGGATGGAAACTGTGAATTATTTTAATATAGGAAAGAAATAGAATGCATCAAATAGATTCAAACAGATATCCAGGAAATTAAAAATTCCACTGAAACCTGGCAAAACTGCTTGAATGAAACCAAAGACAGACTTTCAGACCTTGAAGAAGGATCACAGCTAGTGATCATGAAAGATCTCTTAAAGATAACAAAAGATCAGGAAATAACAATTCAACAATGCAAGATGACACAAAGAAAAATAATATAAGAATAATTGGTGTCAATGAAAAAGCAGGAGTCAACACAAATGACATAAAAAAATCTTTGCAGAAGTAATAGCAGAAAATTTCCCAAACATGGGAAAAGAATGTAACATACAGATAACTGAGGCTTATAGAACTCCAGTTAGCCACAACCAAAATAAATCTACACCTTGACATATAATAATCAAGATACCAGAAGTTCAGCACAAGAACAGAATATTAAAAAATGTTAGAGAAAAGAAACAGATCACCTATAAAGGAAAGCCCATCAGAATCATGGCAGACTTCTCAACACAAACCCTCAAGTCAAGAAGAGCTTGGAGTGAAGTATTTCAGGTCCTGAAAGAAAACAACTTCCAACCCAGATTGATGTACCCTGTAAAACTATTATTCAAAATTAATGGAGAAATAAGATACTTCCATGACAAAGAACAACTGAAGAAATTTATGACCACGAAACCAACCCTACAAAGGTACTGAAAGATATTCTAGGCAGAGATGAAAATGAAAACAATTCCAAGAACAACAACAGAAAGAAACCACAAAGCAGGGCAAGCAATTAAATAGAGGGGAAAAGTAGGGAACCAACAGCAGGAAAATAACATCACAAAGATAAGCCAATACATATCAGTTATAACCATCAATGTAAATGGCCTCAATTCACCAGTCAAAAGAAACAGACTGTCAGAATGGATCAAGAAACAAGATCCAACAATATGCTGTATACAAAAACACATTTAACTCAAAAAGAAACTTATAGACTAAAAGTCAAAGGATGGAAGTCAATACTCCATGCAACAGGAACCCAGAAAAAAGCAGGGTTAGCTATTCCGTTTGGAGATAATGTGAACTTCAAGAATAATCAAAAGAGATAAAGAGGGTCTCTACATGCTTGTTAGGGGAAAACTTTGAGAGGAGGAGATAACAATCATAAATACGTATGCACCAAATATGGGAGCACCTAATTATATGACAAATATTAATACACATGAAAAATCAAATGTGCAATAACACAATTTTAATGGGGGAGATTAATACCCCACTTTCACAAATAGATAGATCAACCAGACAAAAAATCAGCAAAAAAATATCAGAAGTGAACCAAACCTGTGAACAAATAGACTTAGTAGATGTTTACAGAGTGTTCCACCCAACATGAGAATACACATTCTTCTCAGCTGCTCATAGGACATTCTCTAAAATAGACCATATACTAGCCCATAGAACATGCTTCAGTAAATGGAAAAGAATTGAAATTATTCCATGTATATTATCTGACCATAGTTCAATGAAATTGGATATTAATGGCAAAAGAAACTACAAAAATTCCATAAACATGTGGAAATTAAATAACACCCTCCTAAACAACCAATGGGTCACAGATAAAATTAAAGAAGAAATTAAACACTATCCACAATTAAATGAAAATGCAAATACAACATACCAGAACCTGTGGGATGCAATGAAAGTGGTCCTAAAAGGGAAATATATAGCAGCAAATTCTCACATCAGGAAAACAGAATGAGCACAAATAAATAACCTAATGTTGCACCTCAAGCTTCTAGATAAAAAAGAGCAAGTCAAACCCAAGGCCCATACAAGGGACGAAATTATAAAGATTAGAGCAGAAATTAACATGATTGAGACTAAGAAAACAACACAAAGACTTCATGAATTGAAGAGTTGGTTCTTTGAAGAATAAATAAAATTGATAAACCCTTAGCCAATCTTATGAAAAAAAGGAAAGAAAAAACTCAAATTCATGCATTGAGGAATGAAAAGGGTGAAATCCCTGCAGATCCTGTGGAAATTCAGAAGATCATCAATACCTACTTTGAAAATCTTTACTCTCCTAGGATGGAAAACACAGAAGAAATGGACAGATTCCTAGATACATATGAATTACCAAAGCTGAATCAAGAAGATATAAAAATTCTGAATAACCCAATATCAGTCAGTGAAATTGAAAATAAAATTAAAAATTTTCCAGCAAAGAAATGCCCAGGTCCTGATGGATTCATGGCTGAATTCCACAAGAAATTTAGAGAAGATTTAAATGCCAATAATCCTCAAACTCTTTAATGAAATTGAAAGGGAAGCAATTCTCCCTAACTCATTCCTGGAGGCAAGTATTACTCTGATACCAAAACCAGAGAAAGACCCAACCAAAAAACAGAACTACAGACCAATCTCCCTAATGAACATAGATGCAAAAATCCTCAATAAAATACTAGCAAACAGAATGCAGCAAATCATCAAGAAGATAATACAACATGACCAAGTGGGATTCATCCCAGGAATGCAGGGATGGTTGGACATATGCAAATAAATAAATGTAATACACCATATCAATAGAGCCAAAGACAAAAATCACATGATCATTTCAATAGATGCAGAAAAACTTTAGATAAAGTGCAACACTCATTCATGATAAAAACCCTACAGAAAATCAGATCATATGGTCTTTATCTCTATCTGATAAAAGCCATCTATGACAAAGCAACAGCCAACATCATACTATATAGACAAAAACTGAAAGCTTTCTCTATAAAATCAGGAACAAGACAAGGATGTCCACTATCACTGCTCCTATTCAATATAGTTCCAGAAACATTAACCAGAGCAATTAGGCAAGAGAGAGAAATAAAAGAAATAAGGATAGGAAAGGAAGAATTAAATTATCCTTATTCACAGATGACATGATACTCTACATAGAAGACCCCAAAAATTCCACCAAAAGTCTTCTAGATTTAATAACCAAATTCAGTAGCGTAGCTAGATACAAAGTCAACACTCAAAAATCAGCAGCATTCCTCTACACAAATAACAAACTCACTGAAAGAGAAATTAGGAAAACCGCACCCTTCACAATAGCATCCAAAAAAATGAAATACTTAGTAATCAATCTAACAAAGGAAGTAAAGGATCTATATATTGAAAATTACAGTACTCTGAAAAAGGAGATCAAAGAGGATATCAGAAAATGGAAAAGGATATACCTTGCTCATGGATAGGAAGAACAAACATAGTGAAAATGGCCATATTCCCAAAATTGTTATACAGATTTAATGCAATCCGATCAAAATACCACTAGCATACCACTAGCATAAAATACCACTAGCATACCTCACAGAACTAGAGAAAACATCCCTAAAATTCATCTGGAACCAGAAGAGACCTAGAATAGGAAAAGCAATCCTGGACAACAAAGGCAAGGCAGGAGGCATCACAATCCCTGATTTGAAATTATACCACCAAACTGCTGTTATAAAATCAGCGTGGTACTGGCAAAAAAAACCAGACCTGCAGACCAGTGGAACAGATTAGAAGATGCAGACACAACTCCAAACACACTCAGCCACCTTGTCCTTGACAAAGGGGCCAAACACATTCACTGGAAGAAAGATGGCCTCTTCAATAAATGGTGCTGGAAAAACTGGCTCTCTACATGCCAAAAACTAAAACTAGACCCATGTCTATCACCATGCACTAAACTAAAGTCAAAATGGATCAAAGATCTAAATATTAAAACAAAAACACTAAATCTACTGGAAGAACAAGTAGGTAGAAATCTTGAAGACATAGGTATAAGTAGAGAGTTAATGAACAAAACAAAATTTGCATGGGAAATACTTCAAAGAATCAACAACTGGGATCTCATCTTATTAAAAAGCTTTTGCACATCAAAAGAAATCACCAGCAGAGTGAAAAGACAACCCACAGAGTGGGAAAAAATTTTAGCCATTTGTCCCTCAAAGGACTTCTATCTAGAACACACAGAGAATTGAAAAACAATCAGTCCCCTCCCCAATTCAAAGACCCAATCCAAAAATGGGCATCTGAGATGAATACACACTCCTCAGATGAAGAAATACAAATGGCAAATATATGAAAAAATGTTCAACGTCACTGGTCATTCGAGGGATGCAAATTAACATAATACTGAGATTCCATCTCACCCCAGAAAGAATGGCTATCATGAAGAAATCAACCAATAACCAATGCTGGCAGGGCTGTGGGGAAAAAGGAACCCTTCTCCACTGTTGCTGGGAGTGTCAACTGGTACAGTCACTGTGGAAATCAGTGTGAAAATTTCTCAAAAAACTAGGATTGGAGGTCCCATTTGACCCAGCTATTCTCCTTCTGGGTATCTTCCCAGAAGAATTAAAAACATCATACCACAGCGATATATGTGCACCCATGTTTATAGCAGCACAATTTGTAATAGCTAGATCTTGGAAACAACCCAAATGCCCATCAACTGGGGAATGGATAAAAAAGATGTGGTATTTTTATACAATGGAGTACTACTCAGCCATAAAGAAGGAAAACTTGAATCTTTTATAGGTAAATGGATGCAACTCAAGACCATACTCATAAGTGAAATAAATCAGACTCACGTGTGTAAACATTGTATTGTCTTCCTGGTGTGAGAAACTGAAAGACTAAATAAGGTCTAAAATGTACAATACATATTATGAAATGGGAAGAAATTGTTCAAAAGGGAAAAGGAACTAGGATGGGGGAAAGGACAGTAGGGAAAAGAAAAAAAAATACAAGTCAGTTTTATTACTAGTATCTCTTAGTTCTTTAAAAAGGAGGGTTTGTGGTACTACCAATGGGAGAAACTTTTTTGCCTGTATCTTGTACCCTGAGCAACTATTGTAAAGATAACAACATGTAATGTATTAACTATTGTTATTCTATTATTTTGATATGAAATTTTGTTTTACCTTTTTTCCTTAAAGTAAAATAAAAGAAAGGTCCGTTCAGTAGAAAACCACCCTCTTAGCCTCTGTCTGACCCAGGAAGGACAAGAAACTCCGTGTGTCTCAGAAGTAGAGCCTTGACTGACTGGCTTTAAGACGGGCCCTCGTGCTACAGCCTCAGGCGATTGAGGTGGGGCTTGCTGAGAACTGGCGCGCGACACCAGGGGCTGAGAGGTGCGAGTACGCTGTGAGCCAGTGCACGCGTCTGGATAAGCTCTATTGTCTGCCTCAAATAAATTATTTCATTTAACGTTTAACTAGCCATGTCAAGCAGTTTAACAGCTCATGGTGGATTTAGTCAAAGAAGGAAACCTAAGTTAAGAGAGAGGAGACATTTTGGGTAGGAAACAACACGAATAATATAGAATAAAATATGTCCTTTCCTCCATAGTGTTCAAAGGTTGTCTCCCCATAATTTAAGGCCTCTGAGTTTTTAGATTAAATTGCAGTTTTATAAAAGGCTGTGTTGGAGATGGGATGATGCATTCTCTCTCCTGCCATTGCTTGGTGCTGAGCAAGTTGCTGCAAATTGTTGAATTTAAATTTTTAGGCTGTTTCCCTCACTCTGGCTAATAATTGAAATCACCTGAGAGTCATGTGATTAAAATAGGGATTGCGAAGCTTTACCCCGATCAGCAGGGATGTCCACAGCTTGGCAATTTTAACAAGGATCCCCAGATAAGTCTGATATGTAGCAGCTGATTTCTGATGCCTTTTCCCCATGCGGTGTAGGGTCCACACTGCCTTGGACTGATAAGGTTCCTGCCATCCGCTAAGGAAAACATGGGACGCTATGGTAGACACTAATTTCGAGACCACGTGAACTGTCCGTAAGAACTCTTCTGGGTTTTGTTTGGCCTGGTTAGTTCTGTTTTGGACTTCGTGTGGCGGGAACATGTTTTGTTGATTAATGCACAGTTTATTTGGTTGTTTGGGAAAGTGTCGATGTTACTTGGGTAGCCTTTCCTCCTGAGGCCAATGGCACCCATACAACTAGTGGGGCATAGTTCATCAGATCCTGTGTGTTCAGAAATAGGTCTCCCTCCCCACCCCACCACACCCAGACAGTGAGCTTTTCAGAAGCAAAGAGAAATGATTTTCTAACATGACGGTTTTAATTATTTTTCTCATTGCTAAGGCAAAATACCCAACATCCAAAATTGAAAGAGGCAAGGTTTAGGTAGGTCACAGTCGGTACAGTTTTCAGTTCATAGTCAGCTGGCTCCAGGGCAGGGTGGTGTGGCAGAAGGAGAAACAGTTCGTGGCAGGCAGAAGGCAATCAAGTTACATAGCAAAGCAGCAAGCAACAAGTGACAAGTAGGGACCTCTTTCTGTCCCTTATATTGTATCTAGGTTAACCGCTCTTATGGTGGTTAGCACTGACATCCAGTGAGGGCCCTCCCATTATCCACACCCCGAACAATTCCAAACCAATCAGTGGGCTAATTTAGTAACCACACATCTTCCATCCCAGTATCCCACATTCTAGATCCAGCCACCTCTGAAAAGCCCCACCTGTGATCTTGTGAGGCTTTGGGGGGGACATCTAGACACAAGCCATAGCAGTGACACTGCTGCAGTTAGGCCAGGGATTATTTGTGAATAAATGTAATTCATGAGTGAATTAACATATGAATACATAAATATAATTATTAATTAACTAAAGGAGTTCAACATTACTATGAAAGAATCTAAAAATTAGTCAGTAGTTCTTTTTCAAAAAGAGTTTATATGGCCATTATTCCCAGAGTTACTTACCCAGCCCCATAAAAATCTGAGCTCTGAAGCTTATGTGTAATGAAAGTGCAGTAAAATCCTTTCAAGTTCCTCAGTTAAAAGCAGCTGCTAAAATTCTTAAAAGAGCGAATACCCTAAAAAGAGAAGTAGTAAAACATGCCCTTATATACAATCTAAAAACATGTATGTGTCATGCAAGGAAGCTATGTAAGTGGGAACTTATTAAGCATTTTTACTATACTTTTTATTCATTTATGAGCTCTGGCTCTTGCCTGACATTGCCACACTTCCCATTGCTGAAGGATTTTATTCTGCTCGCTTGTCTATTTATATGGCATCTGTGTTCATGCCAGTCTTTTTTTTTTTTTCTTTATATAGTATCTAACATAGCCTGGTACACATATTGTACTTAATAAAGATTATTTGAGCATGAAGATTTGATTAGCAGCAAATGACAGTTGAATATTTAATAGAAGAAGACACCTCTGGATTTAAATGTATGCTCATCTTTAAAATGTTAACTAGAAAGAGTTGGGGGGCTCAAAGAATGAACTATCATTTTTCTGGGTTATGTTGGCAATAATTCTCTTCTCTATTAGCTCCTTCAAAGGTGAATAGTTTCTGATTATGATATAACCTTAACTTGCCATCTGTTATAAAATAGTGTGTGAAGCTTAAACTCAGGATTTTCAGCTTCACAAGTTCTCCAACAATTACGAACTCTTACTGACTTCATAATTAGGTCTAGACAAGGTTAACAGCCACCTGCCTGCCATTCCGTTAATGTGGTTATTTGTCCACGAACCATGCAAATTCTTGTAACTGTGATACTTGCTTTGAAAAACAAACATTCCTATAACCTTTCTGAAAGTGAAAACCCTATGATAAGTCAGGAATACTCTTGACACATAAAGAGGCTCCTCCAAACCCAATTCTCTGTCTGCTTCCCGAACTCCACCAGCCACAAATTGAAGAAAGGCGTCAGAAATTTTTCAATATTAATTCTGTCAATAGTAGAGTTGGGATTAGAAATCATGTCTTTCTAATCCAAAATTCCTTTTCATGTCCCACACAAATTGATAGGGAAGATGTTTCATAAATGAAGATGAAATTTGCCACTGTAGAGCAGTGAGGATCTGTGGTTTTATGAAACAATATTCTTGCATTTGTGCTGCCATCTGACTCTTAACACAGTTGGATCATCTACAAAAACTCTGCTGCAGACACCATCTGCTGTCCCTATATATGATTTGCTGAGTGCTTTTCTCACTAGAATATATATTTGGTTACTGGATAAGTAGTCAGCATCTTACAAACAGTAACTTACTTTACACACAGTTCTCAGTAATGACCAGAGATTTAATAATAAACACAGGTATTTGTCTCTAACATAAAGTGTTTTCTAAGATATTGCATTTAACTTCCATTCAGATTCAGCTCAGAGCCTCCTCTTCTTTTACTTCCATGGAGGCTCTACTTAGCTAGAGAAGTAATTCTAACCCTGAGCATTTGACCCAAGGTTGAGCTTCTAAGGCCCCATCCTGCCCTGCCATCTTTGTGACCTACACCTCTATCCTCGCTGGGCCAGCCTGAGCAAGAGGCTACCTCCAGCCGCCTCACGTGTACAACTCAGGGCCCTCGCTCAAGCACACCTAGCACGCTCTGATCCTGGGCCCACCACACACAGAGGGAGTAAGGAAGTTATGAGTGTTCAGCATTTCGTTGAACACTTCCAGATTATTTTTTTCTTCAATAAAAACCTTCTGGGAGCAAATTATCATAGTTGCCAGCAACTCTGACCCTGTAAAATATGTTCTTCCATGGTGAAAAATACTCTTTACCACTCAGACTTGCCTTTCCCACATATACTAAATGCAATCTGATTTAACGAGAACACGTCTGGCCAATCACAGGTCAAAAATGAATGTGTTTCCTCTGGGTGCATTTGACACAACAGAAATTATTCTCAGAGGAGAGCTATCAATTTAAATATACAATTTCGGGAGACATGGCACCGATTCCACTGTGCAGTCATTCTTTCCCACGCAGTCCAGTGTGTCTTCAAAGAGCAGGGCTTCCACTGCGGCCAGGGCGTGGACCTGTGAGGTCCTAGAATAATCAGATTGCTGCCCTCCTGAGCAGCCTTTTCTTGTCTTATGCTCTCAGGATTTCAGAAGAAGAAAATTATTATTCCCTATGTCAATGCATAAAAAATTAGATTGGGCTTATTTAGGTAGAAATTCTGGAATGATAGCAGTATTTTTTAATGTAGTTGGAAATAGCTCTGAAATTCTATGTCATGAAAATAACTTTAAGGGTGGAAAGAGTTATAGGCTCAAAGTTTGCAAGAAACGAATCATAGTTTATCACTCTTTCCTGCCCACCACCCTCTCTTCACTCTCTTTTCTTCTTCCCACTGTAGATTCACTCATTTTTACTTTTTACTTTTATTAGTCCATGTTTTCAGTACATAATAATTATATTCTTTGTGTGGAGCTAGTACATGTACATAACACAACTCAATTCTTCTTTCATTCCCTGTCCCCTTCCCCCATGCTCCTTCCAATTCTTGGTCCCCCTCCTGTTTTCAAAAGCTCTATCTCTAAATTTTTCAATTCTTTTTTTAACCACCTTTTAAAGCCTCCCCTCTGACATATCACATGGTTTCTCTCATATGAAAAACTCAAAATACAAATAAAGAGAAAAACAGATAATAGGAAGAAGGGAGATCTTCAATTGGGAAGGGGAACAAGAGATACAGATTCACTCTTAAACTTTGTTCTCTCACTCATTCCTTCAATTTGTAAACTTTTACGCTACTACATATCGCCTTTAGTCTTTGTTGGTACTGCTCTAATAAAATACCACAAAGTGGGTAATTTATAAAGAACAGAAATTTCATTGTCTCACAGTTCCAAAGGCTATTAGAACATCAGGCATCAATCAACAAGTACTTGTGCAACAAAGAGAATCCAGTCCATTTTACAGAGGAGGAAGCTGAAACAGTTAAAAGGCTCACCAAAAGCCCACTGCTCTTATCTACTGTGTCCTAGAGCTCAGGTCTTCAAATTCCATGTTTCTGGTTCAGTATCATGATATTTGGTTATAAAATGGACCACATTTTAATAAAATGACAAGTATAAACCACAAAGATATAGAAGTAATTCTCTCCACTAAGAGGAAAAGTTGTATTTATGCAACCTCCATGCATTGAAGTGCAGAGATAACAATAGTTCCTGAAGCTGAAGATAGAGCATAAACAATGAGGACAAAAGCCAAGCTTTTGGATCTCAGGAAGCAGAATAATTGCTCTTAGCAGCCAAGAAGAAGAAGGTGGGGGCAGGGGGAGGAAGGGAAAATAAGTAGTAGTATGTGATCTCACGGACTCTCAGCAATCCCTAAGTCTCTTTGTGTACCTATATCGATGTGAAAATGACCACAGGTCTCAGTTCAGCCCTTTCTGTCTGTCTTGTCCCAAGGGCAATGCCCCACAGCACGGCCATGTTTGCAAAGAAGCAGAAGTAGGGTGAACCAGGTGTTTTCCTTGCAGGAGACATGAGTTACGTGAACAAAGGCCTATATATTTAATTTGGTAATAGATATTGCTGGCTATGGGTAAACTAGAGTCAAGACTATGAAGTGTCCTTGCTATTTTGGGGCACAGGGCAGGATGTGAGAAGGAAAAGGAAAAAAGAAGACTGGTTGATTTGCAGAAATATCTCTTGGCTTTCATAAATCCATAGTTCTAGTTTTCATGGAGTTGGTTTTGGTTTGTTTGTGATGGAGCCGATAACTAGCGATGAGACATAAATACTGGGAGAAGATGTGGATGATATGGTTTTAATGTCCTTTTTGGAGGGTAGACTGTTTAAAGGCTTTGGTTTTTTCCAGCTTGGATTGGATTGCTGTTTTTCTTTGATATTTAAGGTCAAATAAACCCGAACATACAGAGGTTGAGCTGCCTCGGCCTATTCAAGTGTCCTACATGGGCCATAAAGCAGGAGTGTGTTCTAATTGTTGCAGATGGTTTTTGCATTATGGGGTTGGCTATTCCAACTGTCAGTTTACTAGAAGTTGATCATTCCTGGTGCAGGAATACAGGCTGGAATAAGTCTTCAGGCTTAAGGAAGGTACTCCTCTCCCTGGGCTGCCATGGTTGAGCTCAAAATACTCCAGATGAGGGAAGTGAAATGATGTCTAAAAGGTGGAAAGAATTCAGAGGCTGGAAAGAAAGTCACTTTGTGGCTTTTCCAGAGTATTTCCCTTCCATCATCCTTGCAGGGCAATTAAGTCATTTAAAATCTTGCAATTCAGCCTTAAAGAAAGATTGTGTAGGGAATTAAGGAAAGTACTGAGATCATGTGTGGGATGGTGAAATCAGGTAGAGGCATGTAATTTCCCCCAGTGTAGACAGAGCGGTGACAATAGAAATGGGCACTCCAGAAGGATGAGCTGACCCAGCAGGGAGCATGTCCTTACTCAAGGGGTCAGTGACAGCAGAAGTAGAGGAGGACATCAGGCACAGATCACGGGGAACGGACTCTGAACATCAAGAAAGCGATGAAGAGAATTATGAGGGAAGAACTGGAGGAGATTGTGCAAGTGGAGGTCTGAGTGATTATAAATAGATTCAGCTGGAGTTGAATCCATGAAGTTTGTACTCTGACTGGCAAATATCTTCACAAGATGATCCAGGAACCAAGCAAGTATTCTAAATTCACTGCCAAACATTGTCATCTGTCATCCTTACAAGCCAGGACTGGTAATAAAACTGCTAACGAACATGTACTACATGTTTCTTGTGTGCCACATACAATGCTAGCACTTTACAATCCTTATGATAACATTGTGAGTTTCATATTACAAGCCTCTTTTGGATAATGAGGAATCTGAGACTTTAAAAGATTAAATAAATTGCCCGAGATCAACAGCTAATAAGTAGTGGAACTGGGAATCAAACAGAGATACAGTACCTTGTTCCGAGGCCTGAGCTCTGGTCCACAGTACCATGCTAGTCACTGAGGGCCAAAAATGAAGGTTTGGAGTGTGGGTGGGTTAAGGCCTAGGAAGAAAGAAGGGGATAGAATTAGCCCCACAGGGCCTAGTGCTCTGTTTTTGGAACGCACACAACAACAGACCATAATAAAATTTGTTTCTCTTCAAATTCTTATTCCCTGACTTTTTCTAAGTAACATATATGAATTTCATATAAAAATTCCAAAAATTGCAGTTTTGGGGATAAATGGATAATAGAATATACTTCCATAGTTTTATAGCATATCAACTAATTTTTCAGAGAAAAAAAAAAAACAAAATAAAAGTTGTCAATTGTAAGATATGCACTCATTTCAGAAATACTAAAATGAGAAAAACAAGTATCAAAGAATATGAGAAAGATGATACATGAAGTACTTTCCATAGTTCCAATTATCCAATGTTATGTAATATTTATAATGATCCCCAGAGAAGTAAATGAGTTGCTCGTGATTACATGGCCGGTTAGTGAAAATAAAACAACTTAAATCCATACCCGCCTGAGTACTCACTCAATATTTAGGGGGTAGAAAGCCTCTATTCCTAATTTTTTCCCAAAGACAAGATCCCATGACTCCACATTTGAAAGGGTGTTTTTAGATGTGGTTTCCATAACTGCTGCTCCTGAAAGCAATGTAGGTGAGAATTCTACAATCCCCTTCAGACATTTTGGATGCATTAGAGAAAATGATAATGGCTTCTGCAATTTACCCAGTACCCAGCGCTGTCAGGAGCTCTCCTTCTGAGCCAAGTTACTTTTGTGATTTCCCGCCAGTTTACTTTGGAGCCTAACACTGAGGCGGTTCAAGTCATTATACACGAATGGTTATTATTATTTCTTACCTAGGAAAGATATAAATATATTTAATGTGCCAGCTTCTCTCAATGTACAATATTCTTCCTGGTTCCTGCAGATCTGGCAACTACAGAAAGTGTTATTGTACAAATTAATTTAATTGAATTTGATATTTATTACTCTTAAGGTTACGGGAGTTAAGTGTAACTTTTTAAGTTTCCTGCATTTAACTAAGGAAAAGCTTAATTATAGGCATACTTATTTCACTGAGTAACAGAATTATGGAAAACTTAATAGCCATAGAAAGTGACTGTTGGAAAATGACTATATTACCATAAATGTCTACAGGTATATAGATGTATACATGTAACCACATATTACATTACATTACATTAACTTGCAGGAACCATGAGCACTTTAGAAAGGTAATGGATATAAAAATGTCCTTTTTGTACAATCTACACATTATCCCGGGCATAAACACGTACTCACATGTGCACACATGCATACACACACTCCTCTCTCCAAAAAATAGTCCTGAAAAACCAGAACATAAATTGAATTTTTATTTAAATTGATTTTTACTAGCTTGAGTCAATGTTTAATTGAATAACTTCTTTTTGAAAAATCAAGATTATGTGGGAAATTTATATGGTGCCTGAAGCAGAGGCACGCTTGCTTTTTGTCTTCTCTAAGCAAGGCACTTGCATTTTTGATATGCACACATGCTGCGCTTGTTGCATCAGAGCTACTCAGCCACGCACATTTGTTCAGCACCTACTGTGTGTTTAGCACTCTTTCAGGTCCTAGAGAAACCCCACCTGTATGCATGTGCAAATACGTGTAGGGATGGCCGGGGGCCAGGGGTGAGGAGAGGTAGAAAAGAATGAAGGTATGAATTTGTAATTAGAAACTTACTGAAACAAAAATTCTTCAGTTTCAAGCAATCTTGCGTAACTGTTAAGTATGTGTGGGACGGGGCTTTTCTGGGCTCTATTAGCCATGTAGTGTCTCCTTAACCTCAGTCTTCCAGTCTAGACCAGATATTTGCATTTGATTCCCATATGTAAATTCAAGCCCATAGCCAGAGAATGCAAAGTATTCATTTTAAAGTCCACTCTGCAACTTCAAAGCCAACGCCAGATTGAGACTATTATTTCAAACATAAATATACATGTTCAGATCTTTCCGCTTTTTACCACTGCCTGTAGGCTGCATACAAAAACGCAGGATAGATGAATTAGAGACGCCTGACCAAGTGCGTCTCAATGTCGTTTACTTAGCAGTTACTTCTCTTTGAGTTCAGAATGGCCTGCTTTTTAAAATCCTCCAGCAGTTAAGTAATACTAAGAAATTGGCCCCTGCCAGTAACAAAGTACTTTGATATTCAGCAAAACACAACAACAAACTGGCTGTCAAGTGTGGCAACCCTTTGAAAAGAGGCGGCCTCCTCTCTGAGCTCTGAATGGAAACATTATTTGTCCTCCACTAGAGCCATCATCACTTTTCCACCACAAGGAAGGTCACACCATCTTTCACAAAAGATTTGCCTGCTTGTAATTACTGCCTGCAGCGCACAGACAAATGCAATCTTTTAAAATGCTAACTGCGTTATACTTATACCCAAGGGATTCTTGGGTACAAATGTAACTCAGCCTCACCAGTTTGTCTTAGTGAGACCTTACAGTGCTGATTGAAAACAGCTGAACTAAATCAACAGTTACCTTGAGCCAGGGGCCTTTGGAGAGCAATTAGAGTCAGGGCTTGGGTTTTGAACCCAATATGCTCTGTCAGTCTCCATGATTTGTGTTTGTTGTACTCAGTCTCATTTCCTGCATGAAATATGAGGCTGTATAAAGAGGAAAAATTCCCAAGATTAAAAAATATTTGACCTCAGTGCATTTGTGAGCATAGAAGTACACATGTCTAAATGACCATTTGGGTTTGTAGTACAAAGTTCTATTGATGTTGGCAGCCCGAGCTTCCCAGTCTGAAAGCCACATGAATGGTTTCGAGTTTCAGCCAAAAAATGTTTTCCACATGCTTTACTGTGGGCCAATTTACACAGTAGATTTCAGTGGATCATGTGGCCAAGTGCTTCATAAAGGGCTGCCTTCCCTGGGATCAGGGAAACCACAACAGACACATTGCTAATGCAATCTAATTATCTGGTTGAATATTTTTCCAGATGTATCCAATGTCTAAAAATACTGCAATAAAAACGGTATTATTTGACTCTCTCGACTGAAACAGTGGCATAAAGAACCTGTTTGTCTAGAGGGAAAGTTATGACATTGTACTTCTGTGACTGCATTTACATCAGTCAAACAAAACAGTACCACAGGGCGGGCTCTGTTTCTGTTTGAGTCTTCCAAATCAAGACCTTAGTAGAGGAGCTCATTCTTTTTTATAAAAAGGTGAACTTCTCACTTATAAGTTAATTCCTCTCATTTGTGGTTTCCTAATTTGATTGAGGTTGATGGGTGTAATTCATGACAAAGCGATTTCATGCCTTTCCCACTCAGCTCATCGTACACCTCGCAGGACGGGACAGTGGGCCATTTCCTGCCTGTCAGAGGAAGAAATCTTTTGATTAATAACTTGAGGTTTTTACTGCGTCCCCATAGAAAAAGCAGCAGTGCTGAAGGTCTTAGTGTTTCCCCCTCTGTTTTCCTACGGTAGAATTTATTTTTGTATGGCAAGTCCCATACTTCAGCCCGGTTTCCTTTGTGTCATTTGGATCTCAGTGAGCCCAGCAGATACATGATGTTATGCCAGGTTATTGTTCAAACTGTTGGCAGCACTTGCTCCTAACACATCCAACTGCCTGGGAGAATAGAAGTGCGTTCAATTTGCTGCAGTAAATTGAGAGGTCAGTTTTACCAACCTGGATCTTTACATATGCTTTTGACAGCAACTGAGAGTGAAAAACTAAATTCCTAATACAGAACCAAGGCTGGGTAACACAAACACAAACACACACACACACTCACATGCACACAGTTTTCTTTTTTTTTTTTTGTGGGTACTGGGGGGTCGACCTCAGGACCTCACGCGCCAACAGGCACCCGTGCCGCTGAGTGATATCACCGGCCCCTTTTTCGTATGTGGGTTCCGGGAGTCGAACTCGGGCCCTCGCGCTTGCCAGGCAGGCGCTTACGCCGCTGAGCCATCTCACCGGCCCCACACAGTTTTCTAAGAAACTGAAAGCTAATTAATTTTTTTACCTATGTCTTTGTCCCCCCACCCAAACATCCTTCTAGCAGCAAGGGTTGGGAGCAGAGGGGATCATTCTCTATGACACCTTTCAGGAAGTAATAAATCAGAGGTGGAACATTGCCTTTGTACCTTTAAAGGCTCTCAGTCATAGCCACAAAACCACTGCTCCAGCTTGCCTAATTCTCAAATAGCACCATGAAAGCAAATAGATTCCCAACATGAAGATACCTTGAAATAGTTACATCCTGAAATTTGTGGCTAAAACCGAAGAAAAAGAAAGCTGAGTATCTGGAACTCGATGTGAGCTAATGATGAGCAAGTAAATCCCCCAGGCTGGTTCATTCCGTTCTCCTTAATTGAGCTATTCTGCAATGAGAGTTTTTACTGATTGATTTCACCCCATTGTTTCTTATGAAATCTTGAAACCATATCCTCATTCACTCCACTGTTGTTTTTTCCTCCAGCTGGGGTATGGTTTCCAAATATGTTCAGAGTTCTCTAAAAGATGTCCTTAGGGAATGAGGTCACTTGGGTTTTTCAATTAGAAAAAATAAACGGTTTCATTCCTCTGGCAATCCTTTTTTTTTTTTTTTTGCATAATATGACCTCTCCTAATAGCAAAGTATGATTATCCTATTTCCACGAATCATCAAAATGTGCTCTGGAAATTGGTGGCAGACAATAGATGCAATGAAATACAAGTCACTTTGGCAAATATAAAATATTTTATTTAAAAGTAAGTTGCGGGCCGGTGAGATGGCTCAGCGGCGTAAGCGCCTGCCTTGCAAGCGCGAGGGCCCAAGTTCAACTCCCGGATCCCACATACAAAAAAGGGGCCGGTGATATTGCTCAGCGGCACGGGTGACTGTTGGCGCGTGAGGTCCTGAGGTCGAACCCCCGGTACCCACACAAAAAAATAAATAAAAGTAAGTTGCATTCCAAAAGTGTATTTATAATCTAATTGCTTGGAATTTGTGCTATCTTGTGGAAAGGATATTATAAAGGGCATAGAAAAGTTCCCCACAAAATCTTTTTCTCTTCCCACCTCTGGTGCTGGGGATTGAAGCCAGGGCTTTCAGTGAACACACCACCGAGCTACACATCCCAGGCCCTACAGAGCCTTTTCCATGCATGGAGTAACATATAATGTATTTAAAATACTGTATTAGGATTAAGAGTCCAAGATGCAAGTTTATTTCTCATTTACATGGGAGTCTGGGGGGTATAAGTCCCCAGAGTAATGGAGTAGAAGAAAGCAAAACACAGTCTCCTCCTGCATTGCTGGAACTCTTTGGTAGAGGCTGTTGCTTCACCTTCTTCTTCCAAATATTTTAAATAAAATATTTTATATTTGCCAAAGCGACTTGCATTTCATTGCATCTATTGTCTGCCCCCAATTTCCAGAGAAACTCATCTATACTTTTTCTTTTGCTTTCTCATAGTCGTTTTTTCAGATCCTAGGAGTTTCATGCATCTATAAACTTTCTTACTGTAGACTCTTCCTTTCCTGTTGTCTCAAGCACAGGAGCCATTCCACACAGCCCTTCACCTGCCTTAATCCGGACACCGTGGTGTCATCAGTGGAATTGTCTGGGATCAGAAGAATTTGAATACTGAACAACAAGTAAACTCTGAATCACATCGGGCTGTTTGCATTTTAAAGCACCATATACATTAACCCCAAAGAGTCTTCAATAGGTTCATTTCAGGCAATGAGATAAAATTGAAAAAAATTAAAAATTTTGGAAAAACAAGATTTGGAATTTAGGTCCCAACTCATAGTCAGGCCTGCCAACCTTGTGGCTTTGCTCTTAAAGTAAGTGTTGGCTTTTCACATGGGATTCTCTCCCTAAAAGCTCCGCACTGTGGAAGGGGCAGCCCAGCACTCCAGCACCCGAGGCTCTGCTAGTGAGGCTGTCTCGCTCCACCAACTTCCCGCGTCTGACTGTGAATAGTACGTGGCGATTTTAAGCCCAAGGCTGTCTGCAGCACAAAATAAGGTGAACTCTGAGACCTAAGTTTAACTTTTAGGAAATGGTACCCGCAACCTTCATGACTGTTTTTGACAAATAAAACAGGACCATTAAAAAAAAGAAAGTTTATCAAAGAACAAGCTAAAAAGTGAGGCATTTTGAACTGAACTACTAGAAGTTACATTTTCATGGGTCCTAAAATTGACCATTTTGGTTTTGAAAGTTTTGATTTTGGCTGTGAAAATCACAGCATGACATGCAATAGCATTTCTTAGAGTGTGATCCATAAATCACTTGTGTCCTCTGGTGGATTTTCAGCAAACAGCATAGAAATTTCAAAGAAAAAGAAATCAAAAACCTCTGTTCACTTGTACTTAACACATTTAAGACGCAGGATTAAACATAAACATCACTGGGGTCTGCTCTGCTCTTCCCAGTGGTTAACATCCTAAACGTAGCCCTTGGATTTGGAGAAGTCAGCTCCCACTCAATCATATGCAGTGGATTTAAATTAATTTATTTTCACATTATTATTGTCATTGTTTGCATTTGTTATATTTGTTTTTGTCTTTCTTTGTTACTATTGGGTTTACTATTAAATTCTAATTTTACAAAAGGAGCAATCACACAAAAGTAGTTTATGAAAACATTAAAAGAGTTATAAAAGTATTCACAGAAATATGTTGCCACCATAATCGTCTTTAGCGACCAGCTTTCACGTTAAATATAGACTATGGTCATGTATGCACTGAGACAAGGGGAAAGCAGCTAGAAGCAGCCAAATATAGAAAGTTAGAAATCCAAAAATAAACAAAGGAAAATTTGATCTAACAAGCCTAGCAATCATTTTACTACTCTGTAGTAAACCGCTTTTTATAAACTTAGTTAAATAGTGGCATGAAGCCATCAAAGCTTTGCATGCTTGTATGATGCACTTCTCCAGCTTAAAAAATGACTTTTTCCTATCAAAATATTTTCCAGTATTAAATTGCTGAATTTCATTGCTAAAATGGGGATGTCAAAACTACAGAGGTGTATTTCAGAAGTCACATTCTGTGTAGTAAAAGCAAGCATGGATATAAGTCATGGTTTTCCTAGGTAACCAGTAAACTGGCTTCAGCATTACTAACAAATAATGAGCTCACAGTGAAAGCATTTACTATGTGTTGGTCAAACTTTATCACACAACAGTTGCACATCAGGGAACACTAATGGCATGTAATGTGCATGTTCTAGGAGCTATTTTGCTTCTCATTTGGCAAAACCACTGGTATGTAAGGTATAAATCACATCTTGGTTCCTCTGTGGACAGCACATTGAGAAATGCTTGATGATTTTTTCTATTAATCATTCAAAATTCATAGTAGTGGAAAATTTCAATCTGTCAGTAGTGTTTTCCTGAAGCATGACGCAGACTAGGGAAAGAATATTGGCACTGTCACGGACAGGGTTTCAGGCCTGTGCACAGCAACAAGATTTCATGACACACTGCCAATGTTCGTGCTTTGTTACTAACAAAGAATGACCAGTGATGAGCAATATGCCTCATCAACTTGATTCTATGATATTGGAGAAAATAGAGAAATTGGAGGTGGTACATATCTCTTGGAAATTAGAGTCTTCTTTTCCACGTTGAAGTGTGGCTTTAAAAGGAAATTTTCATAACTTTTTAAAAAGTGAACTATAAAACAGAAAGAGAAAAATGCCCACAGCACATAAATGTACAATATAGTGACTCTTCAGAAAATGAACCATCTTTTAACCACCAAGTAAAGAAACAGCATCTCCTCTACATGACAGAGGCATCGCCTGCCCTGGGTATCCATACTCAGTCACATTTATTTTTCAGTAAAACACTATCTCGATGTATACAGTATTTTCTTCTGCTTTTATATGTAGCCCTAAATAAAATAGCAAGTGTTTACTGGTTTTAAACTTCATATAAATTCATAACCCAAACTATAATAAGCAATATATTCATACGATTTCTTTCTAGGAACTGGATCCAGGACCTCATATATGCTAGGCAAGCATTGTACCACTGAGCGACATCTCAGCGAGACAAGAACAATACTTACAGCTCTTATTTGTAATATTTAATTAGGTTGTTAGCGTCAGTTACTTCATTTTTACTGTGGTACAGAATTTCATTATCTCAACAGCAAAACTTTTCTATTCATTGCGATTTCCTAATAGCTGTTAGAGTTGTTTTCAGCTATTGAAAAAATTACTGCTCTGAACAGTCTTTTACATGATTGCTGCCATACATGCAAATATATTCCTATAAGTACGTATCCAGAAATGGAATTTTTTGGTTATATTGTTTTGTCACAAGCAAGGTAAGGATTCTTTTCTAAAGTAGTTGAAAGATAACAAGCCTTGGTGAGAATATAGATAAAAGGGAACTCTTGTTCTCTGTTGGTAGGAATGCAAATTAGTACTGCAATTACAGCCCGATTTTCACTCACGCCAGCTCTAGATAGGAACTTCCTCCTATCTCTTCACCAACACTTGGTATTGTCAACATTTGGTATTTCTGTTGGCCCAAGCACAGGGATGTGTGGAAGGACATCCCAGTTTTAATTTGCATTTCGAGGAGGAAACTGTTTACATGAATCCTTGAAATGTTCTGGGCCGGTGAGATAGCTCAGCAGCATAAGCACCTGCCTGGCAAGCACGAGGTCCTGAGTTCAACTCCCAGAACCCACATACGAAGAAAGGGCCGGTGATATCACTCAGCAGCACAGGCACATGAGGTCGAACCCTGGTGCCCACAGGAAAAAAAAAAAGTCTTCATAATACCTATTGTAATATCAAAAAAGACCTTTTTTATTATTTGAAGTGGTTCGCTAAAGTGATGTGACTAGCAATACATTATCTGATAGCTTGAAACTATTATTTCAAAGCTGAAGAGTCATTACTATACTTTTAATATCAATTGTATGTATGTATATATATTTTTGTTTGTTTGTTTGTTTGTTTGAGACAAGTTTTCACTATGTAGTTCTGGCTGGCCTTGAACTCACTTTGTAGCCCAGCCTGGCTTCAAACTCATGGTGATCCTCCTGCCTCAGCCTCCCAAGTGCTGGGATTACAGCCCTGTGCTACCACGCCCGGCACTTAATGTCAATTATAACATATTAATATTTATCAAAAACCTGATGTGTAATAGGTACTGTACATCTATTTTGATACTTTCTCGACATTTTTTATTTTGCTTTGTCAGAGAAATAAATTAATGATACCTCAATGTTATTTCAAAAATACACTCAAGTAATCAATAGAACATGAAAAAATAGTGATAATAATCTACTTACTGTATCTTTCAGTTTGGAACTTTGAAACCCTCAGTGACATCACTGGTCAGAAACGGCTGAATGTTGTATTTGGAGTACCCTCCCTGCGAGTTCAGGTCAGTGTACAATAAAATGCAACTCCTCTGGCCAAGACCCCAAATGTATCCTGGCATTCTCACTAGTGTATTACAAAAGCGTATTTGAGCCTACATTATATAAATAACAAGAAAACTGGATACAGAACTTATGGTTTGAGTTAAAAGAATAATTTTTATCTTAGTGGAGAGTGCCAAACAAAATCATCCCAATTTGACTTGGTAAATAACGATAATATTGATAATTTTTATATTTGATAGCATGTTTTATATTTGGGATTACAAAATTTTGGTTATTATGATAATTTGCAGAAAAAAGTCATAATCACATCTACTCCAAAAAACAATTTATTGGTCTACAAATAAGAACAATTTTATAAATACTAGTACAGTAGAAAGCACCAGTGACTAAGCTGCTAGCAAGGATTGCAGTGCTGTCTTTGCACTGCAGCTTACTGACATCTAGGAAAATCATTAATATTTCTGAGTTTCTATTTATTCATTTGGAAAATAGATCTTATTACAACTGTCCTGATTTCCTCATCTTTTGCCTAAAAAAGTCAGTATAGAGAGGCTTCCTGGTCCTCGTCGTGGTCTGGGAAGTTTATATTTGTAATCCCAGGGAAAAGTTATTGGAATTCTAGCGAGTTAATTCCAATCCACCACTTCCAGTGCAACCCACGGCGAGAATAAAGGCACTAAGGCATATTTATAGTTGTGGGGAGCCAACGGGGTCCTAAGTCCAGCAAGGGTGGTGGTTGCTAGAACAAAGGCCCCGACCCAGGGTTGAACCCAGGTTTTATTAATTCTCGACAAGGGGAGTGGCTCAGGGATGAGTGACTGTGAGAGTGGCAGGAAGTACGTGAGTACTGTGAGCTGGGCTAGGTAGGTGGCCTGAAATCACCTCTGCAATATGCAGAGGGAAGGCTATGCAGAAGGAGTAATCTGCACAACACAATTTAAGGTAGTATCTAATGTTTTGACGTTGGTGCTTCAGCTCTAATGTGTAATCTTCTATGCCCTGGGAAGTCATAGCTTCTTTCTCGAGGCTTGATCCCAGCTGACAGCGGAGCACGGCTCTCCATCCCGTCTGGCTCACACATGTTTTTTGGGAGCTATGGGGGCAGGGAAACACTGACCTGTCACCTTGCTTCAAAGACTACACATCAGCACCTCGGCTGGACCGATTTGTTTTGCTTAAAGCCAATTGAAGGGATAAGGAAAAGTCCTAGCCAGCTCTGTACATGGAAATAGGGCCAGGTTTAGCCAAAATGGAGATAATTGCTCTTCTTTCAAGGAGAGTCATCCAGGTGGTCCTCCACAAGTCAATATGAAAAATATTTCAAAGATTATTCTGCTTCCAGTTATGATGAAGTAGCTAGTACCGGACTGTTCTATAAGAACTTTGAAAGTTAGATACAATGGAAAAACATCAACTAAAACAAAGCAAAAAACACACTTTCTGAAAGCACTGAAGACTAACTTTGACAGATGCAAGATTCTAGAGAAAAGAACTATAGAAAAGTAAGAACTACAGAGAAAAGAACTATGGGAAAATGAGACCTATATTCTACAGAATTTCCCCTCCAAATATTTTGTGACCACTAATCAGTACTTGAGCAGAGCAAAATTCTGAGAAAATAAATATCAAGCAATTACTAAGAAGCTAAGCAGAGATAATCACAGCTTCGGGATTTGGGGAAGGCCAAACAAACACCCAAGGATTTTAGTGTAGGACCCCAAAGTCTGCTCTATAGGATTAATAACAAACCAGATGTAGATTACTTTTTACTGGATTAAAGAGATATACCTGTATTCTATATGCCTGAGAGATAAACTAAACCTTCTCTGGAGGACATAGCAATACCCAATAGTTTTCATTTCCATTATTGAGAATTCACTAAAAAATCTCCAGGCATATCAGGAAAAATAACCAGATATACAAAACTCGAAAGAAAATAGAAACAGATCCACAAATCAGATAGCTGTTGGAACAAGTAGGTATGAAATATAAACTAAATATTATTAATATGTTCAAGAAAAATAAAGGGAAAAGTTGGATAATTTGACAGCAAAATAAATTATGAACACAAAAATAGAAATCTTTATACCTAATGCATTTAACAGCACATTAGATGAATATAAATATTATTAATAAGTGAGAAGATAGATTATTAGAAATTATCTAGATTAAAGGAGAGAGAGAAAAAAAGAGAGCCTTTAAAATCATAAAGGATATAAAGAACACAGGAAAAAGTATGAATTTCTGCATAGTTAGACTCTAGAAAGAGAACAGAAACAAAAAAGGAGAGAACATTCTTTGAACAGATCATAGCCTAGAATTATCAAAAATTGTTGAAAGGTACGCTGATTCAAGAACATCTATGAACTGAAAGCAGGGCAAAATCAAAGAACATCGCATCTAGACACATCAAGGTAATCCTGTGAAAGCCAAAACCAAAATTAATCCCAGAATTATCTATAGAAAAAGAAAAAGACACATTATCTTTAAAGGAACAACATTAAAATAATAGTTGACTTTTTAATAGTGTGATTTCTTTCTTAAATGTTGTAAGGGGAGACGAGGAGAGCAGCCAAACTCCCAAATTCTAGCCAAGCCTGCAACTTGGTTCTCCTCAGCGTAGGGAGGCAGAGGTGACAACCAAAAGATCGACCTGACTGGGGGCTAGACCAGCACCCCGGAAGAGAGTTTCGCTCAGGACTGAAGTCACCCTATTGCAGAGACCAGTGACTGGAGAGGGGGAGAGCTGGACGGAGGTCCCCTGAGACCCGCGAGAAGCTCCAGCTCGGGCAGGAAGACCAGGGGCCTGCGTTTGGGGGTGGAGCCCAGTCCGGGGGGCGCGCCTATCAGAGGGTGTGATCTAAGGAAGGCATTTAGCCCAGCGATCTGCTTGAACTCTTGTAGTGCTGTCCGCATCCAGCAGAAACTAGTCGTCTGATTTACTCCAGGTCAGGATCTGGGTTGCCTGAGTTTGTACGCTGAAATCAGACTGAAGCTAAGGATGATTCACGAGTGGTTCTTAGGGTTTGTCAGTGCTCAGTTTATATTTGAAGCTGTTGTTATCACTGATATTACTACTATGGCCAAGGCGACATGGTTATTGCTGTCAGTTGGTCTTCTCTGTATGCCAGTGTCTGGATTGCCTGGGGGTCATAAATAATTGTGTGGCCCATTCCTGAAGAACCAGACATTGGGCCAAAGAAACTGCAAACTCCAGCCCAGAAAACAAACAAAAATAGGAACATGAAAAGACAAAGTAACAGAATACCTCCCCAAACTACCAACTCTCCCAAAGATGACCCAGGGGGAATCGAGGGGGAGGAAATCACGAGCCACGCAGAAGAAATGTCTGGAAGGGTATCCGTGGAGGTAGTGAAATAGTTCAACATGGTGCTTGGTGAATTCAAAGAAGTTCTAACTAAACAGATAGTGACCCTAATGAGATGAACGATTGAGTCCAGACAAGACACGAGTGCAGCTAAAGAAACAGGTGCGGGCCGGTGAGATAGCTCAGTGGCATAAGCGCCTGCCTGGCAAGTGTGAGGTCCCGAGTTCGACTCCCGGTACCCACATACGGAAAAAGGGCCGGTGATATTGCTCAGCGGCACGGGCGCCTGCTGGCGCACAAGGTCCTGAGGTCAACCCCTGGTACCCACCAAAAAAAAAAAAAAAAAAGAAACAGATGCAAAACATGAGCACCCAGCACAAGAAAGAATGGGAGTCCATAGAACAGTTCCAAGCAGAAGCCCAGGATGTCAAAAACTCAACTGAAAGTATGGGCAGCAGAAGTGAGTGGTGTGAGGACAGAGTGTCAGATCTAGAAGACTGTGCTGCAGTTAGTGATCAGTTAATGGGGAGACCTTGAAAAAGAGAGAGAGAGAGAGAGAGAAAAAAAAGAGAGAGACTATGAAAAATAGATCCAACAGCTGCTAGATGACTCATAGATGACTAATATAAGAGTAAGTGAAACTAATGAAAAATCAGAAGACAGCACAATGGACATAAAAAAAAGTTTATAGAAGTAATAGCAGAAAAGTTTCCAGAAATGGAAAATAGAATTTAATGTACAGATAAGTGAGGCATATAGAACCCTAAATAGCCATGATCAGAAAAAGAAAACACTCCACACCACAACGTAATTAAAATACCAGAAATACGACACAAGAACAGATTCTTAAAAGCTGATAGAGAAATGCAATAATAGCCTGTAAAGGAAAACTCATCAGAATTACAGCAGACTTCTCAACACAAGCCGTAAAGGCAAGCACAGCTTAGAATGAAGTATTTCAAGACCTAAAAGAAAACAATTCCCAATGCAGATGGACAAAAGCTGCAAAATTATCTCTCAAACTTGATGGAAAAATAAGATATTTCCACAATAAAGAGCATCTAATGGAATTCATGGTCATATACGGACACTCTAAACATAGACATACCAACAGTGCTAAAAGGTCCGATAGAATGAATGCATTAGATAGGGCTGGCAACTAAGTAGATGGGGGAGAAAGCATAACAACAACAGCTAGATAATGCAATGACAGGAATAAGTCAATACCTGTCAGTTATTTCTATCAGTGTGAATGGTCTCAATTTGGCCATCAAAAGACAAAGATTAGCAGAATAGATCAAGAAATAAAATCCAGTGGTATGCTGGATACAAGATACATACTTAACACAGAAAGAATTCATAGACTATAAATCAAAAGATAGAAAACAATATTCCGTGCAATAGGAGCCAGAAAACAAGCAGCAGTAGCTATCCTACTTTCAGCCCAGGTGAAGTTTAAATTAAAGCCAAGGGTCGGTGATATAGCTTAGTGGCATAAGCGCCTGCCTGGCGAGCGCGAGGTCCTGAGTTTGACTCCCGGTACCTGCATATAAAAAAAAAAAAAAAAATTAAAGCCGATCAAGAGGCAGAATGACCTGATTGACAGGAAGAGTAATAATTGAAGAGTTAACCAGTAAACATATGTAAACATAAAATATTCTTTGTGAGAAACTTTTAGATTTATATTTTATTCTAATAATATAATTTTGGTAAATTTTAAAAATAAATTTGTCCATTTCTTCTAAATTTTAAAATGTTTGCCATAACATTTAAAATCATGTACTCATTATTTTTAATGTATATTTTGCAGTATATTCTCTTTTATTTGCCTGCTTTTGGTAATTTATGAGTTCTTGTTTTTCCCATCATTCTTTCTAGGGCTTAATCAGTTTTACTAATATATTTGAGAATAACCTTTAGGGTTTGCTTATTTTTCTTCACTTAATTTTATTTTCTATTTCATTGATTACATGTCTTAAGTATTTCATTTCTCCTACTTCTTTTATTGCAACTTTATTTTATAACTTCTTTAGTAACTGCTTTGATTTGCAGATTTTATTCTTTTCTAGTGTATAGATTTGACTTATAAATCCCCTCTAAGAATGTCAGTAGTTTATTTTATAAGGTGAGAGTAACCTTAGCACCATGGGATGTTCTAACAATTTCTCATGGATGATATCTCTAATTAAAATGTGTACAAATTTTCTCAATACAATATTAGTAAATGGTACACAGTAATACAAGAAAGAAAAATGTATCATGGCAAGTAGGCTTTAATCTATCAATATAAAAATGGTAAATAATGGAAAAATAAGTAAATATTATTCACCACACTAAATGAAATGAAATCCAATATGACCATCCCAATGCATTTAAAAACTTTATTTGGTAAAGATAACAACCCTTCAGAATAACAAGCAAGCAAACAAAAAACAGAATAAAAAACTGAGGTGTCCTTAATTTAAGAAAGAGTATCTAGCAAAATACTATATACACCAGTGATGGCAAACCTATGGCACATTTGTTGTTTTTCTTTTAACACAAAAGATGTTAGTGTGTGAGTTGTTTTTTTCTAAACTAAAATCTCGGTGTTCAGGTTTAGTTGCAGTGTTGTCACTTTATGATAAATAAGTGGGTTTTGGGTTGCAGTTTGGGCACTCATCTCTAAAATGTTTGCCATCACTGATTACACAAATAATATACTATGGCAAAAAAACCAGAGCTGTTTTTCTGTAACTCAGAATGACACAAGCAGGTTTCACTTCTACCTCTTCTATATTGTGCTGAAGGTTCTATCTGTGAAGTAAGATAAACGATGATAGAGAACAGAAACATAGAATATAACTGCTATTATATATAGATAACATGACAGTCCCCACAGAAAATTACAAGAGTCTACATATAAAACACTCAAATTAAAAAATGATTTTAATAAGATAATTTGGTACAAGATTAATATATAAAACCAATAATATCCCTATATATTAAAAGCAAAAAATTTTTAAAATGAAATTTTAAAATTACATTTATATAGAAAGCCCTTCCTGGACCTCATCACAGAACAATGGAGTTTATATTTGTAATTCCAGGGGAAATTTACTGGAATTCTAGTGGGTTAATTCCAATCTACCACTTCCAGTGCAACCCATGGCGAGAATAAAGACACTAAGCATATTTATTGTTGTGGCGAGCCAAGGGGGTCCTGAGTCCAGTTAGAACAATGGCTAACCAGAACAAAGGCATCGACCCAGGGCTGAACCCGGGTTTTATTAATTTGTGAAGAGGGGAGTGGCTTGGAATGAGTGACTGTTGGACTGGTGGGAAGTATGTGAGTGCTAAGCTGGGCTAGGTAGGAGGCAAGATAGCACCGCTGCAATGTGCAGAGAGAGAGAGAGATGCAGAAAGAGTAATCTGCATAACACAGTTTGAGGGAGAATCTTATGTTTTGGGGTCAGTGCTTCGGCTTTGATGTGTAGTCTTCATGCCCTGACACATCATAGATTCTTCCTAGAGCTTCATTCTCAGCCGGCAGTATGGAGTCACTCCACCTAGCTCACGTGTACTAGCTGGGAGCTGTAGGTGGAGCACCACTGACCTGTCACGTGGCTTTAAAGACTACACATGAGCACCTCAGCTAGACCTATTTGCATTGCTTAAAGCCAACTAAGGGGATAAAGGAATATCCTATCCAGCTCTGTACATATCAATACATGGAAATAGGGCCAGGTTTATCCAAAATGGAGCCAAATGCTCTTCTTTCAAGAAGAGCTGTCCTGGTGGTCCTCCACACATTTACCCGAGCAGTAAAACATAAATTATTTAGGAAAAAAATATAAGAAAATCTGTATAAGACCTCTAATAAAATAAGCCAGAAAACATTGTGATGAGAAATTAAAAATGACTAAATGAATAGTACCTAAACCATGGATTGGTTCATGGATTGGAAGATTTAAAATTGAAGAATATTAATTCTATAGACTCAAAAATTACAACTAGTATGCAAACAATCTCAGTGAAGGAGTTGTGGAAACTGATATACTGATTTTCAAACAATTGTTGAAGAAAGAGAAAAAAATGGGAGTAGTCATATTCCCAAATATCAAGGCTTATTATAAATTTATAGTAACTAAAACACTGTGGTATTGTGCTAGAGTACACAAACAAATAGAATTTATCAGAGAAAACAGGAGAACTCCACATTTTATAGTTCCCTGACTAATCACTGAAATGCAATACAGAAAAAGACTGAATGCTCTTTTTAGTAAATGGTACTGGACCAATGGAATACCTGTAGAGATTTTAAAAAGAATCTTTACCCTAAACTTCCCACTATACCGAAGACCCTTTCCCAGTGGTTCAGTAATGTAAGAGACATAAAATAATAAAATTCAAAAGATAGTATAAAAACATGTCTTCATGATATTGGGGTATGCAAACATTTATTTTTATAAGACACAGGAAACACTATAATAAACAAGATTGATAAATTCCTTAGTAAATGTACTTTTGTTCTTTAATGGACATCAGTGTATGAAAATGCAAGTTAAAGAATACAGTATGTTAATGATACTCGATCCACAGTAAGGGCATCCTCCACAGTTTAAGAAGAAAATAGAAAACTTCAAAAATATAAGACATTTGAACCGACATTTCACTAAAGTGTAATAAGCCCATGAAAGGGTGATTAGCATCATTAGTGGTCTGCATAATACAAATTAAAACTGCAATGAGATATTACTACATGCCCAAAAGAATGGGTACAATTAAATAAAGACAATAACAACAAAAAAGGCACCCCCAAGTGTAAGAGGAGAATGCAGAGCGAGAGAAACTCTTACACTACTGAAGCGAGTAGAAGGGTTTGAGTCGCTTGGGAAGTCTATTGGGCAATGTATGTGAACACACGACCATCTGGCCCAGCAGTTCCTCCCATGGAACAATGGAAAAGCACGCATATATGCAGTAAAAAGAAAATGTACAACATTTTTCATAGCAATATTATCCAACAGCAAAAATAGAAAAAATTTATATGTTTTATAACAATAAAAGAAATACATGATGCTGGATTTGTAGACTGGAATACAAGCACTAACAAAAAAGAATGAATTACTACAAGCAACATAGATGTATATTACAGATACAACACTGGATGATAGAGCACAGACAAAAGAGTTACATGATATTTCATTCTGCTCGTATAAAGTTCTAAAATAGGTAAAAACTAATAGAAGTCAAGAGTGGCTACATTAGGTTAAAAGTAAAGATCCAGAGGCTCAGGAGAGAGGCTGCTGGACGTTGGTAAATTTGATCTGAGGAGGATTAGCAGGTGTACACCTCAGTAAAATTTTTTGAACTATATGTATAATATTTGTGTACTTCATAGTATCAATACTGTCTCTCACTATTAAAGCAATGAATAAAGAATTCTTGTAATCAAAGAGAAAATTCAGGAATTTCTATCACTCCTCTGCCTCAGCCAAGACTATTATAGGGACATCACAATTATATGTCTTATACTAAATTTTTTCATGCGATTTCTAAATAAAGAGATGGAATATGTCCAATCTATATCAAGAACGTGGTGGGGTGAAGGAGGGATGCTCAGTGCAAGCCTAAAGCAGAGAACAATGGAATCTTGAAGTGGAGATACCTGCAGAGAGGGTGCCGCTCACAATCTGTTACAAGGTCCTTGATGGTAGTAATGGTCGATTACTCACCTTTGCCACCCAAGTTATGGACGTAGTAATAATCCAAGTGAGTAATTATTCATTATTTACTCTCATATTGGGTTTCTTACATGTATGACCTCAATTACTTCTTATAGTAGCCTGTGAGGTAGATACAATGTATCCCCATTTTGGAGGGAGAGGGAAGGAGAAGTAAAATGTATCGATATGTTATGTACATGAATGTAGTCATTATGTGCTGCAGACATGTACTAATAAAAAGTCAAAATGGAATAATTGCTGAATGTGAAAAGAACTTGAAGCTCATAGAAATGATGTCAAACATGCCAAGCCGCTGGGTTTGTAAGCAGTGGATGCAAGCCTCTCTGTGTGAATCTCAAGATCACACTTCCAAGAAAGTGGGTGCTTATACGACGTGGATTCTTCTGCACATCTCCATTACACAATTAAAAACAATAGGTTAATTTTAAACTCTGGAAATGCTTCTCAACAGGCAATGAGATCCGGGAAGTAGGGATAATAATTTTTCATTTACAGTCCCCGTTTGTCCTAGTACAATTCCTAGCACATAATACATGTAAGGCTTAATAAATACTTGTTTAACAAGTTAAATTTATTTCAGTAATTACACAGTTACTGTAGAATATATCCATTCTTTCACATTGT